>MU226488.1:189171-203924 GCA_018584345.1 Thuja plicata
TATTTGTCATTTGTGAAAGATTGAATATGATATTCCATATAAATTTAAAATATAATCTAATAATTAGTAAAAAGGAGATCAACATATATTTTTATGAGCATAAGCATGAAAAAATAGTTGTGTAAAATAAAAGTAGACGTGCTACTACACATAGTAATAATCCATAATAAAACTAATTCAAGCAACAAGTGAGCTATCATTTCCAAGTTTTATCTATGAATATATAATTGATCCAAATATGGATATGAAGTAAAATAATAAATGTTCAATGATCATGATTGGAATGGCATATATCCTCTTTTTAAGTACAAAGGCATGCTTACCATTAGCATTCATATAAAATGAAGGGAAACACATTGATTTATTTGAATGGTCGCATCTTTTCTTGGGAATGGATATATCATTATCCTCTCCTAATTGTACCTTTCCATATGATGATTTTTTATTTGTATAATTCTTAGTCGCTATTTGTATATTACTGATTATGATCGTTGTGCTAGCCATACATTGAAGAACTAATCAACTAGTTAGTTAGTTCACTGATTACATTCATCTCTTTGGAAACAGTAATTGATATCTAAATATCAATTAAATAGTGCTAAATATTTGACATCAATATGTTTAATTTGTTATTTGTATAATTCTTATTCATTGTTTGTATATTACTGATTATGATCATTGTGTCAACCATACATTTTGAAGAACTAATCAACTAGTTAGTTAGTTCACTGATTACATTCATCTCTTTGGCAGCAGTAATTGATATCTAAATATCAATTAAATAGCGCTAAATATTTGACATCAATATGTTTAAGGTTATTTCCACATATGATATTTATTTTAACCGCTCCATTGAATATGAACACTATCTTTAATTTCCTTGATATCTCATTAATGAAGAATCGCAATTTAAAAAAATACAAAAAAAAAAAATGGACAAAATAAATTGCAACATTAAATTAAACATTATTAAATAATAATTAAAAATTATAAAGTCTTTGTCAAATTCCAATTCCAATTCAAAATATAGGACCAAACATAGAACATGAAGTGTCTAATTCAAATTCCAATTCAAAATTGTTGAACCAAACGTGGAAGTTGGAATTTGTCAGTTCCAATTCCAATTTTGAAATTGGCAACCAAACACAGAAGATGGATTGACTAATCCATCTTCTGGGTCAACCAAACGGTCCAAATTATAATCAGAAGATGCAAAACCAGAATTTCAAAACCTGATTTTGAGATAATCAGGTTTTGAGTCAAATTCCAATTCCCCAAACAAACGGGGCCCACATGTCTACAAATATTTGAAAATGGCATGAGCAAGATTTAATGGAGTATGAAATGGAAAATATTGCAGATGGAAGGTAGTTAAAGGTATGTATGGAGGAACTTTGACCCAAATGAAGATTAGACATCTATCTTTTATGATAAGGTGGTAGGTTTTACTCTTTCAAAGATAATTCTGGTTATATATTGGAGTAGATCATTTTCATTGAGATTTAAGATATTTATGAGTTGAAGTGGGCTTATAAGGTGTGGAAGGGAGAACTAATCCTCATGGTTTATTCATACATGACAAGGAAAATATATATTAAATATTTTAATGGATGCATTATTGATTGAATTTTGACAACCCTATTTATAAGAATGTTGGTAAAATTGATGCTATATTCATAGCCTTTAATGGTATGGGTCAATTCCTCATTGTTGTCAATATGGGAATTTGTGGCATTTGAATATGATTTGTTGGGTACTTGAGGAGGCTCTAGACACAATTAGAGGGTGTTGGAAATAATGGGAAGTGTATACTACGAGGGGAGGGGTGAATCAGTACCTCTAAAACTTTTAGTTAATTAACCTTTAACCTTATGTAATCAAATATTTTCTTTACCAATCATATCTGTTGTTCTTTCTTTATGCATGTTATATCAATTCATAATCTTAATTTTATGTAGAAATTCATAAAAAAATTCATGAAAGAAATAACACATAACACAAGATACGGTAACGTAGAAAACCCCTGTTAGAAGGTAAAAACTACAGTGGGGATGGCACCCACAAAAAATTCATTATCTGCAGATTGGAATGGGTCAGTTAAGGCTTACAATTTTGATCACTCCTCATGATCTACCCTGTTAGGAATATTATCTGGAGAATGGTTAATGTCTACTCTGTTAATAGCTTTAGCAACACTATTTAGTGTGCACTCGGTTAATATATTTACAATAGGATTGTTAAATCCACCTTTCTTGAAAGGATTTTTTCTATTTGCTACACTTGTTAGAATGTATCACTTGAGTGCATGAAATCTACAATTTTTTATTACAGATCTATTAAAGTTTACATGTACAAAGTATCACCTAATGTGATTGATTAATACCTTTGTTTCTCGATAGCCTTGGTTCTTGGTTCTTGATAACCAAATTCATCTTTTTATGTTCAGCTTCTTGAAAATCTTAGTCTGATCCATAGATGTGATCATTGGCTACAATAATCCTCTCATCCATATCAAATGAATGATTACAACATCTATTTATACAATAGATTTTCCCTTTTCAGTTTCACGTATTACAAACTTAACTCTATGATCAAAGGTTTACAACTTGACCTTGATCTCCTAGTTTGCATGTTTTTAATCAGTTAGACTGATTAAAACAATTACAATTGTGTTTCTTGTTCCTCAAGAAATGGTTTTAAAACAAATATAAACTCGAAATATAAAGGATAATTATTTTATCTTACATGGAAGTCATATCCACTTTTCTCGGGATATAACTGACTTTCAGTGTCTAATGCTCGGTATTCTCTGAAATCAGTTTGTCTATCTTTCAGTGTTCCTCTGTTGAACTGTCTTTTGGGTTCCCTTGCTGTCGGGTTCCTTTGTTTTTTCTCTCTCAGTTTGTAGTGTATCCTGCTTGTTGGGTTCCTTTGTATCATCTTCGGGTTGCACTTTCGGTTTACACTATAAAACTTGTGTCATCGAGTTTCCTTTTACTTAACACTTTCAGTCTGAATTGAAATCTAACATTCAGTCTGAACTATAACCAATGGCTCATAACAAATGTTTTCTCTTTACATACTAATGACAAAACTTATGTCATCAATCTACCCCTTTGACATTAGTATCAAAAACTAATATGTACAAAATACTAAAAATATTTATAGTATGTACACCATGTATACTACTTAGTCATTTCATGACTCCTCCTATGCATATGCCAGTATAGTATAGTATATGTGTATGTACACTTGTCTTTATACTATTTATTCCTTTTTACCTTGTCTTTTCCCTTTGTGCTATATGTAATGTACATATCATTTTCCTTTTCCCCTTTTTACTATATGCTATGTACATATCATTTTCCTTTTCCCCCTTTTTGATAGTAAGGGAAAAGGTGTATACCTATATATTCCCTCCGACTCCTGAGTCACAAAAGAGGGAAATTGCATTGATGCACTGATCTCAAAATTATAGAGTAAGTATTAATGTAATTTTTAATTATAACAAAAGTTTAATAATATTTTTTATGTTATACTAGTCTTTAATGTCATTAAACAAATAGCAGATGTGTTGCTTTTACAAATTTTTTTGTGTAGTTTTGAGTCTCTTGGCCATGATGAGGGTACTGTAGGTGGTTCAGGTAGATCGCATGTTGGACTATATTTTTTTTATGCTCTAAAAATATTGTCCATGCTAATCACTACTTTTATTATGCTCTAACAATCTTATTCTTCAGCACCTGTCAATGATCATTTACTATTGCCACCTCATACGATGATAGGCTCAATTGTATTGCATGATGCAATGGCGGCAATGTGTAGCATGGCCATAGATGCCATGGCACCATATACTCGTACACATATTTTAATTTCTTTGTCATTATATATATGTTTATTTCCCTTGAAGTATTCTTTCTTGGGGACATTTTGTAATGGATTCAATTTATGAAAAATGAGATGCATCACATAATGATGATGAATTTCCTGGATGTACTCATATTCCTAGTATGGGAATAGTGAAGGATTTCATATTGCTTGTGAGCAACGAAGAAGGTGTTCCCTTGAAAGTAGAAAAACTTCTAGGTACTTTAAAGATTGGACCTTTCTTTTATTATATAATCGTATGTTAATTACACCTTGCATTCAATATGAGAAGGTTAAATCTATTGTATTATTATTTTATACTATAATATCCTTTGACTAATGATCCCATGATTGTTTTGTAGGGAATGATGTTTTTTATGATAAACTTAATGACAAGTGTTTGCGTATATTCAGGCCCACCATATGTACATGGTGGAACATCATATCCAAACTAAAACCCCATTCCACTATTTTGATTTCATATCATTGTTAGAATAGTTATCATTACATCCATTTCTTAAAATATATTAAAGGTAAGTTTACTTCATTTTTGAATCTAACATTGTTTTTCTTAAAAGGCGGAAAGTCCAAGATATAAAGTTAAAGGATGCTCTCGTAGAGAGTATGAAAAACTTATTTGGACCTCATGTATTTAAAGGTTATGTTTGAGGTATATTAGGGACCAATACATGTGTACATTATCCAAAAACATGAAGTACCAGTGCCCCCCTTACATTGCTGATTTAGAGTGACAATGTCTTATTATGAATGCGAACGAGAAAAATGAAATAAAAAAAGGAATTACACCACCATACAACAAAAGAAGGTATGTGATACTGATAATAATATAATTGCGTACTAAATACTCTTCATATTTATATGAACTAACATATTTCAATCTCTCCATAGATTTCCTGACATGTCAAAGGCAACAAAGCCAAGACTACAAAAGCACGAGCAACACAAGCTAGGCTATGGTGGTTATTCCAAACTTGCTGCACGAGTTGTAAGTGTTAATATTATCATATTTACATGAGTAAAAATACAATCTGTAGATGGCTTTTAACACTGAAAATAATAAATTGATCTTTACAATATTTATTTATATTTTGCAGTCTTTCTTGTTTTGATGAAAAAATGAAATAAAATTTGATGCTACCAAGAAAAAATGTAGGGCACAGAGTTCAATATAAGTCTCACAAAAGAGGACAAGAGAATTGGCTTCCAACAAGGCTATAAAGTTGTGGCAGAAAGAATAAGAAGTGCACAAGGTTCTACTGATGGATCCGTTGTGGTGAGTAAGCTAAATGATGATTATTTAAAATTTAATTATTTACTAATTAGTTTATTTGATGTCATGTTCTAACATAAAGTGAATATATTTGTTTTAAGGAAACAATGATAACATGAATGCATATGAAATTGAAATGCAGGTTGCCAATTCTGGTACACAACCTGTGTGTGATGATGTTGGTTCAGATGTGCATCACAGTGATGGAGGTATACATTTTGTATTCAATTTTATGTAATTATTAATACAAGCTAGTAAAAATCTTAAATTTATTGGTGTAGTAATACAAATTTAATTGCAATAGGTGTTTGGATTAATGTAAAAATTTGTATTGCAGCTGCAGAGAGTGTAGAGGCAGTTGTTAATGAGTAGGTTGAGGTTGAGGGCGAGGCTAGACAAACTGATCTCAAAGTTGATGATGTCACTAGATCAGGTAAAGAGCTATACGATTATGTCCTTTAAATTATTGAAATACTTGTAAAAACTATAATAATATGTTTTTAATTTAACCCTTTTATATGTTATTGCAAATTGACCACCTTTTGCATAAACAAAGAACTAGGCATGCACTGAGATCTGATGACAGGGGAGACATCGATGCTACTCTTAGCAATTTCTTCTCAAAACCAAGCAAACCAAAGAAAAAAAGAAATGATAATGCAAGGGGAGACATATATGCACCTTAATTGTTAACTACTAATTTTTATGCGCCAATGAATTTGATTATGAATTATTGAATGTTCATAAATTTTATAATGTGTTAACAAATGTTAATGAATGTTATCATGTGATAATTAATGAATGTTACATTTTATTAATGAATGAATGTTAACCAGCGACGGAGGCTATTGGCCGAATGGATACGGCTTCTGTCTATTAATGGTGGAAAAACATATACAAAGCAATACAGATACAGATAAATATTATGACAATAAGACTTACTAGAAGCTGTTTGCAAGACTCAGCTTCACTGGACATATTCAAGGTCTGATTTCTGATTCTCTTTAAAAGAGAAGAGCATACTCTCTACTTTAATTCCTAAGACTCGCTAAGAACTCTAAGAATTAATGACTCGATGCCCCCAATGCTTCCGCAAAGGGCTTATTTATAACACCTAAGCAGGTAAAATTTTACCGGGAACCGGATGACCGGGTTAAGCGGTATGTCTAAAGACAGTGACGGCTTGTACAAAGATTCCCTTTTAAAGTTATCCAGAGCAACTTGAAGATAAGCTATTTGTCGGTGATGGTAGTGGAGGTGTCAATTTGCCATGATCAAAGATCTATTCCCATGTGAGTGGTCTCCACTTGCATAATAAAGTAAACCGATGGCAAATATTCCAGTCATGTTGATTGTCATCATATAGTAAGTGGGGTGAAAAGTAAGATTCCCACTCAAGTCTGAGTTTGGTGATGATTTTGACACACACTTCAAGGCTGAGATTATAATCAAGATTTATCTTATCGGGACCCACATATCTGAAGAAATCAAGTAGTCGGCCATTGTGGTGAGCAGACATTACATCACATTTGATATGATATGTGATGAAGGGTCTTCGGATAAGATCGAGAAAAAGAAAATATTGGTGATCTGTATCTAGCCTTAAGATAGTGAAATTGATGCTATATTCAAAGTTTTTGAGATAGACAGGAGGTGTAATACAACCAAGATTGGTCAGGGTCTATGTTGCATATCTGGCATAACCATGAAACTTCTCATTGATTCTTGACTGTAAATAGTTTCTCTGAGCTATATAATGAAGGCTTTTGACGAATACTTTAAATTCCTTATTGATGTGGAATCCAGGATGTAGAGGTTCTGCATTAATCATGAAGACTGTAGGAAGGTGTTTTTGACTGAGATAGTCTGCAACAACATTTTCTTTTCCTGGAATGTATTGGGCTTCATAATTATACTGGTTCAAATATGCCTGCCAACGGACATATTTTCCTCTTCCATCTTTGCGTCCATGATCTTCTCCTTGAAGGTTAAAAACCTTGTACAATCTATCTTAATGACAAATTTAGGGAGATGCATCAATTTCAGAGCAAACTTTTTTAAACAATTTATTACACCATAGATCTCTTTATCATATGAGATCCATTTTCTTACAGCAGCAGGGAAAACACCACTAGTATATTTAGAAATATACTCTTTACCATCTTTTAAGAAACACAAATATCCTCCCCATGCATAATCAGAAGCATCTGTATATAAGACAAAATCATGTGTTGTTGGAACATGCAATACAGGAAGATTCTGGATTTTTGTCTGGATTTTCTTTACTACTTCATCATGGATAGGACTCCACTGTGGTTTCCTTTTTGTCAATAGCTTCTGGAGTGGCTCGCAATCAAAACCTGCATTAGGATAAAATCTATTTACATAATTAAGCATGCCTAAGAATCCTTGCAACTCCTTAGTATTTAATGGAGGATGAAATTCAAGGATCTTGTCTTTTATGTGAGGCTAAACCTCAAGTTTACTGGATTTAACAACCATTCCTAAAAATTTACAAGAGTCTGAGCACCATTGTATCTTGCTGAGGGACAGAACAATCCCAGAATTTAAACATAACTTATAAAATGTATCTAAATGAGACTTATGCTCATCAATGTCTTTGCTAAAAATTAGAATATCATCTACATAAACACACAAAAAATCTTCACAGCCACTGAAGATTTTATCCATCCTTTCTTGGAAGTATGACGGGGCGTTCATCAATCCGAATGGCATGACAGTCCATTCAAAATGTCCAAAGGGACAACTGAATGCTATTTTGTGTTGATCTTCCTTTTTGACACGGATCTGGTAGAATCCTGATTTACAATCAAACTGAGAGAAGATCTTAGCATTAGAAACCTTTTGTAATAGATATGACTTATCTGGTATAGGATAAGGGAAAGGAATAGTGATAGAATTCAATGGTTTATAATTTATTACCATCCTTTTCTTTTTTCTCTTTTTCTCTGATTCTTTGTTAACCATAAAAGCATAACAATTAAAATTAGATTGAGAATGAACAATATATTTCCCTTTTTTGAGCTCTTCGATTGCTGCTTGCATATCATCATAGTCATGCGCTAGTATAGGGATCCTTTTTCCACTTTTCATCCTGGTATTAGGCTGGAGCTTTATCTCCATTTTTAGCATCTCTTTGTCCCAGAACTTTTGTGGATCTTCAGAGCAAATATTCTGGATGGATAATTATTTTAAAATGGAAAGGGGTTCAATTGTTTGAATCCTGTTGACAGCTGGATATTTCTCTGAAGCATAGACCAGTCTATGAGTACTGATCTTCTCTCCTTGTAAAGTGAACATAACACTTTTTGTAGTACATCCATATGGAGTATATCTATCAATAAAATTACCACCGAGAAGTACATCCACTGGCATCTGCTGCATAGCAAAGAAGTCACATTTAAACTTTTTCCCTTCTACCTGCAAGGTCTGTTGGTGACAATACTTGTCACACCTGAATTCATTTCCTTGTACATCACAGGCAGTGTAAACAGTATTTTCTGTCAATTTTTCCCATCTTTCTAAGACTTGTTGTTTACAAAAAGATAGTGAGGCACCAGTGTCAATATGGGAATCATATGCTTTACCATTTATTATTAGACTGATATACTGGGAAAACTTACCAGTGAGTAAGTGGACTAGGTACTGTGGTTCTAACTTGGGAGTAGGTTCTGGTAATATAGTCATGACCATCCTGGCAGTACTAGGATCAAGAATATTAGGGAAGATAATTTCCTCATCTTCATATTCCTCTTGGATTTGTTCTTCAAACTGAGGATTATTTAAACCAGAATAAGATGATTCCTCATCTATTTCTCTTATTTTACAGGATGTATGAGGTCTATAGACTTGAGGTCTAAATACTAGAGGAGTGGGTTCATGATAAGTAGACAGAGCATGTATGATAGGATCTGGCTGTTTTTCTTTCTTAAAAAACTTCCTATCTTTGGTTTCTATGGTAACTAGGTTAAATACAGGTGACTGATGACATACCTGTTCTCTAGGCTCTTCTTTCTGGTACATATTAAAATCTTGAAACCCTTGGGTGAACTCCTCAAATTCAGGCTCTTTGTTGAATGGTGGCTAATATGACATGTGTGGCGGTCCTGATGATGATCTTTTGGAATAACTGGTCATGTAATCAGATTCTTCATCATTATATTGCCATTTGTGTATTCTTCCTCCTCTATTGTTAGTATTACGCCAATTATTTTACTTTCCTCTTCCTCTCCGAGGATAATTCATCATTAGGGTAGGCATATCCACTTCGTCCTCTTCATAGAGCTATTGCTCAGCTTCTTGTAAAGTATATGCAAGATCTTGTAACAGAGCATCATCTTCATCTGATACTTGTTGTTCATCAAGTATAGGTTCAAAAATATTATCTTGCATGTACAAGTCTTCTTCTTCATCAACATCCCACCACGCTGCTGTAGTTGGGCCAGAGTAGACGGCTTTAACAGCTTTATTCTTGCAATGACAATCAGGGGCTTTATGACTAGGCTGATTACATATATAACAAATGATCTATTTTGATTTTGGTCGAGGGGTATGATGCTTACACAAGAATCAATTTTTTGGAGCATAAGAATTGCGGCAAGGAAAAGAATGAGGTTGGAACCGAAGTTTCTGGTGTTTCTTATGGTGCTTGGTTATCCTACGCTGAGATTTAGTAAATGGATTACAGCCATAGGTATCAAGGAAAGTGGGTGCAAGACGCTGTGCTTCATGTTTGGTGAACTTCTGTTGATACTTGCAGGTATCAATAAAATTCAGGATTTGATCTTTAGAAAATTGGATCAAGTTAGAAATAGGGCATTCCTATATGGTCAAAGATCTTAGGTCAAGATAAGACATTACCTTATCATGAATATGATAATGCAATCCTTCGAGATACTTGGTTTTGGCCATGTTGATCTGATCTTCATTGTTTAGCTGATACAACAATTTCTTGAAATTGTTAGAATAAGCATAAAAATATTTTAAATCACAACATTTCATCTGAAGAATATCCTTGATTATTCTATCACTCTTGTTTGTCAATTCTGGACAGAATTCATTTACTATCTCATTCATTAAACAATTAATTGGTACTAGTTAAATCTGTTGTTGCACTGTTTGGCCAGTTTGTGGATCTATCACAGCTTGAGTAACAAACTTCTGATATATAGTGGAATTTTTTGCTTGGACAGATTTACTATTCCACCAGGCACGTACTATTCCCCATAGGTAATTGACTACAAATTTACAGGTATTTTCATCATTTGTTCCTGACAATGTTCCTATGATCAAGAAAGTATTGATCCAACTTTCTATTTTTTGTTTGGGATCTGTATCATTGTCAATATCTAAATACCAAGGTTGAATGTTGCATCTTGTTCTCATCATCATGAAATGTTATTTCTTAGAACGCTTCTCTGGTGCTTGTAAAGAAGTGGGTAGTACCAATGTTGTTTGGGAAGACTGCTTCTCTTGGTTGACTAACCAATCTAGAGAGGTGGATAGATCTTGCAAGGAATGATCTATAAAAGCCAATCTATTAACTAGAGCATCATGATTTTGACTATTATGCTCTACATGTGCAACTGCTACTTGTATGTTATCTCCATTTTGGTGGAGATTATTCAATATCTGTTCAGATTGCAACTTAACCTTACTTAAAGAATCTTTAACATCTATAATCCCATTGTGATTTTCAACCACAATGTTTCCTATCTTTTGTACATTTGTATTTGTCAATGCTAATGAATGTTTGACTGAAACTATATCTGTACAAAGATTATCTATGTTCTGCTGCAGATGATCACAAAATTTTGAAACATAATTCCTCTGTTTATATTCATCAGAGGGTTCCTTCTGCTCAGCACTCTTTGGTTGTAATGCATACTGGAACATTGATATTGTGCCATGTTCATTTTTGAACTATCCTTTCATGGGTGGCCATTTTCCATCTCTATAGTATGTAGCTTCTTGTTCCTTATACCACTGTAAATTTTCTACTCTAGGAAGTGTGTTGATCATATGAGTGAAAGGATGATCAATTTTATCCTTTTCTTTACCCTTTTTAGTTCTGGGTTTGACTTGTGCTTGTACTAGTTCAGAGAAATGAGGACCAGTGTTTAAGGGTACTTCATCTTCAACTTCTACAAAAAGTTGAGCTTTCTTCCGGCTAGAGGTGCTTCCAGTAGAACTGAAGGAGGAACGGGTACTACTATACTAAGTATATGGTGAGAGAAAGGGATTTGTTTTCCTTGAAGACAAAGATCTTGGCAAAATATCTATTTGATTATTAGACACTTGATGTACATTCTTGGTGTCTGCTAATAATCTAGGAGCAACATTTTTCATCCAGTCTAATCTCCATCCTGCCGGGATATCTATGGTATTTACATGTCCCCTTTGTAACTGAACTTCTCCATTCAGTGTTCTTGCATAGGGAAAATTGTCTAATATTGCAGGGTTGTTTGTATTGGTCAAACTATATAAAACCTGGATCTGGACTGAGGCATATTTAAAAGGACCAAACATTTTCATACCATATAAAGAACTAAACACTCCCCAACAGTTTAAAGAACCATATTTGACTTCAGGGCTGGACTTGTCCCTGGTAGCAACTGTGAGGTTAGGATAATATGTAAAACACACAGGAATTTTTGTCATTCGAGATAAGCTCGATAATTGACAAGCATGGTTATACTCTACTTGTCTTCTGTCACAGAGATCTAAGTAACATACAAGTCGTATGTTTTCTGGAACCATAGATCCTATAGTAACTTGAATAGCACCAAAATGAATAAAATTCATATCTTGTTTGCTTCTGATATATTCTATTTCCTCATAAGGAAAAATAGATAGCATTTTGGTCTGAAAGGTTTTTTCAGGATCATATTCTAAGGTTAGCTCTACTATTCTCATTCAAGGTATAACAATTGGCTTGAAAGTGGTTTTAGACAACAAATTCTTTAACATACTAGGACTATAGGTACTTCTTTTATACACACTATTAGGCTTCAACTCAGGAGCTTTGAAAGTACTTACTTGTCTAGATAGAATCTTTTCATCTATCTGTATGTCTGGAATATCATCATCAACAACAAAATCTCCGCTGGTTGGTCTTGCTTCAGGAGCTTCAAAGAATCCTTCCATGTATGCTTCATTAATTCTCTCGACACCATCTTGTGGAGAAGATCTGTGGAACTCAGCCATTTTCTTTTGCAAATGAGATATGGGTTCAACTAAGACACTTACAGGGGTTTACATGAGAGATACATGAAATTAGAGTGATGTTAGGGGGGGTGGGGCCAAATGAGCTTCCACCTTCATGTGGTTGGTCATGTTTAGTACATAATATAAAACTATTCTTGAAACAAAGTGAAGCTCAATAAGATTGTTCCTTATCTAGGGTCTCAAATGTAGCCTTTATCCCACTCTCAACATTGCAAGGCTTCAAGTGGTATTCTTAGATTGGTTTCTCCATCTCCCATTGACATCTTGTCTTTCTCCTAAGAACTCTTACCGAGCTCTGATACCACTTGATGCAGAGCTTATAGCCTCACTTGTCCTCTAGGATTGAATCTCTCAACTTTTTAAGTAGATCTCTTACTATAGGCTCTACACCTTTGAAAACTATAGGCTCTACACCTTTGAAAACAACTTCTAACTTCAATATAGCATCCAAAATTGATGATTCAAGTTCCTTTTTGGGTTGATTTGGACAATCACTCCCAATGAACCTACTTGGGTACACCAACTATTGGTAAAACACAAGAGGCTATGCAAAATTGAGCATTGATCATATGGTTGTCTTGAATACATTTCTTGTTTAGGATGATAATTAGCAAGTATAATATGCAAAGATGATCTCGATGGAAAAAAAAAGTAATAAAATTAGATAATTTGATGTAATCATACTTCCTTGGTCTTAATCAAAGTGTTTGTGATCCCCTTTTATGTTCTCGATACCTTCTGGCAGTTACTAGACCTTATTATGACCTTATCTAGGAGTTTGGACCCTGAAAACATGATTTTTATGAAGTTTTAGTCCTTTACAAAATAGAGCTTTGATCATATGTTTGACTTGACACTTACAGTCAGTTGAAACAAGGTAGGTTGTGGAGGAATATTGGTACAATATCGACTGATTTCACTCATTTTGATACATTTCTTGCTAGGTTCTTTCAGTGTGTTGGTCCTGATGAAGTCGTCGCTCTTTTCCCTCTAGTTGTGTGAGAACTTGGTATTCAAGATTTAAGGAAATTTTCTTTGTGGTTGATTAATACAAGAACATTCTAGTCAACTAATTTCATTGTAGTTATCAAGTTTATGGATTGTTGAAGAAAATTTCTTAGGTCAAAAGTTTAAGCAATAATTCTTTGTTAATGTTGTAACAGGAGTTGAAAATAAAGACTAATTCATGTTGTTTATGTTTATGATTAGATACATATGATTATGAGTTTCATTTCAAAGTATCATATGATGTATAAACCATCCAAAAGAAGGCTGGAACGTGGTTTAGTTTAGAATTCCTCTTGAATTAGCGCTTCAGGAGGACTACAGAAGAAAATAGTAAGTGAAGAAGGTTTAGTCTCTTTGCTAATCAAGAATGACAATTTTGGTAGATCAAACTCCCAGCACACCAGCGTCCAAAGTAGATTGAGGTGCCTTATCAGAATTCAAATCTCAAATCTTAACTTGGTAAGAAAAATTGAATTTAATGAGCAATAAATCACCATTATAATTAAAGAAACATGAATCTCCATATTTTACTCTTTTTTTCTTCAAAATAGAATTAAATTTTACACTTTTCTTACTAATATATTAATCACAATTCAAATTTTGGAAGTACAGTTATCATTAAGTTCTTGATATGCAAATATGAATGAATATTTCACTCTTTCAAAGCATAATTAAAGTAAAGTTTGCAATCTAGAATATAAATATTGGTCTTTCACTCTTCCAACCCACAATATGGTAAAAGTTCTTGAACTAAAAATGAAAATATTGGAAAGTACAATAACAATTGAAATTCTCAAACCAGATTATTTAATATTAGCTTTCCACTTTGCAATAAGCACCTACAAGTGTATTCTCCAATTCTATGTTGGACTTACACTCTTCTTTGTTTGTGATGAAACTGTAAATTTGTTGTGTAGATAGGGTTTTTGTCCCTTCTTGTTCAACAGAGCGTGGTTATGAGGAAGGGGAAAAAGATGTGGCTTTATATGCACTGAATGACATCAATTGTAATGTCCCCGCCAGGGAACCCATAAGGAATCAGGTCTTATGACCAAAATTGCAACTATTTTTTTTTTTTTTACATCATTACTACTCCACATTTACATTCCTTAAGGTTCCCTTAATGAATTTCATTTACTAACACACTTACATTACTTATCCAAATTAAATTTCATTTCCTTTCTTTACTTTCACATTTAGAATTTAAAAGACAGGGTATGAAAATAACATTTCATTTACAATTATATTCCTTACTTTATATACTAATTCCATTTCTCCTTCCTACACATTGAATAACTATTCATTACAAATCACATTTCAACTTTAGCATAATAAGCAT
>MU226488.1:220660-239504 GCA_018584345.1 Thuja plicata
ATGACAATTTGTGATGGAAACAAGAGCTCAAATTCGACTATGTATAGTTATATTTTAAAGATTTTTTAAATACAATTAAAATTATGATAATATTATAATATTTAAAAGGAAATATTTTATATAGACCAGAAAACATTATAATTAAATAGGCTTTTTATTTATGATATAAAATTTTCAAAGAAAATATCTTAATATTTGAAAGATAATTTTGAATAAATAATTGTTATCAAACAATTATTTATATATATGATTCACCATTAAAATTAGGCCATGTTTATTGTCAATCTTTGAAGTTAAATATTACTACTACTAACATAGTGACATCTATCTAGCACTTAACATTTGAATGTATTTATTAATTAATTAAAATTAAAAGCCATTATTTGAAATTTCAATTGATTAATGCATTTGGTCATATGTGTGTGTGGAGTACTAAATAGACAACACATTCCTAATAGTGGCAATTACCTAAAACATAGTTGAAATGAATACAATTTACTGTAATAAGCACATGTTACTACATTTTTTTTGTTTCTTTTGTATAAGAACCTTTCCAACCATAGCAAAAAACCATAAATAAGAAGTTGTTGTGGGGTAACAAATACCCATAAAGTTTCTATTATTGGCGAAACCATAAAATATTATATTATAGTAAATTGTAGTATTAATACTTGCAATATTATGTTCCTTAAGAGTATCTCAAGAATCAGAAATACAACCCCAATTCAATTATTTATGCATCCAATGGATAGAATGGTTAGTAATTAGTCTTCTCTTAAGAAAGGAGTAAGATGGATAAATTGATCAACCTTTAATTTTGAGCAAAAAGTACAATATGTTATAATGACCATTAAAAAAAATGATGGCATACAAGAGTTTGAGTTTCCATGTAGCCTTGCATAAAAATTCTCAAGTTTTGGTTCCTAATGTAAGGTACAAATTATCCCATCATCTCAACCATGTGGATAAGGAACTATATAGGTTCCAACTAAGGATACTTAGCTAGTCTATCCATGGAAGTAATAATGATTCAAGGCCCAAGACATTGAAGAGGGGGTGAGAGAATATGGATTTCGTCAAGATATCTTGGCTACCCTCAAACTTAGGCATTTGGTCATGTGGTAAAGTTGATAATTGCAAAGAAAACCATGGTGCATCCCATACTACACTATGGGTCCATCCTCATTTATAAACCACTATAAATTATAATGGAAGCAAGCCTCTCATATTGATTACATCCATATAAATAAGGGAGAATGGTGAATATATCTACAAATACCATTAGTTGCGGACATTATCCCTGTGTAAAATAATTGATGTATTTCAACTAGAAAATCCAAACATATATCACCTCTATGCCACTAGCGAAGATTCATTCCATCCTAGTCTGTAGTAGCTCCTAAAATCCATCACCATATGAAATTAGCCAAAGATAATTAACCCTTTCATACCATGGATAGACACTAACATTTATTGTTGGGAAATAAACGTGTCAAACACCAAAGATTGTGAAGACCAATCTCTATCTAATAAAACAATCAAAGATTAAGATATATGGCTTGGACCACTACAATATGAAAATTTGAAACTTATATGAACATTAGAAAATTAAGTTGTTGGTTAGAAAATGTGCTTAGATCCTTCTTCTTGATGATGCCAAAAATCAACCCACATATAATGCTTAATAGTCTTGTCTTATGTGAACTTGTAACATAAAAATAAAACAATATCATTGTCATAAGATAGTAGCAGTGATGCACAAATTAGCAACATTAGAACATCACATAACATATGATTTATGTGGAGAAACCCTTGCAAAAAATAAAATCTCCATGAAGAAGGGAGGCCAAGTATGTGTTATCAACAATAACCATGATTATAATGCTTAATATTCCTACATATAATGCTTAATACTCTTTTGCCTGGATATAATTAGCATTGTGCCTACATATAATGCTTAATAATCTTTTCTTATGTGAACTTATAACATAAAAATAGACCAATAGCATTATCATAAGATATTAGCTAGCAATGAGACACAAATTAGCAACATTAGAACATCATATAACATAGGATTTATGTGGAGAAACCCTTGCAAAAAATAAAAACTCCACTAAGAAGAGAGGTCAAGTATGTATTATCAACAATAACCATGATTATGATATATTAACATACATTTCCCTCTTTTCCTCCAACATAGCAGCACCTAGGTACCCTTGAACAACCTTCTAATGTCTCCCACCTATCCTTGTTCTTGCAAATTAACTCTACATTTAGCTATTTTTTATTTCATTTCATACATTCTACATCCAAGTAGCCAAGTTTAAAGAATGATAATAGCTCCAAATCCACCAATTGAGGTGCCCAAAGAAGGTTCTTCATTCCAAATGGCTACAACCTTTGGATAACCTCTATGAAATCTGAAAACACATTCTCTTTGGTTTCAATACTTTCCTTCCAACTTGGGCACCCAATCTTGTAAGCTAAAATATAATAAATGTTTAAATATCAACATACTCATGTTGGCTCTTATAAACCCCCCCTTGGAGAATCCCAAAGGTCACTCATGTGTCCACTTTTTAATTCATTATTTATCTCATTCTAGGCATCCACATGCAAAGAGACCAATATTAAGTAATTGTGGTTCACAACCCACATTTATTATTGCTAGTGGAACCCATCACCCCTTATGAATGTAAATTTCCAGGAATAGCAAGAATAAATATTGCAAATTATTTTCCCAATATACCCTATGTGCTTTATGACACTTTCCAATGATGTTGGAACCATGTCATAGGAATTACAAGGTAAATGACACCTTAATCCTAACATTCTCTCACTTGACATCATACGTTGTAAATACATCCATAGGAGTTGCAAACAAGGGAAACACATCCCTTATCCATCCATGTACCATATGAATCTTCACCATGCTCTCATGCTTCAACACAATATCATCAAAATCAATTATGATAATCATCATTGAGTAAAAAACTCCTCACATCTTCCAATATGTTACACATAGAAGAAAATGAACATGCCAAGGTGAAACACACACACACACAGATATATATATATATATATATATATATATATATATATATCAATTGTCACTTAAACCTACACCAATAATTACATGAACATAAGCATCATATTAAAATGATAACAAAGGTTCTATTGGACCCTTCAAATTTAGAAGGAATTCAAAGTGGTTTTTTAATGGTCACCCACTTGAAGTTTTTTGATCTAGGATGCACACAAAGGCAGTATAATATAGTTCATAAAGTCCTTGGGTTTATCAACCGAAGCTTTTTTAAGAAAATTTTTCCTTTGGTTCTTTTTAGTCGGTGAGTCGGGTGTGTAAGATAAGAAATAGATATATGTGTTCAAGGATGTTACATTTGAAATAGATGTGTTTATTGAAATGTATGGGATAAATTTAATATAAGATATGAAATATTACATAAGTATTTTTGTGTATGAAATATGTGGTGTTATGAATGTGTGTGAAGAAGGTAAGATTGTTCTCTTAATCCCAAATGTCTTAAAGGGAAGATCCAAATTGATTAACCCTAAACAAAGGATCAATGCATAAATGACTCAACTTATAAGGATAGGGATAAAGAGAAAAACCCTAATTCTCATTTTATAGAAGAGAGTGTGTGATAGATTTAGAAAGATTGATAACCTTATTTGAAATGGATAGGAGAAAAGTACTAACCTTGAAATGTTGTAGATCTGAATAATGTTGTTTTGGGGGGTCTACACTCAATTTCTGGAAAATCTGAGACTGAATCTGGAATAGAAACGCAGAGACGAACAAGCCCAGAAATATTTTTCTGTTCTGACATAGTTCCGATTTGTACCCTCAAGTCAATGTCCCCATTGACTAGAATTTCCAATTCTGACCTAGGGCAAAATCAACCTAAGGGGTCTCAAACTGAAAATTTGTTTCCGGATCCCAAAAGTTTGTCGAAAAGGGTATCTGAATCTGTACTCCAATATGTTGTTCCAAACCTGTACTTCAAGAAAAATGAATTTGTTTGTTGGGGGGAGGGGTTTGCATTAGTCAAACCCTGATTCAGGAATTAACCTTGAAATCAATAATTGAAATAAATAATGCTAGCAAGTAGTAGAAGTAAATCTAATAATAAAGCTATGATATTCAATAGATATGCAATTGTATTTCGAATGTAAACAAGTATGTAAATATGAAAGCTTGGACTCAATTAGAAACCATAAACCTCCATGATTGTATGCTTGGAATCCACCTTGAAGAGAGAATGAATGAGTGTTTGAGGATGCACAAAGGACCTTGAAGGAATATCACACCACCATGATGGATAGATCTAGGGCTTGAATGATGAATCTTTAATGTTTGAACCAAATCCCTTCAAAGGCTTGAAAGATTGAATCCTTGATCTTCAATGGAGAAATTGAATGCTTAGGAGGAAGACTTGACCACTTTGAAATATTGAAAACATGTAGAACAATGGATGCTTGAACTTTTTGCTTCACATGGCTTCTTGCTTGATTTGATAATTTGTGCTTAACCTTGCTTAGTTTTTAACATAGAGAGACTTGGAGAAAATGAGAGGAGAGAACTTCCTTATATATGAAACTAGGGAACAATATTCTAGAGAGGCCTACATAGGAGAATTAAATTCCAATTAGGCCTTTACCCCTAGAAGAGGACCTATATTAAATATAATTTAAGAATCATCACTTCGGAACCCAAAACAGCCGACCTAGAAGCGGGAAATGAATCTTACATGAACTCCAGTAGCCGAAAAAATTCTAGATTTGAATGGGGGACCCAGGTCAAGGTTGAGGTCATCCTTGACCTAGGTCAAGGTCAAGGTCGAACTTGACCCAGGGAGTCAGGACCCCTGGAAAATGTTCCAGATGGGAGGGATGATACCCGAAGAGGCCCAATCAGGGTCCTAAACATACACAAAAGTAAGAGAGGGTGCATAAATGAGGGGAAAATATGATGGTGGTCAAAAACACCCCCTAATGAGGGCTAAATGTTCTTAACATATAAGTGCTTCCATTTTAGGACGATACATTAAGCCCCCACTTTAGCGGGAGTATGGAAATCAAACATACTCACGGTAAAGTTAGAAGAAAGACTTCGGTGGATCGCAACGAGGTAGAACATCACTAAGTCAAGGACACGAGCCCCCAGACCAAGGATTCTAACTCCACATACATGCATAAAGATATGAAAGTAAAGAGAAATTATCATAGAAAACATACATGATTACATAAGCAAGACAAGAGCAACACTATAGATAACATAGCTTCATGATCTAATCCTACTAGCATGAAAGAGAAAGAGAGAAAAGAGAAGGTGATTACCTCTCCTAGTAAGATGCCCACCTTAACATGAATCACCAAGGATGGAGAGCCCAACAGGTTCACCCATAAACTGTGCTTTGTAATTGTAATGCGTCTTTTGATGGCTTTTGAAATATCCATAGATCCACATTCTTGTATCACTATGGAATATAAAATGCGCATCTTTTTTAGGATTTAGCAACTTATGTGCGTTACCTTCCAAGGATTTAGCATATTGTAAAATTTAAACAAGCATATCTCTTCAGGATTTAGCAACTTATGTGCGTTACCTTCCAAGGATTTAGAAAAAATAAAAATAAAAATGCGTGTCTCTTTAGGATTTAGCAACTTATGTGCGTTACCTTCTGGGGATTTAGCTTGTTGTAAAATGTAAACTATAGTATAAGGGAGACCCTATATATATGCCCCCCTCCTTATCATGGCTACCCACTAGGCAGGATAAGGACGAGAAAAGAGGATACCTACTTCACAAGGTAAGGAGATATCCAACTTAACAACAATATACACTATATCCTTAGCAAAGAGTATTGACCCTTACCTCTAAGAACATAGATAATCATGAAATGGATATGTCACATATGTAAAAAGGATCCTCTAAGAGGAAGAGATCTTATCATCAAGACCCCCACCATAGAGGAGTGCTTAGGATAAAATTTCATCTTCTAAAGAAAAGAGGGACCAAAGATTCAATCATCAAGCCCCCTGCGATGAAGAGGAAGAGGAATCTCAGAATGAAGGAGTCAAACTCTAACCCAAAGCAAAGGCATGAGTTTATAAAGAACATAATTTGCAAAATAAAGAAGAGGTGATGACCTAGGACAATCACCTCTTGTATAAGAGGGTATCCATAGCCAAAACATAAATATTTATAAGGAAATAATGTTGTATGATAAACAAATTCCACTGAGCTAAGGAAAGTATATCCTTAGATAGAGGAAGAAGGAAAATACCTTTCCCCCTAGGGGTGAAAGAAAGGGATATATCAAATTGTATCAAGAGATGTTGTAGCAAAGAGATATCTTTACAAAACAAATGTCCTAGAAAAGATATCATGAATGATCATGAACGAATGAAATATGTATCATAATAGAAAATTATAGAGTATAGAAAGAATAACCAATTAAACTCAAAACAAAATACATGCTAAGAGCAAAATGGATTCTAGAAGACTGGAATGAAATACCTCTTGCCCCCCAGTGGAGAGACAAGAGGATAAAAATGATCTAATTTATAGAAGAACGAGGGGAATGTCCTATATCAAAATTATGAAGAAATTGTAATACTACACGGGAATGAGATATAATTCCTAAAGCAGCTCTTTCTATAACATATAATTTGAAATGCACACAATTAGCAAGTAAATGTGTATTTCTATGATGAAAAGGACATCTGTATTTAGAGAGAGCATTTTTCAGCATGGGTTTAAAGATTTCTTTCTTAGAATTCATTAATTGGACATACACTTTCTTAGCCACATCTTGAGGAGTATAAGGGTGATATAAGGAAGGTGTTGGAAGAAGAATGTAAAGAGGAGGATGATAGTTAAGATCAGCCACCTTGAATTGAGAAGGCAAGAAACCTATACCATGCATATCTTGTTTAGGGGATGAATGAATCGGGTTTTTAATGCCTTGTTCATTGATACCAAGCCCTAAACCTTTATAGCCTTGTTTATCCACCATAGTATATCTGGTAGTGTACATATCTTGCAAAGCTTCTATAGGAGGAGATTGATTATGGTGTTCATGAGAAAATGGTGTATATGGTGGAATGATACCTGTTGAGAAGAGGTCTCTTTATTTTTCCCTTTAACATCATCATGAATCGGATATGAAGGGGAAGGTAAATAAAAGAATTCTTGAACATCGGCATCATGAACCTTAGCTTGAGCCCCATCATAAGTGTGGGAAGAACTAGGGATAGAAGATGGAGAAATAGAAATAGGCATATTTGGAATTGGATTAGGATTGATAGGATGAGGATTAGGAAGATTATGAATGATAGGATTAGGATTAGGAAGATTAGTAAATGGGGTATCATCTACCCAATTCTTCACAAAATCCAAATGAGCAATAAGTCCACTACACAAATCCTTAATGAAATTTTTGAAAGTAGGAAGATTAGTATTAGTTAATCTCAAAATAGCATAAGCAAGTGAAACATGAAGATTAACAAACATGATGAAATGGATGATACTCTCATATACATCATAAGTACTATAAAGAGATGCTAAAAGAAGCATAATGACAAAAATAGCTATACCCCAAAGCATCTTAAAGATCTTCACAGTGAATGAAATGCAAGAAGTGTTTTTATATTTTTATGAGTATGTAGATTTTTTGTATTTTTAAAATGAAAGAGCATAAAAGAAAACTAATTTAGTATGTATGCAAAATATAGTCTCTAAGGAAAAGAGGTAAAGCATCTAACACCAAAAAGAAAGAGTTGTCTATCACGGGTTAACCAAAATGTAAGATAAGAAATAGATATATGTGTTCAAGGATGTTACATTTGAAATAGATGTGTTTATTGAAATGTATGGGATAAATTTAATATAAGATATGAAATATTACATAAGTATTTTTGTGTATAAAATATGTGGTGTTATGAATATGTGTGAAGAAGGTAAGATTGTTCTCTTAATCCCAAATTTATTAAAGGGAAGATCCAAATTTTCTTAAAGGGAAGATCCAAATTGATTAACCCTAAAGAAAGGATCAATGCATAAATGACTCAACCTATAAGGATAGGGATAAAGAGAAAAACCCTAATACCCATTTTATAGAAGAGAGTGTGTGATAGATTTAGAAAGATTGATAACCTTATTTGAAATGGATAGGAGAAAAGTACTAACCTTGAAATGTTGCAGTTTTGAATAATGCTTTTTTCGGGGGTCTGCACTCATTTTTTGGAAAATCTGAGACCGGATCTGGAATAGAAATGCAAAGACAAACAAAACCCATAAATCTTTTTCTATTCAAACACAGTTCCGATTTGTACCCTCAAGTCAATGTCACCATTGAACCAAAATTTCTGATTCTGACCTAGGGCAGAGTCGACCTAAAAAGTCTCAGACTAAAAATATGTTTCCGGATCCCAAAAGTTTGTCAAAAAGGGTATCCAAATTTGTACTCCAATATTGTGTTCCAAACCTGTACCTACAAGAAAAATGAATTTGTTTGTTGGGGAGGAGGGGTTTGCCTTAGTCAAACCCCGATTTAGGAATTAACCTTGAAATCAATAATTGAAATAAACAATTCTAGCAAGTAGTAGAAGTAAGTCTAATAATGAAGCTATGATATTCAATAGATATGCAATAGTATTTTGAATGTAAACAAGTATGTAAACATGAAAGCTTGGAATCAATTAGAAACCATAAACCTCCATGATTGTATGCTTGGAATCCACCTTGAAGAGAGAATGAATGAGTGTTTGAGGATGCACAAAGGATCTTGAAGGAAGATCACACCACCATGATGGATAGATCTAGGGCTTGAATGATGAATCTTGAATGTTTGAACCAAATCCCTTCAAAGGCTTGAAAGCTTGAATCCTTGATCTTCAATGGAGAACTTGAATTCTTGAGAGGAAGACTTGAACACTTTGAAAGCTTGAAAACATGTAGAAAAATGGATGCTTGAACTTTTTGCTTCACATGGCTTTTTGCTTGATTTGATAATTTGTGCTTAACCTTGCTTAGTGCTTCACATAGAGAGACTTAGAGAAAATGAGAGGATAAAACTTCCTTATATATGAAACTAGGGCACAATATTCTAGAGAGGCCTACATAGGATAGTTAAATTCCAATTAGGAATACACCCCTAGAAGAGGACCTATATTAAATATAATTTAAGAAGCCTTGCTTCGGAACCCAAAACAGCCGACCCGGAAGCGGGAAATGAATTTTTGATGACCTCTGGCAGCCGACAGACTTCTAGATTTGAAAGGGGGACCCAGGTCAAGGTTGAGGTTATCCTTGACCTAGGTCAAGTTTGAGGTTGACCTTTACCCAGGGATTCAGGACCCGTGGAAAATGTGCCAGATGGTTCCCAGAGAGGCCCAATCAGGGTTCTAAACAGACATAGAAGTAAGAGAGGATGCAAAAATTAGGGGACAATATGATGGTGGTCAAAAACACCCCCTAAGGAAGGCTAAATGTTCTTAACATGAAAGTGCTTCCATTTTAAGACGATACAGGGTGATATTCCTAACTCCCCAACTTGTTCTTGATTTTGGGTTTTCCCCCAACTGCTAGACTATAGATGATGTTTGGTAGTCAGTTCATTTAGAAAACTTCGATGTCAATAGGTATATAAGTTCAGGTTTTCCCCTGACTACCCAACATCAAAGGTCAAAGGGAGATGAAATTCTTGTTTGGTTCTAAAATCATCCCGACTCCCCGACTTAGTGGTGAATTGTCAGATTACAATTGCATGGAATGAAAAGATAAAGTTCATTAAATTTTGTATGGACTCGATGAATGTTGTTAAATAATATTTGGAAGGTCTTTAAAATCCATGTAAGGTCAGAAATTTGGGATTTCCTCCCAACTTTTGAACCAAATATAGGTGGTTCAAAGGTTTTAATTATCCCTCGAATACTCGACATCATGCATTGTCGGGTGGTATACATGATTCTCAAATTCACAAAGATGTTCAAGCTTGACAATGTTGACTGGCGATAGGATGTGGAAGTGTGACAGTGTGCCACGTGCCTTATTTGCCCCCATCGACAGAGATAGGTTTCATGTCATAGGGTTAACTAATGAATATGTTTGATGGATGGAGTAATGCAAGAAGGTGACATGTGTTTGTTGTTACTTCAAAGGGGAACATGAAATAGGCAGAGAACATCTTATTATAGGAAAATATTTTCTTAGCAAACATAATAGAGTAAAGGTAAGAAAATAATCAAGTGATTTTGGTTACAACAAGGTAGAATATTTTAAGTTGGGTAAATAGAAAAAAATGCAGATACTTTCAGATATAGGACAAAGATAGAATGTTTTCAGTTGGGTTGTGTTGGATTCATAAAGGAAGAGACTAAAACTAGTTATAGAGAATATTTTTAGCACTTCAAAATCCATGTAAAAGTTCAAGGATGGAGGGCTAAATGATGTCATATTTTTACTAACCCTAACCCTCTATTTTTTTTTGTGTTTGATCTAGGAACTAGTCGTTGGCCTCCTACAAAAATTTTGAAAGCTTGAAGATCTTGGCCAAATCTTGAAGGATTGCTCTAAGCCTATCTAGAAGTGATCTTGAATAAATGATGAAGATTTAATAGGTTGTGATATAATCCACTTAAGTTAATACAGATATTTTGAGAAGACCACTACAAGTTGCTTGTTGTCATGAAGATTAAGGAGTAATAGACACCTCAACTACCTTTTTGATAGTCTGATCTAAGCTCATGGGAAAATGTTTTTGAATAAATTTGCACAACTATTTCTCTGAAGAGGAATGAAGGAATATCTAAAAGTTGTTAGCAGGTCACTAAATGTTTTGTCTTTTAGTCTGATAGAAGATACCTACTACCTAGTAGATATTTTTGTAAAGGCTTGAATCGTGTTCACTCCCTTAGATTATAAAAGGGAATTCAGAGCCTCCTTTTGAGAGGATGATTTTGGAGGAACATTTGAGAAAAAAGGGGGTTCCAATTTTTTGATTTCTACAAGTGCATGCATAAAATTTGTAAATATTGCAAAGTGTTTGAGTTAGGAAGCATGCATTTAGTTAGTCATTTCTATTTTGTTATGTCTTATGTGTCTTGAATTGAACTCCATTATTTTTTCTTATCATACAACTATCTCCAGTCTGAAAATGTAGATTTATTTAAGTTGAAATAATCAATGGACTGTTCAGCTTTGCAGGCACACTTGTTGGTTTGGATTTCACTTTGTATTGTCTTCTTCTCTAGGAGCAATGTAATTTATTTGATAAATGGAATGAGGACTTCATGTTTCTAGATGGATTGTAAAGAATGGTTGTGTGATATGTATTAGTGATCTTTTTATTGCTAGGTGATAACATTTTCAAGAACTTCAAGGCATGTTTGAGGTGTTGAAATGGGAGATGCTTTCTATTTGACTATGTTTCCCTTATCTAGGCACTGATCAATCCTTTAAAAGTTTCATTTTAGTTTGGTCACCTCATTCAAAATCAAAATAATCTTAATTTTATATTGTTAGTATAGGTTAAATTTAATGTTGTTCACAACAAGTGCTTAATGCAAGTGGGATTGTGTATAAAGTTGCTAAAGTTTAAACACTCACTACTTATTGATCTGAGAACTATCCACTATAAAAATGTTTGAAGTCATTGCTCAAGATGATTTTATGATATTCTTCAGGCCTATAAAATAGGAACACCCTCCTGAGTCTAGTGGAGCTCGAAGTGAAGAAGGATTTTATGCCTTGTTATGCTACATTTTCTTATTTTCAATCAGTGGATAGAGCTGGATATATTGTCTAGATTTTTAATCCCATGATCTAGGTTATGTTATTTCTCTTAGGATTGGAGGTAACAAGAAAAATCGCTAACATCCTCTATGTAACTTCCTTACTCATGGCACTTGGAATAATAGTCACAACAAATTGCAATCTATCCAAGCTAACCATACCTCAAAATAGGGTATAACTATTACCCAAATTTCCCATCCTGTTAAATTTTGGCTACAAGTGGAGTAAATGAGGCTCCCACAAGGTTAGAGCCCATATTGTATGGTTTCTTCCATGATTCCTTGTCTTTGCCTCACTCTCTGCATATTTTTTAGGTCACTGGTTTTACCCCTAGTTTATGTCATGAGACCTAAATGCAAGAAACCCTATGAATTCCTTAAAGCCCTAAGTTCTTGGTGGCCCAGTCTAATTCTTCATTACCTTTTTTTCCACCTAAGTTCTAATTTTTGCATGTGTTTTAAGTTGTTCACAATGGGGCCAAAGTTTGTTTTTTCCTAAGCGGGTTACCTTTTCCTAAGTTTATTTTCCTAAGTCCCGAAGCACTTTATTTACCTAGGTGGCAGCAAGTTCCTTTTCAATCGGACGGTCGTCGTGATGCCTTAATCATTGAGATGAAGGTTTTTATTCATTAAGGCATTAGGATTTGTTAACGGGTGTTCAGTTTAGATATGATCTTAAAATACAAGTTAAAGATCAATCAAGTTCCTTTTGATCGTATGGTCGACACTTTCCCTCGATGGTGAAGATGCAGATGTTTACTGATTAAGGCATTCTGCCTTAGCGACATGTGGAGGGTTGTCAGAACCTGGGCCTGTCAAATGGAATATTAAAGGCTAAGAAAGTCAAGAAACATCCAACGGTGGTTATAAAGCCTTAATGCCAAAGTGATCAAAATCTATCCATTAAGGCATTGCACCTGCATGCCACATGTCTTTCCTGACTGAGTGGGACCTGCGGTTCATAACCAAGGTAAAGGTAACCTTCGAGCAAGTTCCATTTAATCTAGCAGTAGACGTAAAGCCTCAATAAAAAGATTCTTGAAATCTACTATTTAAGGCGTCACGCCTTGAAGAAATGTATTCACGGTGGAGCTAGGCTGGTCAGACAAAGGTAAAGTAAAGACCGATCAAGTCTGATTTGATCGGAAGGACAACATATTGCCTTGAAGCTAAAGTGATCGAGATCTAGTCATTAAGGAATTATGTCATGATGACATCCAGCACAGATCGCGTCATGGGTCTCGGGTTTACATAGTAAAGACAACATAACTTAAGGAAGATCTAATGACAGGCGTAATGCCTTAATCGCCAAATTGAAATTGTTTAACCATTGAGGCATCA
The DNA here is from genome assembly GCA_018584345.1 of Thuja plicata. Classification (NCBI taxonomy): domain Eukaryota; kingdom Viridiplantae; phylum Streptophyta; class Pinopsida; order Cupressales; family Cupressaceae; genus Thuja; species Thuja plicata. The sequence goes on from MU226488.1 coordinate 233,822, forward strand.
CACCTGCTTGCCACGTGTTCAAGTCAGATCATAGGTTAGTGCTAAGGGTAAAATAAAGTTAAATCAATTTTGTGAAGATCAGATGGTAGGCGTAAAGCCTTGATCGTAAAGATGAGGATGTATAACCTTTGAGGCATCGCACTTGCATACCGCGTGGTAGATCTGATCCTGTGCTTGCGGGTTGCTTAAGGCAGATCAACGGTCATGTTTTAAATTTCACAAAGATTCAATTTTGAGTCTTTGATCGATCATTCCATGCCACATATGACTGTTTGTATTTGAATTCAAATTTTTGAATCTGATTTGAAGGTTTCAAGGCGGTGGCGATAAAGACAAAGTCCCAGATAGACAGTTGGATCCGTCACTTATTTTGTTCAAATTATGGCAATATGGGAGATATTTTCAAAGACGTATTTGATCTCCTGAGATATTTTCCTGAGTGCATTGATGAAGAGACAAGACTAGTTTAGGGTTCATGTATTGTTTAATGAATATTTATTGTAAACCCTAATTCTACCCTAATTGATTGATGGATTGTCTCTTGAGCCTCTGCGCTAGGGGGGTTGTATATAAGTAGTTTTAGAAGCTTTTTTAGATAGAGGTTTTTTAGCTTATGAAAGATTTTCTATGGTATTCTCTCTGGCCTCAGGTTTTCATTTGCTTGTAATTTCTCATTGAAATCTAGATTATGCAAAGGTTTTCTGTGACATTTTCTCTATCCTCAAGCTTTTTCTTTTCTGTATTTCTCAACTGAAGCATAAAATAGTGGTTAATGTTAGAGAAATCTTGGAGTTCTTGATCCTTCTTTCTTTCTACGTCTTTGTGCACTACTGTGGGTGATTTGATTTAGATAATCTTGTGGATTTTGTTCATCCCTTGTTACCTTGTCTCATTCCTGTGCCTATTTGCTGGAGTGGATGTTTGTTTGCAGGTCATAGTCTATGTCTATCTCCTTGGATATGGTATTGTTTGTGAAATATTCTCTTTCCTTGAATAACCTCTTTTCATTTCAGACATCTCTATGAGATACTTATGCAAACCTATTCTGAAAGTTGTGTTCTCCTAGATTCAGGAATTTCATGCTAGCTTGGTCATTGCATTACGGTTCATTTTACCTTCGGTGTATCACCTAGTAGGATAATTTGTTTTTCAGTCATTTCCCTTAAGTTATCCTTCTATCCCTTTTCCTTCCAAGTTTGCTTTCATGTTCAAAAGAAAATAAGGTGATTATCCAAGAGGTAGCAGCCTAGAATCCAGAGGCTTCACTTCAGTTAGCAGAGGTCCCATGACCTAGAAGTGATTCCCATGTTATAATAGATTTTTAGGCTCAAGTGCTTAATAGGGTGCAAAATTTAGTGTATAACAATAATATCACAGATAAAACTTCATGCTATCAACCTATCAAATCTAAATCTACAAACAGTTTTATGTATATCCATCTACCTATCTCAACACAACATACCAGTGCACAAATGACCACAAACAACATTGACTAACAAAACATGTGCATACATATTGAAATAATCTTGTGGGTATAGATTGTCCACATTCGAGTAATATCACTATAACTGAATAGATGATAAAACTACACAATTACATAACCTTTAGATCCAAATACTAAACATGAAAATCATCATCAGATTAGTAATTTTCAAACCAAGATATCAAAGAGGATAACTAGACATATATCTAGAAACTCCCACTGCATGAGTAATGTCAAATATGAAAAATAGATCAAATCATACCAATTCTATCTATAGTACTTCACATAGAGGATGAGGCTAAGGCCTATATCACATAGTGTCAATGAAACATACAGTGATATGTAAATCTTGCAAATCAGTATGTTGTAGTACCTCTCTCACCACCAATATCCATAGCTCTCCCAAGCTCTTCACACTCAACCATGTTAATATAAACATCTAGGAAGAAGAACAAGATCAAAGAGAGAGCCTACAAATCAAATCATATCCTCACTCTTCTCTAAAACGTACCAAGATGTGTAAGGTAAGATCCCCTTCATCATTCCCATATTGAAAGGATATCAACATCTAACATTCAAATAAAATAAAATATGGAAGCAATAAGTGTAAACCTCTCATATCGAAGGTAGATCAAATAAACAAACCATTTCCACAACAAAAGGAATATGCCTAAAGCCACGAACCATTTCTTTCACCTCTCCAAATAGGTCTGCAGAGGTAGATTCATATCTCAAGACCGATAACAAGGAGAACCATGGAGATCCACAAAGTTATGCATCTTCTTCTCAACAAGTCCTCAGATCCACTACATTCAAGACCAGTTCACATGAGAAATAAGATACAAAATAAATAATATATCTAATAACGAGGTGGAGAATACCTCTACTGTTATTCACCTACCAAGTAGACCAAAATTCATCAACATCCATTAAATGATTAAAAAGGTATATTAATTTTCTATATTGAGTGGTATTTGTTCATAACAATACGTGTGTAGTTGTACACTATAGGGTGGTCCCACAATAGTGTGTCCCACTTTTTTGAACATACTGATTTTTTCTAAAATTGCACATTTTTAAGGAAATATGATGATTTAAGCCTTGAGAGGTCCCATTTGAAGGAGTAAATTCAAAATGGCTAGATAAAATCCTCTTGGATCAAAATCCCTTCGGTATAATCCCTCTACTCCTCACTCACACCTATAATCGAGTCTCCTTTGAACCCATCAAAATGCTGACAAAAAATTGCTTTGACATTAACTTTTTGTGGGATCAAATAAATTCATTTGAAAAACCCAAATACAGGATGATAGTACTCCGATAAAGCTTTCCAATGATTACGAGTTATATATATATCGAGTTTATTGAGACTTTTCTTTTTAAGTTTTACTAAACATAGGTTGTCTAACCATTTAGCGATTTCTCTATTCGACGCTTCTGGAAAAATAGTAAATTAGAGAAAAAAAATTATAAAATATATCTAGGAAATAGGTATTTATGTTACCTTTCTATATAAAAAATAATAAATGAATTTTGATAAATAGAGATAGAGTTAGAGCGATCCAAGTGAACCTATGTCCAAATTATAATTAATGTCACTTCATAACTCAATAAACTATTAAAGATTCAACCAAATTGAATGAAACCAAATGGATTCCCTAGATATTTGTGTTACAAACCTAAATTCAAAATAATTACGTTCTTATCAGTTTTATAAAAAAAGTTATGTTGATCAAAGTGAGTGTCACTCTTGAAAAATCCTGATTTTTTACAAAAATAAGTTTTGAAGGAGAAGGAAAAATGGATACAACTAAATTCCAATTTTTTTAAAAAAAATATATTTATAAACTAGAAAAAAAATTCTAAAAGTCACTAGTTTACATCATCTTCAAATTCTTAATGGTTTTATGACAATAGATGTCAGAAAGAAAAGTTTTTTCTCAGAATGTTCATTTCAGTGTCAAAGTTGGCCAAAAAGTGGGACACAGTTTTGTGAGATCACCCTATATGATTTTTATTTCTTTGTTATAACATGTTTTCTCTTCAATTTTATAGTGGTTTCCTTGTAGTGTATTTGAACTACAATATTGTTTCTATATTAATTGAAGTTAAATTTATTTATTATATTCATTTTAATCAATTTCCTTAATCATGGAGTTTCTATGGGGAGAATATTATAAAATATAATTATCCTTTATTTTGTATGTATTTATTCAAAATGTCAAAGAGACAAGATAATTGAACTATTTGACATGTCTTAAAATTATTTTGTCTCCCTTTGATTGTAGAATATGTACAAAATACTTTTTGTTAAAAATGCATTGGAAACTTTTTGCCAAATGCAAGGGCTAGATATAAATCCAAATTTTGAAATATCTACCATTACACTACTAGCTTGTGTCAAAATGGAGCTTTGGAACGAGTTATGGACATCCATGAAAGTGTAATGAAAAGTGGATTTTTGTCACATTATGTAGTTTTAATTGCCTTCGTAGATATGTATTCAAAGTGTGGGAGAGTATTAAACCCACATGAACTATTATATTGTGAACTTATGAAATTCCATGATTGTGAGGTATGCATAGAATGTTATTCTTGATAAGGATTTAAGGTTTTTCAATCAAATTCCCTCAATAAATGTGGTTTCAAGGAATATTATGGCTGTTGTGTGTAGACAAATGTTTTAGTTGAAAAAGCCTTGGAAACTTTTAAGGAAACGGACTCATTAGGTAAAAATCTAGTCTCAATAACATTTGTTAGCATCCTCCGAGTGTATGTGAAAATGATCATTTAGAATAGGGTGAAGACATCCATTATATCCTAATGAAAAGGGGATTTTTATACAACATAGTTTGAAAATATCCTAGTACACATGTATACAAAATGCAAAAGTATACACAAGGCATGGAAACTGTTTGACAAAATACCTCAAAAGAACACAATTTCATGGATGACAATGATACCGTAATATGCACAAAATGGCTATAAAAAAATACATTGGAAAATATTCAGAAAATGGAATTGGAATGCACAAAGTAAAATTGTACAACTTTTGGTAACATACAATTTTACTAACATTCTCCCTACCTACACTAAAATGGGATCTTCAAAACAAGGGATTCCATTCCATAAAAGTATAACCAAAGCTTAGTTTTTCTCATAGTGCAAGCACATTAGGAGACATATATGAAAAGTGAAAGAATACACAATGCACATGAATTATTTGATAAAATATCTCAAAGAATTGTAGGGTAAGTGCACATAGATGGGGGACCAAAATTTGTCACTCAACTTTTTAGTCTCAAAAAAGGCATATGGCATGTGCCCTATAGGGCACACACCATATGGTTTGATGTGTCAAGCCTTATGCTTGGCTACACAAATCCTATTTGGTGTGCACAAAATTTGTAGTAAAATTATGTATTCCCTTTGCCTCTCTCTCTCTCACCCACTTTGATCAAGTTTGTCAAACTCAAGTCAAATGCACTTACCGAGCAAGAATATATACATGAAATATAACATTTAAGTATAAGTGACATTTCAATATGTGTTTTTCCTATCTTATACTTTAAGTTATATTTCATGTATTTATTGTCAAGATGTTTGAGAGTGGTTTCAGATATGAAAGAGTTATAATTTAGATTCTAGGTTTTTGAAGACCATATAAAATTTTAGACTTAGTTAAATTTCAGTAATCAACATGCTCGTATCAACATTCACTTTCTCTCTTTCTCTCACTCTCTTTATCTCCCCAAAACTCTATATTTATATTGATCTCCCTCTCTTCTCTCTCCCCTCCCCGACTCTCTCTCCCTCTCCCTTGCATTCCCCCCTTGCCCTCATCTCTTTACTTTCTTATCTCCCTATCTCTTCATCTCTTTCCCTTTATTTTTAAAAAAAATTTAGATTCTCTATTCATTATCTTGATTACTATGTCTTAATCCCACCCTCTATCTCTCTATCCCTAGGTATCTCATTCCCTCTATCTCTACCTCTCTACCCCTCCCTCCTTATCTCATTAACCATCACTCTCTCCCATTCTATTATGTCTTTCTCACCTTTATCTCTTATACCTATTTTCCTAGGCTGTAGGTTTCTTGCCTCTCTCTATATCTCTCTCCCCTCTAATTCTTTCTCACCATGTTCATCTCTCTCTCTCTCTCTCTCTCTCTCTCTCTCTCTCTCTCTCTCTCTCTCTCC
>MU226488.1:239525-254471 GCA_018584345.1 Thuja plicata
TTTCTCTCCTCTCCCTCCCCCTCTCTCTCTCTCTCTCTCTCTCTCTCTCTCTCTCTCTCTCTATGTTTATAACCCTAAACCCTAAATCATTTCTACCTTTATTCCTTTCCCCATCTTTAGGGTTTAGGGCTTATAGTTATAGGTTTCATGGACTATTGTATGGTTTAGGGTTTAGAGAGAGAGAGAGAGAGGGAGAGAGTTGCATGTGTAAAGGGGGGAGGGAGAGGTGGAGAGGGTATAGAATTTTAAAAAATGATAGAATAAAAAAGACAATTGTACAGTCCTATAAAGTAAGCACTTCACTTGTGCTCTTTTTGGGACCATTCTAGCCCACTTTAGTGTGATAGGTCCTCATATTTCACCTACATGCATATATAGTTCAAATTTGACCCACAATTATATGCATTTTTTTCCCTTTCTCATGCATTCACATTCATTTTGGTTCCTTATATGCCTTATTACATTTAAGAGATTGCTTTAAATCCCAAACTAAACTTGGATCCTACATCTCCTTTTAGGAACCTATCCGAAGGCTCGGGTATTTTTATGATTAAAGTTGTCGGGACTAGGCCGACCTGGCCGACCTAGTCCTTTTTTCACTTTTAATTATTTGGCCCTGGGCCCAATATGGGGTTATTTCCCCTAGGTGTATAATTGGTGCCAGCATTGTTAATTTAGGTCCTAAAATGTGTATATAAGGGAGCTTCCTTTTCTAATTTTCACATCCATGACTATCCAATTATTATGCAAGCTATTCCATTAACAGTTTTCATGCCTACATGCTGGTCATTTTGCAAATATTTTCAAGGAGCCAAATCATTGTGCATTCAAGATCAAGCCTTCATGCCTTTCCTTCCAAGATCTATCTTCTTTTCCATTGGAGGGAAAGCAAAGGAGTTTTGACATCAAGGATGGATATCTACATCCATTCAATTCTTCATAATTCATCTATTCTTGTGGCGAATTACAATATCTACTTCATGAGGTTTTTTTCTTAGATGATTTCCTTTTGGTTTTTGTGTTGATTCAAAGCTATCACATCAACAATCTTGATCACATTCTAAGTACAATTGCATTTACAGGGTATGATATATTCCATTATTCAGATCTAATCACCATTTACATGTTAGCATTCCTTTCATTACATCTATTTCAATTACAACGTTAATTCCTAAACTAAGGCTTGACCAAGGCAAGCCCCTTCAACAAACAAATCCCCTTTTTCTTGATTGGAAGTGCGGGTTTTAGGATTGCAAGTTCTGATTTTCTAGAAATTAGACTTAGGAGCAGATCTGGAGCAGGGTGCAATAGGTCTTAGCCTCTCAGCACTAGGTCTATATTCTTGAAATAGGACACCTAGGTTGACCTATTCCTTTTTCAGATTCAATTTGGCAGTTCAGAAGTCTCAGATTCTAGGGTTCCAAATTTGGATTTGTTTCAAATTTGATTAATTTATGACAATTAAATCTCGGTTTGATTCACGTCCCTTATTGTCTAGTTGTCAAGGCATTTCCTATTGATTCTCTACCATTTCATATCATATTCATATTGTTGTTACATATCAAATCTGCATATTATAATCATCACATTCATTAAAGGAATATTTATGAAACCTCACATAGTGTGTGTTGCCGGTCAAAAGGTTTTGATTAACTTTTTCGCAAAGTAACGTGTGAAGTGTTAGGTTGTATATTGAACCTTGAACCTTGAACTCAAAGTTCAAAGTTCAAAATACCATTTCCTACTGTGCATGTCCGTGCATTTTTCTTCTATCGGTAAGTTTTGCAAACCCGCGTCGGATGTGTAATGTAATATTGAACTATGAACCTTGAACTCGCTTGTTCAAAGTTCAAAGTTCAATTTCCCATTTTACATTGGTCATGCCTTCTTTAGCCTGCGTCTTTCTCAGCATCACATTTTTTGAGATCTTGAATCCTGAACCATTACCTTTTGTTCATAATTCATTTTCACCTCTCGCATCCTGCGTCAGTTCGTCGTATTTATTATTTGTGTCAATTCATGGCTAAAGGCATTTGAGATCTTGAAATTTGAACTTAGCACATCATAATTCAATGTTCAAGATACAGGAATGCAATAATGATCGGACAACACTCGACACATGCCAAATGTCACTCACATTTATTAAATTGATTTCTGAAAAGATGTGGAGTGACGTCAACCCAATTAAAGGTACAGTTTGCCCGAGTAAGCAAGAAATGCGATGGGATGTGGCCAGCTATTGACTGTAGGAATTATTGATTCATGGCAAGTAATCATAATTACTAAAAAGGAGCGATTTAAATGTATGCATTCAGTTTTCCTTTCTTTGCCATTTCTATTTTCGCATTCTGTTGGAAAGCTTGACTGGATTGAAGGTTTATCTCTGCAAGAAAAGGTGTTGGCATCGGTGAGTCTAAAAGCATTTTCTCTCATTTTCCTTTCTGGTTTTTTAAAGAATTGCATACTGTAAGAAAGGAAATTGCTATTGTTTCATATCTTTTTCTGAGTCAATAGCGCTAGGATTATCATGGGTAGTTCTAGTAAGTTGGCCCAACAGGCCAAATTTGTAAAGGAGAATAAGTTCTCCCCTATAAGTAGATGTCTACCAAAAATGGGAGATACAGTTCTTGTCAACGACGACATTGCAGAGATTGTTCACAGAGTTAGAAATACCAAGCCCGAGACAATATCAGCCAAAATCATTGAGAGCGATTTGTTGGAGGCTACTGGTTTTCCTGAAGTGACTCTGTGCCCAGAATTAGTGATGGAGTGTAGAAACATGTACGACAGGGTAAATAGATGTATCTGCCTTCCCTCTAGAGAAGTGTTGGTGTCTGTGAACCAAAAAATAGTTATGGCGGCCTTGAGAATTCCCCCTGCAGAGACGTATGTCGCCTGTGACTTTGCAAAAGCTAAAGAAGATTTTCTTCACAATTTCAGAGATTATAGTAACAATATAGCTAGGGACTGGTTGTCCAAGGCTGAAAGAGGAGGTTCTAGACATCCTAAACCTCTGAAAAAGGACCATTTGTTAAGAGAAGTGAGATATATTGTTGTCATGTTGAACAGATTGAGGGGAAAACCTAATGACATAATGTGGGAGGATTGGATGTACATTCTTATTCAAACCATTCTGACTGATGGAAAATATGTAGACTGGGCCGAAGTAATAGCGGCAAGACTAGATGAAGAGCTATCCCAGTCTGTAGAAGCCTCTAGTTTCTACATGACCTCATACCTCTTTTATGTCCTAGCCATCTGTAGAAACTGGGAAGGTCTGCCTCATCAGCCATGGAGAGATGACATGATGATATACGAATACCACTCTTATCTGCAAAAGGAGAAGAACCTGAGAAATTTTTGAAGGGTGCAAGATACGTTCCTGGCCAAGCTTGTCTTTGAGCTAAAAGGGAGGATAAATTATAGAATGTCTGAAGAGGCTATGGAGTTGATTAAGGCCTATGGTAGTTTCTTTACCCAATTCCCTACCTTTAGCTATTTAAGGGTATGAGGTTTTAGTGGTGAACCTGTGAAGCTCCCACGTTATTGTCTAGATAAATACATTATGTTGGAAATTTGCAAACAAATTATCCAGGTGGGATTGAAATTCAAGCTTAAAAGAGGGGTGGGTTCATTCTTCCCTATTGATTTGGGACATTATCGCCTCAGGTTAACACATGGTATGTCTTCTCCTGATACCAAACTTAAAATATTCAGCCTCCTTTATTATCAAAGTCGCAGTTATTTTGACAGTAAGAAATTGGTGGCAAACCACTTTAAAGTTATAGATGCTACCTTCCTGCATTAGCCAAATCTAGAGGACTATTGGGCTAACTGTGTTGATGAATTTGAGGTTGTGAAAAGAATGCATTCTCGATTTTCATTGAATCATATTATTTCCCTGTGAATGTCTTTTAAAATTAAAGGGCTTGACACCGATACAGAAGAAGATGGAAAAGAAGCTGAATGTATCAAGCAAAATGATGAAATAGTGGCCAGGAAGATAGATTAGGGAAGAGAAGAATTAGATGACCTGAATGTTCTCTCTGAAAGTGTTTTCAAAAGAACAGACAAGTGGTTGAAGGAGTTAAGCAAGAAAAAGAAGCAAGAACTTCATGTCTCTGTAACCAGGAAGAGCATAAGGATTTCAAAACTCACCACTTCTCCCACTATTACTAATGAAAATGAGGAATTGCTGTCTGCAAGTGCATCCAACACTGAAATTGAAAATCGTATTGAGAAGAGAGAAACAATCCCCATACAATCCCCGAGGATTACTAGAACCAGGAGTAAAAGGCAAGAAAAGATTGAATCAATACCCTACATTACAGTTGATCTTGATCTAGAGGAGAGTGAAAAGAAGCACAAAAGAAAGGTTAAAATGGAGAAGAGTCCAAAAATCCCTCTGAAGATCCAAATGGCAGAAGAGGATCACCGAAACATGCCAGTATCAACCCCTTCCACTGATGCCTCTGTACCAAAGAGTCCTAACTGGTTAGGGATTTCAGTTAACAAGAAAAGAAGCATTGTTCCAATATTGGCTCCTGTTGGAGATATGGTTAGCAAATACCTTGGGAAAACTCCAAGAAGTAAGAAGCCAAAGGTAGAAGCCATGGTCGATGTGGATGCTAAAATAGGACATTGGATGGCAGAGATATTCAAACCAAACTCAGATAAATCCAGTGATGAGGTGACAGAAAGTGACTTTCATTTTGAGAAGATAGATCTGGGCATGTCAACCAAGGCTACTAATTTGAAAATATTTGATTCAGCCAATAAGCAGATCAGTCACCGAGTGAAAAAGGATGCTGAAGATAAGATGAAACTGAAACAGGCCCTTTGTGAAATGGCCAAGTATATTCAGTAACTTCATGATCCTCTACCTCAGCCATTGACAATGGTTTCTTTGGATTTGGATGTAAAGTCTCTGGAAAGTCAGAAGTTCCTAGACCAAGTACACAAAGACAGATCAATTTCAACAGCTTTCTACAAATGGATGGATAAGGTAAATGGAGAAATTACTAGGTTTGCTAGTGATTTTGATAATGTGATGACAAAAGCTGAGCAATTACTATAAATAGTAGAAGATGATGTGGAGCTATGGAAAAAGAAAAGAGGGAAATTAGAAATTGAAATACATAATATGGAGGACATTTATACCTATGGTATAAACAAATTTATTTCTAAAAAGGCAGTGCCTGGTATGGATGAAAATTCACTATTTGTGGTCAAAGTGAATTTGGAATGAGAGAGTTCACTATATGAATAGGCAATTGAAGAGTCATCGCAGATAATCAAAGCTCAGATCAACCTGAGAGATACTCTACTAGCACAAAATGAGTGCACAAGGAAGATCATCGGACTTGAAAATGAAGCCAATGGCGAAATGTCAAAGGTGTTGCCCTACTTCCAGAAAAAGTTGGAAAGCCTGAAAGCTGCCAAAGAAATTGGGATGATAGATGATTCGATCTTAGCTCATGTAGAATCGGTTGTGGTCTATGGAGATGAACATTTGAAGGTAATTGAAAGCAAGACTCAACAGACACAGTGTTTCAAAGATGTTTGGCTCCAAAGGTTCATAGTAGCTGCCCAACCAAACCAAAAGCTGAGATAGAATTTTTCTGTGGCGTTCGAAGAATGGAAGGCAATGAAGAATACCATGAACATCAATGGTGGAGCTACAATAGGCCAATTAGTTTTCTAAGTAGTTTTCTGTTTTAGTTGGTTTCTGATGTTCTTGCTATTTTGAAGCAGTTAGTTTTAAAACTGGATAAAGCCCTACGTGGCTATAAATGATATTTTGGTCGACCAAATGAGGGTCGGTTCTTTTTTGGACAAACGAAACTCAATTCTACTTTTGGTTTTGTCTTCTTAAGTTCTTTCTATGGAATGATACTGGATATTTTCAAATATATGAATATATATATTATCAGTTGGTAATATAAGCAGATTTTATCATTATTTTGGACCAGTTGGTCTATTAAAGTGCATGGTTTTGATTTCAGTTGGAATTGAATGACATGCTGTTATAATCTGTTGAAATATATTGTGGATTTTCTCAGTAATCTTTCAAGATTTGTTATCTCTATGAATCGGCCTTTCATTTGTTATTCATCTATTTACGGTTTGAGTTAGTTGGCTCGTATATCTTTTTGATCTGCAAGATCTCAGAATAGTTAATCAATTGTCTATGGTGATGTAAATCACAACCTTTTGTGCTTTCTAGTAAAAAGTATGTTTCAAATTAGATGTTTCTAAATTAAAGATTTTATTGAAAATCCTTCTTGTTTAAGGTAACTGCACCTTTGAATACAGAGAGTGTGGTTGTAAATAACTCACTCAATTGTTAGTGCATTTCTTTCCTTCTATTTCCAGGTTTTTAATGTCTTTGATAGTTATATTTCAAGAAGGAAAAATCTGTTCACTAACAGATTTTTGGCGACTCTACTGGGGAACGTGTTTTTTTTTTTAAAAAGATCAATATGCATTTGTGTTTCCAAGTGAGAAAATATCATGGTATTTCCTGTTGATGTAATACCTGGTGAAGAAGAAATTCCCCCAGTCCTTCAACCTGATTTGCACTTTTTAGATACCCAAGAAGACATTATTTCCGATTTAGCTGTCTTGGCCTGGAAAGTAAGAGAAAGTAATCAGCAATATCAGCAGGTTATATTGGTGATAGAGGAAGAAGAAGAGATTGGGGAGTGGTTGAGAGGACTTCCCGTAACACAGGAAGCTACAGTGGTGGATAGAGCAGCTCAAGGCCTAGAAAGACCTTAAAACTGGATTATCATCCTTATACTAGGTCTCAGAGGTGAGAAGGGATCTTTGATAAGTTTTATCAAGATTTGCAAAACTTTCACTTTCCTATTACCTTTACCCCTAAGAAGAAAGAAAAAATTAGACCTCCTTCTCCTCCTAAATTTTCTCCTAAAGCATCTTCAAGTCAATCCAATTGGCAGGCTTTAACCTTGTCTGGTACTCAAACTCCCCCCATTGTAACCATCTTCCCGACATCAATCATGGCCTAGCCTTGGGGAGTGGCAGTAGGTCCCTTAAATGTAGGAGGAAATCATCCCTTACCAAAAGGGGCTAGGGATGTATTACCTAAATTTTATGGAAATGGTAAAGTTTCTGTAGATGACCATTTGAACACCTTTAACATTGCTTGTGGGATTTTAGTTGTACAGCATGAAGATGTTGCAATTAGATTATTTGTACAAACCCTTGCTGAATCTACTGCTAATTGGTTTTACCATTTGCCAAATGGTCATATTACCTATTGGAACTCAATAAAACAACTTTTGAAGCTCGTTTCAAATCTGCCGAAGATGAACACTCCCTCTTGCTCCAATTGTCCCAATTGAAGAAGGAGATGCATGAGCCTATGAGGGATTTTGTAGCCAAATTCAACAAGATCCTATATCAGATCCCTAATGCTAAGAGACCAAATGGAGAAAATAAAAAAGGCTTCTTTGTCAATGCAATGCCTCCTGACATAAGCTATCAATTGAGATGGGATAGAGTAGCCGATATAGCTGCAGCTCAAAATCTTGTAGTAGAACTTGAGGATGACCTCATAACGACAGGAAAATGGAGAAGAGATATACAAACATCAACAAATCAAGCCTCTACTTCTGACTCTGGTGATCTAGTAGTACAGAGACTAGTAAATGATATGATTTCCCTTAAGAGACAGATGCCAAAATCTCCTCCTACTCCATACTAGGATGTTCCTCGCAGATATCCAAGTTAGGGGATGGGAAATTACAAGAAATCATGGAATGCCTTGCCGGCCCAGCAAAGACTACAAATTGAACCCCCTCCTGTTAAAGGAAATATGTGTATTTTTCATTTGACTGATGAACATGATGGAGATTCCTGTCCTGAAATGGTGAGATACAAACAGCTAGAGGCGAATAAAGAAAGTATTCAGGAGATCCCTGCTGATGAAGGAAACTCCAGAGGACGTGGCGACTCCGTAAGTTACTACTTAGAATATGAGTCTTACCCTAATCGTGGTGGTGATTTTTTTATTACTCTGGAGGAACCTTCTTGCTCTGTGCTCACTAGAGGCCAACAAGGAAGCAGGAATACCAATCGAGTCTCACATCCATTTCAAAATAAAGGAGAAAAAGAGCATGTACATACAAGTGGTAGTTCAAGGATGGATGAAAAGGCAGGACCAGAGGTAAAAATTCTTTAAAAAGCAGACCCTCATTCTCCTTTTGATTTTGTTGATTTTTGCAAAACTTCTAAGATTCAAATTTCTCCTGTCGAATATTTGAAGTTGAAACCTAATGAGTTGGATAAATTGGTGAATTTTGTAAAAGGATCATCTCCTGAAGTTGTAGCAAATCAAACAAATGATGTGCCTACTCATGAAATTCTGATAAACCAGAATCCCATTCTTCCTAAAAATGTTCAAAATATCCTTAGTCAGGAATCCTCAAAACCTGCTCAAATTTCGGGTAAACCAGAACCTTTTTATGTATCTCTGTTCATGCATGGTCATAAACTTAGTAACTATATTATAGACTCAGGGGCATCAGACAATATAATGCCTTCATCTGTAGCAAAAGCCTTAGACTTACCCTCAACAAATACCTTAGGCAAATGTTACTCGATGGACTCTAAACAAGTCCCATTACTTGGTCAAATCAAAGATGCTCAAGTCTCGTTGGCAGCTTATCCAAATAAAAGGCTAAAATCAACCATCCTTGTGGCAAACATACCTGCTAGCTACGGTATACTTTTAAGTTGAACCTTCTACAGGGACTTAGGAGGAGAAATTAAACTAGATTGGTCACAAGCAATAATTCCCGTTGGTAATCAGAAGGTAGTGTTACAACCTGAGACCAAGTCAAAATACACTGTCTTCCCATCTGAAGATCCTAGAGCCCAAATCTTATACCAAGAAATAGATTTCTCTATGTGATCTTGTCTAAAGAAGATGTTGCTGATTTGAAACCTCCCAGGAATGAAGAGGTTTGGATTCTTGAGTTTGATGGGAGTTTCTCCTCTACAGGTTCAGGCGCAGGGGTAGTTTTGATATCTCCTGTTGGTAAGAAGTTTGATTTTTCTTTTAAACTGGAATTCAAGAATACAAATAACACCACAGAGTATGAAGCATTGCTTCTTGGTATTCAAGAAGCAAAGAGGAAAAGTATTAAAATCCTGAGAGCTAAAGGGGATGTTGAGCTAATTGTGAAGCAGGTGAAAGGCATATATGCAGTTAAAAATGAGTGAATGAAGCACTATAGAAATAGGTTTTGGGATGAAATTGAGGGTTTTGAGGCATTTGCAATTGAGGCAATCCCTAGAGAATTAAATTCTAGAGCAAACGTACTTGCCGGTTCTATAGTGTTACTCATTCCTCACCCTTATTTTGACAATAATCAATATACTATAGAGCTAGTTCACCAACCTAGCGTACCAGACAATGCTAATTCTTGGCAAGTCTTCAGTAATGATGCCCATGTGTTGACATTCTTACAGGGTATTGAAGAGTTCTCCTCGATATTTTTTGAAGGTTCAGAATTCAAGTGTCAAGAGTTTTGTGCAGATGAGCAGTTTGATGAAAGGGAAGATATTGTGCAATTAAAGGGAAACCATATCCCTAAAGGCCTCATAATAATGTAGAGCTTTTTTGATTGTGGTGATTGTTTCATCGGTCAAACTGAAGAGACTAGTGATAAGCAATCCAGTGACTTTGAGAAAATAAATATAGGTAGTGATGAAAATCCCAGATATGTACATCTAGGCACTTGTTGTAGCCCGGAAGAAAAGGTTATATTCACGAAGTTATTAAGAGAATTCAAAGATGTGTTTGCTTGGTCTTATGAAGGCTTAAAGGATTTTAAAAATGGATAGTTTCAACATCACATCCCATTGAAGCCCAGTGTTAAGCCTTTCAGACAAAAACTGAGGAACTATAATCCTAGGGTCTCAGATGCCATATTTAGAGAAGTGGAAAAAATGTTGAATGCAAGAATAATCTACCCAATCCACCATTCTACCTGGGTCGTGAACATAGTACCAGTTCACAAGAAAAATGGTGAAATCAGAATCTGCGTAGATTTCATAAACTTAAATCAATCCAGTCTGAAAGATAACTTCGCTCTTCCTAATATGGATCACATTTTGCAGATGGTGGCAGGTTTCGAAATGATGTGAATGCTAGATGGTTTTTCAGGATATAACCAAATCAGTGTAAACCCTAGTGATCAGCATAAAACAGTGTTTACTACTCCTTGGGGTACATTCGCATATAATCGAATGCCATTTGGCTTGATTAATGTAGGAGCGACCTTTCAGCGTGCCATGAATTCCTCCTTCAGCCACCTGCTAAATAAGATAATTGTGGTTTACCTTGATGACTTGACCGTCTTCTCCCATAAGAGGAAGAAACATGCAAAAGATTTGAAGCTTATTCTACAAGAATGTAGAAATCAAGGGATATCACTAAACCCCAAGAAATCTGTCTTTTGCGTGACAGAAGGAAAGTTACTGGGTCATATAGTTTCAAGAGAAGGAATTAAGATTGACCCTGAAAGAGTTCGAGCAATACAACGGTTGTGTCTACCTTCTAACAGGAATGGAATAAGATCTTTCTTCGGGAAAATTAATTTTTTGAGAAGATTTGTACCTGAATTCTCAGAAACGACTAGGCCTATGGTAAACCTGTTAAGCGAAAAACAAAGTTTTAAATGGTCTGAAGAGGCCAAGAAATCTTTTGATGAAGTGAAGAAGGCAATTGCTCAAGCTCCAGTACTGTCTCACCCGGATTACCGGAAAGATTTTGTAATACATTGCTATGCCTCAGAACATACTATGTCCGGTGTCTTATTGTAAAAAAATGATGCAGATGAAGATGTCCCTATTTCCTTCATGAGTGTGCCATTGAAGAAACATGAACTAAGGTACTCTCCCACAGAAAAGCAAGATTTTGCAGTAGTGAAGGCTGTTAAGCAGTTTTGATATTACATCCTTCATTCGCACTCTATCGTCTATGTCCCAAATTCAGCTGTCAAGAGTATTCTAACTCAGCAGGAGGTATCTATGAATAACAGGAAAACATGGGTAGCTAAAGTGCAAGAGTTTGATTTAGAAATCTAACCTACCAAATTAGTAAGAGGTCAGGGACTCTGTAAGTTAATTGCAAAAAATGAAGAGGAGTCCAAAGATGACATTCCTTTGTCTCTGTTTACTGGATTGAAAGATGTATGGTTCTCAAATGTGGCCTTTTATTTGACATATGGAGAATGTTCAGATCACCTTACTGAAAAAGAGAAAAGGAATTTGAAATTAAAAGTAGTTAAGTATGTTATCTTCGATGACATACTATTAAAATGAGGTTTAGACGGAATGTTCCTCCGATGTGTTGATGAAGATCAGCAAAAGAAGCTGCTTCAATCCTTTCACAATGAAGCTTGCGGTGCCCACTTCTCCTCAGTAACAACATTTAAGATTCTAATAAATTGTTACTATTGGCCTGGAATGTTTAAAGATGCTTACAAGTGGGTTGCACAGTGCGAAAAATGTAAGTTATTCTCTGCAAAGCCTCATTTAGCAGCCTTACCGTTAAGACCTGTGGTTAAATTGAAGAACCATTTAAGCAATGGGGTATAGATTTCATAGGACCTATAAATCCCCCTTCAAGTGCGGGTCATACTCATATTCTGACCACAACATACTACTTTACTAAATGGGCAGATGCCATTCCTGTAAAAAAAAACACTTCAGAAATAGTTTGTTCCTTCCTAAAGGAAAATATTTTGGTAATATTTGGGATTTCGGCGAAGATAGTAGTTGATAATGCACAAAAATTATCTTCATTTGAAATGCAGCTTTTCTGTTATGATAATGGAATTCAATTGTCACACTCATCTGACTACTTTCCTTAGGGTAATGGTCAGGTAGAATCAACTAACAAGAATTTAATTTCCATAATGAAGAAGTTAGTTAATGATAATGCCAGGGATTGGCACAAAAGGTTACACGAAGCATTATGGGAAGATCGCACTTCACCAAAAAGAGCCATAGGAATATCACCTTTCAAGCTGGTATATGGCGTAGAAGCTCATCTTTCTCTCCCATTAGAGTTAGCCGCTGCTAAACTGCAAAAGGTGATTGAAAACCAACATTTCCATAACAGTCTGGAGAAAAGAATTATGTATATGTGCAAGATTGAAGAAGAAAGGGAACATATTGTAGATCATATTACTAATCACCAAGCTAGGGTGAAAAAGATCTTCGATAGAAGAGCTTGACCCAGGAAGTTCATGACAGAAGATAAAGTTTTGATGTGGAATAAAAGGCGAGAACCCCGAGGAGCACACAATAGGTTTGAGTCATTATGGAAAGGACCCTTCGAGATTAGTCAAGAGCTCGAGCCTAACTCTTTCAGATTGAAGTATGCTGATGGAATAGAATTACCCTTGTCCTTTAACGGGCAAGATCTCAAGCTTTATGAGCTGTAAGTTTCTTGTCTCTCATGTACATATTTTTTTGTTGTGTCCTAGGTTAGTTTATGCTTGCTTGTAGGCTTAGTTTTGTGCGGAACCAAAGGCTTTTTGAGTTTGTTGTTTCATCCCTCACGGTCCTATCCCCAGTCGGAGCCACCTGTTGCAGGTCAAAAGATTTTGATTAATTTTTTTGAAAAGTAACGTGTGAAGTGTCAGGTTGTATATTGAACCTTGAACCTTGAACTCAAAGTTCAAAGTTCAACATCCCATTTCCTGTTGTGCATGTCCGTGCGTATTTCTTTGATCGGTAAGTTTTGCAAACCAGCGTCGGATGTGTAATGTAATATTGAACTATGAACCTTGAACTCGCTTATTAGTTCAAAGATCAATTTCTCATTTTACATTGGTCATGCCTTCTTTAGCCTGCATCTTTCTCAACGTCGCATTTTTTGAGATCTTGAATCCTGAACCATTACCTTTTGTTCATAATTCATTTTCACCTCTCGCGTCCTGCGTCAATTCTTCATATTTATTATTTGTGTCAATTCATGGCTAAAGGCACGTGAGATCTCAAACTTTGAACTTAGCACAGCACAGTTCAATGTTCAAGATACATAAATGCAATAATGATCGGACAACACTCGGCACGTGCCAAATGTCACTCACATTTATTAAATTGATTTCTGAAAAGACGTGGAGTGACGTCAACCCAATTAAAGGTATAGTTTGCCTGAGTAAGCAGGAAATGCGATGGGATGTGGCTAGATATTGATGGAAAGAATTATTGATTCATGGAAAGTAATCATAATTACTAAAAAGGAGTGATTTAAATGTATGCATTTAGTTTTCCTTTCTTTTCCATTTCTATTTTCGCATTCTGTTGGAAAGCTTGACTGGATTGAAGGTTTATCTCTGCAAGTGGAGGTGTTGGCATCGGTGAATCTAAAAGCATTTTCTCTCATTTGCCTTTCTGGTTTTTAAAGAATTGCATACTGTAAGAAAGGAAATTTCTATTGTTTCATATCTTTTTCTGAGTCAATAGCGCTAGGATTATCATGGGTAGTTCTAGTAAGTCGGCCCAACAAGCCAAATTCGTAAAGGAGAATAATTTCTCCCCTATAAGTAGCTATCTACCAGAAATGGGAGATACAATTCTTGTCAATGATAGGATTGCAGAGATTGTTCACAGAGTTAGAAATGCCAAGGCCGAGACTATATCAGCCAAAATCATTGAGAGCGGTTTATTGGAGGCTGCTGGTTATCCTGAAGTGACTCCATGCCCAGAATTAGTGATGGAGTGTAGAAACAGGTACGAAAGGGTAAATAGATGTATTTACCTTCCCTCTGGAGAAGTGTTGGTGTCTGTGAACCAACAAACAGTTATGGCGGCCCTGAGAATTCCCCCTGTAGAGACGTATATCGCCTGTGAATTTGCAAAAGCTAAAGAATATTTTCTTCACAATTTCAGAGATTATAGTAACAATATAGCTAGGGACTGGTTGTCCAAGGATGAAAGAGGAGGTTCCAGACTTCCTAAACCTCTGAAAAAGGACCATTTGTTAAGAGAAGTGAGAGATATTGTTGTCATGTTGAACAGATTGATTGGAAAACCTAATGACATAATGTGGGAGGACTTGATGTACATTCTTATTCAAACCATTCTGACTGATGGAAAATATGTAGACTGGGCCGAAGTAATAGTGGCAAGGCTGGATTAAGAGCTATCCTAGTCTGCAGAAGCCTCTAGTTTCTACATGACCTCATACCTGTTTTATGTCCTAGCCATCTATATAAACTGGGAAAGTCTGCCTCATCAGCCATGGAGAGATGACATGATGATATATGAATACCACTCTTATCTGCAAAAGGAGAAGAATCTAAGAAATTTTTGAAGGGCACAAGATACGTTCCTAGCCAAGCTTGTCTTTGAGCTAAAAGGGAGGATAAATTACATAATGTCTAAAGAGGCTATGGAGTTGATTAAGGCCTATGGTAGTTTCTTTACCCAATTCCCTACCTTCAGCTATTTAAGGGTACGAGGTTTTAGTGGTGAACCTGTGAATCTCCCACATTATTGTCTAGATAAATACTATTATGGGCTATACAATTATGGCCTGTAAAGTACTGAAATACTTTAAAATGTTTTTAATGTTTTTAATTATAATAAAATGTTTTTAATTTAACCCTTTTATATGTTATTGTAGATGACCCCCCTTTGCATCAACTGAGAACTAGGCGTGCATTGAGATCTAATGAGAGGGTAGATGATCATGATGATGATATTGATAGTCATCTTAACAATCACATCTTGAAAACTAGAAATCAAAAGAAAAAAAGAAATGATTGTCATCTATGCACCTTAATTGATAATGACTGATTTTTATATGCCAATGAATTTAATTATGTGGTAGTGAATGTTCATAAATTTTATAATGTGTTAATGAATGATATCGTGTGATAATTAATGAATGTCACATTT
>MU226488.1:268664-280465 GCA_018584345.1 Thuja plicata
TGATGAAATTAAATTAATTTAATTGGAAGAATTTAATTAGTAAGTTTAAATATTTGAATTTAAACTATAGGAAATTGAGTTTAATTAATTAATTTAATGATAATTAATCAATTAAAGCTAATTAATTTTGGGAATTTGATTAAATGATTTGAGAAATGAATTTAGAAGAAAATAGATGATTAATTAATGATTAAAAAACCATTAATTAATAAATGAAAATTAGTGTTTTTAATTTAAAGTCGCAAGCCTGTCCATTTTAGGGTGTCTACAATAGTATACTCCTTCCTAATCCCGTTAGAAATGCAAAAATCTTTAAAGGTTTCGGAGATGTATTCACCTCCATTGTCTAATTCTAAAATTTGTATTTTCTTCCCAGTTTGATTTTTCGCTAATTCTTTAAATTCTTTGAATTTTAACAATACTTCATTTGATTCTTTGAGTTTAAGAAATTGGATCCAAGTTTTTCTAGAGTAGTCATCAATGAAGATCACATAATATGAAAATCCTCCTAGTGAGAGAGTTGACATAGGTCCACATAAATCTGTGTGGATGAGTTCTAGTACATCTTTGGTTTTACGTTCACTAGAAGAAAATGATCTTTTGATAATTTTTCCTAGAGCACATCCTTTACAAGTTCTAATATGATCATATTTTAGATTAGGTATGCCTGTAGTGATTTTCCTTATGTAAGGAAGAGTGCTAGATCTGAGGTGTCCTAATCTTTTGTGCCATAGTTAATTAGAATTTGATACTTCATGACATAAATTTGTTTGATGACTATTACATAATTTGTATAGGCTTCCATCCTTATACCCTATTGAAATGGAGTTTTTAAGGTTAGTGTTCTTAGGCCATAATAACACTTTGTCTTCTTGAAATGTAACATGATAGCCTTGATCGGCTAAGCTTGAAATAGAGACCAAATTCCTTTTTATGCCTGGTACAAAGAGAACATATTTTAATTGTAGAGCTACTCATGTTTTCAATTTTATTGAGCAGGTCCCAATTCCATTTTTTGGATAGGTGGAGTTGTCTCCAATTGTAACTTCTTCAGAGGAATGTTCTTCTAAGGTTTCAAATTTATCTCTAAATCCGGTTATATGCCTTGATGCTCCACTATCGATTATCCAATTGTTTTTGTTTGAGTTTACTTCACTTGATAAGGCCAAGAAGAATAAGGATATCTCTTCTCCTTTGGTTTCGGCTATTGCAGCTTGAATTTTCTTTTTCTCTAGACAAAACCTGTGTGCATGTCCAAGTTTATCACATTTATAGCACTGCACTTTGGAGAAGTCTCTGGTTTTGTGATTTTGGCTATGGTTTCCCTTCTTATGTTTGAACTTCCTTTTGTTGTTTTTGAAATTTGAGTGATCATGTGGATCTTGGATCTCTCCTCCTTTATTTGATCCTATCCCTCTTGATATTAATCGGGATTCCTCTTGAGTACAATCATTCTTTAATTGATCAAACTTAGGTAGGGAAGGGCAGCCAGTTATACATTGAATAAAATATTCCCATGAGATAGGTAATCCTCTAAGAGAAATTAATGTTAACTCCATGTCAGAAACATTGTTCCCAATGGTAGATAGTTGATCCTTTAATTCAGAAATTCTTAGAAAGTAAGATGTAATGGTTTCCCCTTTGTTCATCTTTAGATTCAAGAGTTGTTGTTTGAGAGTATAGTCTTCTTGTATTATTGATCTCATATATTTCTTGATTGGTCTTAAATACTTCATAGGCGGTTTTTAATCTTGCTATGGAAGGAAGAATGTGGTCCTTAACAACATCAATTATTATTTTCTTTGCTTTGTTGTTACGCCTTTTCTAGGTTGATTTATCAGGTTCATCCTTGCGCATTTTCATATCTTCCTTAACATACGAATCTAAATTGAACTCTTGAAGTAATGTCAGGATTTGTATCATCCATGAGAAGAATTTTGTCGCACCTTCAAGTTTGTCTTCTACTTTAATGCTATTGGCCATTTGTAATATTCCTTTTGAATTCCTGCAGTAATTCGATATAATTTAGAATTTATTTAATTCTTCTCTAAAGAGGCTCTGATACCATGTTAGGAATGCATATCTTTAATAAAGAGAATTTAATATGCTATATTATATATAATTATTTAATTCTGAAGTAGACTGAATTATATATTCATATGTAAGTTCTTTATGTATGTTGTGGTAGAAATATAAAACTGTAATTGATATTTTTCTGCAGCATACGTAAATATGTATAAGTATTTATCTTAACAGTCATGTCTATATAGAGACATGACTGTACGTGGCTTATGCCACATACAGCCATGTCTTTACATAGACATGGCATATCATAACAACCCAATAACTCAATGTTTAATCGTTGTTCATATTCCTTATTGTGCTACGATAACTATCATATGATAGTTGTCGTAACTTATGCATAATAACAATGCATTGACTGTGGTCGATATAACAGTCGTTTCACTTTACTTTGAGTGTACAGTATATTGAGTATGATATCAACGATACTAATAATATATATATATATATATATATATATATATATCAAAGTTATTACTTAACACTTCACACGTAGAGTTCTTGATCAGGTTGACCTTCTTGTCCTTTGCATTCTTGATCTTGGAGACTCGCGATGTGGTTGCCATATTTCTTGAAATTAGGGCTTCTTGTGAGCAAAAATTGTGAGCTCGGTGAGTCCAGATACTCACATGATCTTTGTTGTAGATGTTGAAATTTGTTCGGAATTACCTTTATATTTGATGTGGATCAACCTGCAAACTCATCATTTTTGGTCGCTCTTCTTCACTTTGTTGTTTTCTCATTTTTTCATGGTGAGTGAATGAGCTCTTCGATGCCCTATTTATAGAAAATGACCTAAGTGGTGCAATAAATGCTTTAGCTACCACTCGGTAACAGTGATGCTCGGGCATTATACCAGCTTCATCCTCGGTGAGTTTGCACGCTCGGGGTGAGTGTCAACTTCGTTGCACTTTTTACATGTTCACCGACGGTGCTCGATATGTTAGCAAAGAATTGATTGTCTTTTACATGATTACTAATGATGGTCGGTTTACATTGACAACTTGGATTTTATATGTACACCGACAATGCTCGGTGTGTATTGACCGACGAGATTGGATTCACAAATTCATAACAAGTAATACCATAGTGCATCTCCTATTCATGCTAATTTGGCATATTATCTATAAATATTATAACTAATGTAAAATATAGCTTTGTATAGTGCAGTTCCATACTTACTTGTATGCTTAGGTGGGGGTGGTGATATCACCAGATCCATTGGATGAGGTGTCACCAACCGTGGTGCTTGGTCCAGCATCATCTTTGCTTGTAGCTTTCCTCCACATTTGATTTCTCATTCTCCTGATATCTTCAATAGTGTTCCCATTAGCAAAAGTGCTTGACTCTGTCACTCGGTCTCTACAGTCCTTGCTTAAATGACTAACCTTATGACAGTGTAAGCATGTCATTCCAGAGTTAGTCCAATTCCTAGACCTTTGTATCCATTTTCTCATGCAGTTTGCAGCTATGTGTCCATATCTACCACATGTTGTGCAATTTACCCATGTGTTGTAATCCCAAACATATGAGTTATCGACTCTTCTCGGTTGATAAGAATCTTCTTGTTCTTTTGGTTTTTATGCTTGCTTTTTCTTTTTTCTGCATTCATGAGATGTGTGCCCATGTATTTTGCAAGTAGAACAATATATTTCCATGTAGTATTCCTTCTTTGGTTTTTTCACCTTATATTTACATTCATGTGCTTTGTGTCCATGCTTGTTACAATTATAACATGTACCTATGAATGTAGAAGTGGATTTAGGAATACCTTTAGCTTTCCTCCTACAAACATTTGATGTGTGGCCTGGCTTTCCACAATGATTGCATGATTGTTTCTTTGTTCTTGGATTTGTGTAGATATCTTTGTGATCAGCTTGGTTTGATGATTCTCCATGCTCGGTATACCCTAGACCGGTATTATTGTTGAGTCTTCTTTGTCCATTCAGGAAATCATCCATTCTTTTTGTACTTTCTTCAGCTTTCTTGATCATATCATTATGTTGTTTCTGAATTCTTACTTCATGCTTTAGTTTCTCATTTTCTTCTCTTAGTTCACCAATAGCTTCCAATTTTCCATTGAGTTCTATGTTCACTCGGTTTGCCTCATGACTCATAAGAAATATTTGATTGGTGATCTCATGATGATGTTCAGTAAGTCTCAGTATTTCAGTTTCTCTTTCTTGTAGCTTTTCAGTGATCTTCCTCCTGTCATCAATAGCTAATGTTCTTTCTTGTTCAGCTTGTCTAGCATTATTCATAACATCAATCATTATTACCATCTGTGTCTCTTGACCAATTTGTAGTACCTTTACTTGTTCAGTCAGATGTTGATTGATTTCAT
The DNA here is from genome assembly GCA_018584345.1 of Thuja plicata. Taxonomy (NCBI): domain Eukaryota; kingdom Viridiplantae; phylum Streptophyta; class Pinopsida; order Cupressales; family Cupressaceae; genus Thuja; species Thuja plicata. Next base: position 273,091 of record MU226488.1, read on the forward strand.
TCAGACTTGTAATGCTTCCTTTAGATGTGTCTAATGTATTGCTAGATGTAGATCCTAATGACTCAAACAAATCAGGTATCTCTTCTTCATGATAGTTTTTTTCATTGTAGTGAGATGCCATAACTTTTCTTTCATCTTGTAGATCTCTCATCTTGATTCTTTCTTCTTTGTATTTCTCATAGAAGATCTATATTTGCAACTTCTTATTCTCAATATTCTTATCAAGCTTATACATTTCCATTGTATGATATTTTCTCTCAAGTGATTTAAACTTTTCCAAATAAGAGATCTAGCTCTGATACCAATTGTTGGAATAATGGAATGGTGTGTACTGAGAGGGGAGGGGTGGATCAATACCCTTAAAATTTTTTATCAATTAGCCCTTAATGATATTTCCTTTCTTTATCGACCATATGTGTTTTCTACCTTAAGCATGTAATATCAAATCATAAACTTAATTGCATGTAAACATTCATAGAAACATGCATGAAAAGTAGTTACACATGACACAAGAATTGGTAATGCAAAAAAACCCTGTTGGAAGGTAAAAACTGCGGTGGGGATGAAACCCACAAAGCTTCACTATCTGCAGAATGGAAGGTGTCAGTTAAGGCTGCAAGTGTGATCACTTCTGATGATCTTACCTTGTTAGGAGTAACATTTCAGATTGGTTATGTCTACTCGGTTAAGAGATTTAGCAACACTGTTAAGTGTGCACTCGGTTAAGAGATTTACAATAAGACTGTTAAGTCCACCTTCTTAAAGGATTTCTTCTATTTGCTACAATTGTTAGAGAGTAGTCAAAAATACTTGTTGACTTGATAGTATGCAATCTTCAATTGCTGAATAAAGATCCTTTAAGTTCACAATGTATATGCATCACCTATAGTGATTGATTAATACCTCTGTTATGCTCGGTAACCTTGCATCTTGTTCATCATAATTGAATTGTGTCTTTTGTGTCCTTCTGCATGAAATTCTTTGTCTAATCCATAGATGTATGTTGTGGCTACAATCATCATCATCTTGATTGATTACTACATCTATTTATACAATGTATTGACCTAATTAGGTTTCACGTTGTACAATAAAAACTCTATGATCAAAGTTTTACAACTTGACCTTGATCTCCTAGTTTACATGTTTTCAATCAGTTAGACTGATTAAAACAATTACATATGCTTTACTTGTTCCTCAAGAAATGGTTTTACAGCCAAGCATAAAGATAATTATAAAACTGAAGTGTTTTATCTAACGTGTAACTCAGATCCACATTTCTCAGAAATAAAATTGTCTCTCGGTAGACTGGTCCACGGGTTGCTCTATAGTCTTTTCTCGGTGATGTCTCTAAACTGTCTGTTGGTTTACCTAGTAAACTATGCTCTCGGTTTACACTGTAAACTGTTTGTTGGTGATAGTGCATATCGGTGTTCATTGATTTTGGTGTTCACTTGCACTAACATTTTCGGTGACCATTGTGCTTGATTGAATGTTGTCACTTGGTGATCATATTACCGACAGTCCAAAAATATTTCCTTGTATACTAATGACAAATACGATCCTTTAGGATTATCAAGTAGACCCAAAATTCCCCCAAGATGAGCCATCGGTGTTAAGTTTTTAAAACTCCGTTAGGAGGGGGAGTCTAATTATCATCTTGATTGATCCTCCACAAAGGTTGTCTTCCTCTACTACGCCAATCGTGATCAACATTCACCTGAGCTCCCCCTTGAAGAGGGAAATTAAGATGATTGCAAATAACAACATCCCCAGGATCTAGACTTCTAATCAAATTACACATAGCCAAAACAATCTCACAAAGAGAATGAATAACTTTCCACAACAAGTGTATAGCACCCATCCTCGTATCCTAAAAAATCATTTGATTCCTCTCCAGCAAAACATGCCAAATGATAAAAGAAGGACCAAGAGCCCATGTAGCCTAAAGAAAAGATCTTTTAGCAAGGGCATTACCCCAATGAGCTCAAAATTCAAACAGTGAATAGACATGCCAACAGGTCTAACCCCAAACACCCGACCAAAAGTGTCAGATCTCCTTAGCAAAGGAGCACTGAAAGAAAAGATGAGAAATAGAATCCTCACTATTACAACATAAGATACACATTGAGGAGCCATGAAAACCCCTCTTGCATATATTATCCCAAGTAAGACATCGATTGTGAACCACCAATCACATGAAAAAATTATATTTTGGCCAAGAAAATTTAATCCAAACCTATTTCCACCAAGGCACCTCAATACCCCCAAACAGCTATATATTAAGTTTCAAGTACCCTGTAAAAACATAGTACTTACTAGATAAATCACTACCCCATGCCAAGACATCTAATCCTAGTAAGGAACTGCACTCTCGGGAAGCCAAAATCTGAGTCAACTCATTTCTATCCCTTTCTAAACCATTTGTCGGTCATTCAGAAGAATCTATCCATCTAAAAGCAATAGCCAGACCTAAATTATGAACAATCTTATAATGTTTAACCTTATCCCACCTAGCTACTATAAAACAATCATAGAGAGCCTGCAGATGCAGATACATGGAAAGAAGAGGGAGATTACCATCTCAATAATTTGTCCAAAAGAGAGCCTTGGAACCCCTATTACATATCTAAAAAAGGCCACTTTCAACCAACTAAGCTCCTATTTTCAGAGTGTGTCAAACCAGAGAGCCCCTTCCTTCTAAAGGATAACGAGAAACATCCAAATAATCAACTCCTTGTAAATACTTGTGTGTTAGAATACGAGCCCAAAGTTGATTATGACTGGTACACCAACACAAATATAGTTTGGTTGCAAGAGCCTGCCCACTCAAGATAGCCAAATGAAGACCAAGACCTCCATCCTTCTTTGTTCAACACACAAAATCCCACTTAACTAGGCACCACTTAGAATTCTACAAAATACCAATCCAAAGAAACTGGCACAAGAGGGCATCGAATTCCTTAAGAAAACACACAGGGGCTACCTGAAGAAAACTTTTGTAAATAGAAAGATCTTGAATCATTGATTAGAGGAGGGTCACCCAAGTAGCAGTAGAAAGCCACAGATGAGTACAATTGTTAACCTTATAACATGACTTATCAAGCAAGTCCTACCATAATAGTCTAGGTTTCCTACGAAAATGATAGGAATGCCCAGATAAAGAAGGCAAAGATACCCTATTTGAAACCTCAAGATGTTAGCAATCCTCCTCTAGATAGGTTCTAAAGTATTGAAAAAATAGATTGAGGACTTATGCTCATTGACTTTAAAACCTGAAGCAGCTAAGTGAATATCCAATGTTCACCTGAAGGACTGAGCTTCATGAAGCCAAGACAAGCCCATAAGAGTAGTATTATCCACAAACTGAAGATGAGAAACCTTACACAACCCATTACCGCAGCTCCAACCATGAATCAGATCTTGGGAAACCCAACACTTAATAAAATATGCCAAGGCCCTCAGTCATAATAATAAACAGATGGAGAAAGAGGACCCTCTTGATGAAGACCCCTAGAGGCACAAAATAACTCATAAGGCTCATCATTAAGAATGACAGAAAAGAATGATGAAGTAATACAACTCATAATCCAGCTAACCCACTCCAAACTAAATCTAAAGGCAATAAGAATTTTATGTAGAAAGCTTCACTTAAATCTATCATAAGCTTTAGCCATATCCAATTTGATGAACATAGATTTCTCCTTTGAAATAGCCATAGAGTGGATGGATTCAGAGGCAACAACCACCCCATCCAGAATTTGTCTTCCTTCCAAAAAACCTCCTTGTTCATTCGAGATCAAGGTGGGAAGCCAGGGTTTAAGCCTCTCAACAATCAACTTAGCAATGATTTTTTAGACCACATTACATCGAGTAGTGGGCTGAAAAAAATCGAATTGATTAGCACCTTCCTTTTTAGGTATAAGAACAAGGAAAGTAGAATTCAAGCCTCTGAACATTTGTTTGTTGACATAAGATTCACGAACCACCTCTACAAAATTCAAATTAACAATATCCTAGAATTCCTAAAAAAAATCTACTATAAACCCATCCAGGCTTGGAGCTTTACCCTTATGCATCTCAAAAATAATCTCCTCCAATTTAGACAAAGATATTGGATGTGGGGAAATCATTCATCACATTGGTGACTAGAGAGGGAATACATGCAAGGATCATGGACTCCTCATCCTCATAGGAGGTGATTCATCGAAAAAGAGAGTAGAATAGTACAATATAGCTTCATGAGACAAAGCATCTTGTAGAGAAGACACCTAAATTCCTTCTGAGTTAACCAAAGAGGATATATAATTCCTATGTCGATGAGCTTGCACTAATTTGCGAAAAAAGGTTTTATTCTTGTTCCCTTCCTGAAGCCATTCAATCCTAGCCTTCTGATTCCAAAAACATCCTCCCTAAGTTCTCATTCCTCTAATTCTCTAACAACTTGGGATTCTTGTCTACCCAAATTCTCTGAAAAACCAAGATCTTGGATTTGACAAGTGATAACATTCACGTGTGCTTGAACCTTCCTCTTCATATCATAAAGGTTACCAAAGAAACACCTATTCCATTTCTTAAGTTTCCATTTAACAAATTCCAATTTTTTAACAAAAGAGTACATAACAGTACCATATGCAGGGCCACTATCTCTCCACCATTGAGTCATTAAGTCATGGAGGGAAGAGTCTCAAAGCCACATCAACTAGAACTTAAAAAGGGGATTTAAGGAACTATAATAGAAATAGATGAAAATTTAATCTAGGCTAGTGATCAAAGCCCCTCCAATCAAGAATTTCAGAAGTGGTACTCAAGCTCCCGCCAACCCAAAAATAGGAAACCAAAAATCTATCCAATTGTTCAAAAATAGCATCTTCTCCACCCCTTCTATTATTCCAAGTAAATATCCCATTTGTTGGCTTGATATTAATTAAATTTAAGAAGTCAACATTCTCATGGAAGAGCTCTGAGGAAGGACCCAAACAATCCAACCCTCCTCTTTTCTCCTCCAAAATCAACACTGAATTAAAATCACCCACTAACACCCAAGGAAGAAAACGAGCACATGCTCTAACATACCTTATATGAGACCAGAGCATGGCTTTTCCATGGAAATCAACTGGGGCATACACATTAGAAACTGAAATCATCTCTCCTATCTCCAAACTAGAGGCGGCCATAGAGAGAGATGAGTGGCTAGAGATCCACCAAAGAGGAACAACCTTATGCTGATCCAAAAAAAGAGCCAGATCTCCAGAGCTCCCTAGAGAACCAATACACTAACATAGTCCATAATGCCAAACACTAGAAGCACAACAAAACATGGAATCAACTGAAACTTTGGTCTCTTGAATACAAAAGATAGTCAGAGAGTGAACTGCCACCAACTCATGAATAACCTTTTGTTGAGAGATTCTATTCAGCCCCCTAATATTCCATCAGAGAATAATCATTGAGGAGAGTGGCAGAAATGAGCATCAATGGGCTTAACAGACCCAAATTCCAACAACAACTCCCCAGCTAATTTAACCTTCTCTTGAACCGTTTTACGACTGCCTTTCGAGGAAGTATCAAAAGAGACTGTCTCGAAGGGTCGTTGTTGAAAACCCAAATCCTGAGAAGACCCTTTTTGTTAAGGAAATGGATGAATAGGTAAGTGAATAATCTACTCTTGTTGATGGTCTGAGGAAAGTAATTGCCTTTGTGACTGATTGATTCATCATTCCAATCAACCATATATATTATGCAAAGGGTTAGCAACTTGGAGGATCATGATATCCATTAATTACTAACTAATATAATTAGTTTACTTAACATCTCTTAACTAATCATCTATAGGAGGAGTTTCTAAAACAATAAACATAATTAACTATTAAGAGTGATCTGCATTAACATTATAGTCCAGATTATAATCTGACTATAATGCTAATGCAGAGCATTACATAACGGATGTAATTATATTTAATTGTAATTCCATCAGACATTAAATCTGATTGAAACTATATTTCAACACTCCCTCTTAGTAAAAGAATATTTAAGTCAAACTCTCAGTCATGACAATTTAAAACCAACAACTCAATGTTGTCTAGCCATGAGCATAATATTTGATACAATCTGGAACACATCATGACAATTTGAAACCAACAACTTAATGTTGTCTAGCCATGATATAGTTATTACACAACAAGTAATAACATAGTGTTCAAGATATCCGGCGCAATCTGGATCATTAACTTTGATAAAGCCATTCTTGACACTTGGGTAACTATTAACAAGATCGTCACCTTGAATTAGTAACCTTAACACATAGAAGATCGTTAACTATTAACAAGATCATCACCTTGAATTAGTAACCTTAACACATATAAGATCGTCACCTTCTCAAAAAATCGATTTAAATATTGCAATATTTTATTTATTTATTTATTCATGAATAAATTACAATTAATATTAGAACTTAGTTCTAATTTCTCATTTAGATTTAATCATACCAAGTTTTCTCTTGAAGTATTCTATCTTCACTCTTGCAAGGGGCTTGGTAAATATATCAGCATTCTGTTCTTCAGTACTAATATACATCAACTTTATGACGTTCTAATCTACCATATATCTTATATAATGATATGGAATCTCAATATGTTTAGATCGGTTATGGAAGACAAGATTAACTGATAATTTGATACAAATTTGATTATCATAATGGATAATAGTGGGTTTCAAGGGTTCTCCAAATAAGCCAAATAGTAATTTCCTTAACCATACTGCTTCTCGTACTCCCATGGCGTCTGCCATGTATTCTGCTTCAGTTGAGCTTTGAGCAACTGCTGATTGTTTCCTGCTGAACCAAGAAACCATGGATGACCCAAGACTGAAACAACATCCAGTAGTGCTTTTACGATCAGTAGGACTTCTAGCCCAATCAGAGTCTGTATATCCGTATAGTTGAATCTCAACATTTTCATACTTTAGTCCAAGTCCAATAGTTCCACGTAAGTATCTAAAGATATGTTTAGCTACCATTAGATGTATCCTTTTAGGTTCACACGTAAAGTGACTTAATACATTAGTTGCATAGCAAATATCAGGACAAGTGTTAACAAGATACATGAGAGAGCCAACATTCTGTTTATATATTGTAGGATCTGTTGGTTCTAAACCTTCTGCTTCCATTTTGAGTTTGATTAAGTTTGTTTCCATAGGAGTTGCTAAAGGTTTACAATCCATCATTCCAAATGTAGTTAAGATATCAGTGGCATACTTTTCTTGATTTAGAAAGATGTAGTTTTCCTTTTGACTTACTTCCAACCCTAGAAAATAGTGTAAAAGGCCCAAGTCCTTCATATCAAATTCAGCAGCAAGGTCTTGTTTGCATTTAGCAATT
>MU226488.1:304594-320674 GCA_018584345.1 Thuja plicata
TAGATATACCGTATTGTTATTGTAGAATCAATCAATAAAAATAGGCAATTGTATTCTACAATCACAAATGGTAATATATTTCACTACAGCAGTCACATATATTCTCTAAAGGACGATCCAGATTTTACAACAAAAGGAACTTCCAAGTACATCAAAAAGGGTCCAGCCCATAGTAGGGACACCTAACGATGCCCTAAGAAGAAAGAAACAACTGAAATAAAAACAGAAAGAAGGGTCCAATGGAAAAGAGTCCAATGGAGAAGGAAAGAAATCCTCCCGAACCAAATTAAGGGTTCCAAACCATCGTGAAGAGCATCCAAACTAAAGGATAAGGAATAGGACCAGTCAGAATCACAGGCCACCTCAGAGTGACCCTGAATGAGGATGGTTGTTGCAGAAAGGATCTCATCCTGGGCCTCACAGATCTGGAATAAGTGGCGGGCCCAAGCTGACACTTGGTACTGCGCGCTAAATGAATCCCTGTGAAGAAGGAAGTAATAAGCTGACAGGGTGGAGGCATCACAGGATGTTGGTGCTAAAGTGTGTGGTCCCGAAGCCTAAGGGCTTCCTGAAAGTAAAGGGCAAGGCATCTCTGGTCTGTATATCTGAAGAAGGTGGAGAGCGATCGTGTCTCCCTAAAGAGGCATTAGAACGTCCCAATGGTCTCATAGAGGGAGGCGATCCATAGCAATCCCAATAGACCGAAGAAAAGTTGAAGTCTTAGCAAACTATCTACGAGCTCGACCACATGGGACAATAGAAGCAGCGATAGACTCTAAAGGATAGTAGGTAAGGTAGGGGTATCTGCGACGCCCCTCCCCCGAATCAGCAAAGCCCCGAATGTGGTGAAGGTACCAAACCATGTCAAATATGGCCTCAAGCCTGAAGGGACGCGCCCCAAACTCTGTAAGAATAATATTGCTTGCACCGGACGATGCGTCAAAGGAGGAGAATCTGCACCCACTCGGCAAAGGCCCAATCAAGAATCCAGCAAAGAAGGAACCCACACCACCGAACCAGAGAGCAGTAGATTGGATAAGTGCATCCATAAGAGTCATCTTGGACAAAGTGTCCTAGAAATGGTGTCGGAAACACTATCACTCGAGGGCCAACGAACCATACCCCTTATTTATCTGTGGCTGAAGGGAGGATCTCATGGTAAAACAGGGCCCAAAGAACTTGACCCCCAGTATGTGTATGAGGACGAGATCTCCACCTCCAAACCCATGAAGAAGAAATGGAGGTGAGAGGTCTTAAGAGCATATAAGACCATCACCTTGGTCTTCCCCAACTTTACTGGTAAATGCTGCAACTCGCAAAAGGAAGGACGCAAGACCGTCCAACTGTCTCTGTAAACCCTCCCGAGAGGAGGCTAAAAGAATGATATCATCCATAAATAGCAGAATAGAGATCCGAACCTGATGAAGGAGGCAACCGTCCCCAGGAAGAGTGTGGTCCTGAAGATACCTCTCCAACTTTTCAATGTAGATACCGAAAAGAGTAGGTGACAAGGGGCAATCCTGCTTAACCCCAATAGTGCTCCTCATGAAGTCCGAAAACCCAGAAGGGGTCTTGAGACGGCCCAATAAGATTAGGTGGGCAAGGGAAAGAAACCAAAGAGGTATAAAGCCATGATGAAGTTTGTTTAGAAAATGAATTGCCAAAGCCTATGGAAGAAAAGTCTACGTGATCAAGGAAAAAACTTGTGCCAAGTGGTGAACAGATAAATTTTGGTTTGGCTTTTGTTGTTTTGTAGGTATTTGAGCCTAGAACATTTGAAGAGGCCAAAGGAAATAAGACCTAGGTGTTGTTCGCAGTGCCCATTGGAAAGAAATCTGTTGGTTGTATATGGACTTCCAAATTCAAGTGTAAATCAGATAGTTCTCTGAACAAGTACAAAGTTTATCTCGTTACCAAAGGATATGCATAGAAAGGAGTAGACTATGAGGATATCTTTACCCTGTACTGTAAAAGATGGTAACATTTTGGCTGGTTAACTCCTTTGCTAATCATTTTGAATGCGAGGCATATCAAATGGATATTAAAAATTTATAAAGGCCTTATTGAATGGCTTGTTAATTCAATCTTTATCATAGAGTTACAAAGATTTCAAGGCATCATCCCATACCATATTGAGACCTTTTGGAACACTGACCAATGTATATTTTAGTTTTGTGTCATCAGTCCCTGTAATTGATGTCCACGTGAGTTTTTTTAATTTCAAATTCATGTTTTAGTGACCAATACCTTTTTGTGATGTCAAAGACTCGATACAAGTATGTGACCAACACTTTTACTTAATTCGTTCAAGGTTTACATCTTACAGACAGAACAGTTATTTGTCAAATGGGAAATGGACTTCATTATCCAATTCAAAAATTCAACAACAGAAGACGATGATGTATCGTTTTGGAGAGAGAACCAAAACACTATCAGACAACATCTTCAAATGCACATCCAAATTGAAGTCTCAAGGTATTGTTCCCAGAGTTGAATGATTGTAGCGTTTTTTCTGAATCAACAGCAGTTAAAGCTTGGATCAAAATTTTTATATGGTTAATAACAAAAAGAAAATACAAATAGATTCATGAAAATAATTAGCAAGTTTTGATTCCCAGTGTTGCTTTTGCTTACAACTTTACAAGTGATAAGGGTAATCACGTGTAGGTCAATGGGCTAGAGCTTTTATTCATACTTACAACTAACCCGGGTAGTTGACTGTAGATCAAGGGGCCAGAGCCTTTCGACATACAAGTAATCAAGATAGTTTCCTATAGATTGGGGGTGCAAATTCTTTAGGTGCATAAGGGTATTTATTCATTCAACTAATACACAAGCCCTCCATTGACAAAGAAACCGACATCTTGACCAAATTTTTGAAACAAGTTGAGGGTCCATAGCGGAGAGTAGAAACTAATCCTTGTGAACAAAATCTGAGTTTGTAACAAATATTGTCCAAAAGTTGATAGGAATTATCCATTAGTTAATGGACAACAGAGAGGAACAAACTAGATCACAAGGTTCATAATTGTTGGTGTGTTTAAGTGTTGTGCCTAGTAAGTTCTTCTCCTAGGTTCTAAACACGTGTAATTAAATTTACTTAGGGGCCACATAGGAACATTCCCACTTTCAGTGATGTTATCACATTATCAATTTTCCACCTTTGTTGGACTAATCACTTTTCCACCTCTAGAGAATTATCCACCTCTGGTGGACGTGTTGCACAATCACCTTTCCATCTTGGAGGGTGATCCACCTTTAGTGGACATGTGACAATTTCACTTTTCTACCTTTGGAGGGTGATCCACCTTTAGTGGACGTGTCACACTATTAGTTTTCCACCTTAGGTGGGTGATAAGTTATCACTTTATGTATCATGTCATAAGATTAAGATACTTGTCATAATCTTATGCCTTCCTATGTCTCACCTTAGCCTATTTAACCAAGGGACCTCCTACGTACTATGAATTCAGCCAATTCAGCTATTTCAATGGATTCCATTCAATCCATTCTATTGCATTCTTGGTGAGTATATAGTTTATTCTTGTCACATTGATTCTCTCTTGTTATTGTGCTTTCCATTAGGCCTCTAATCTTCTGCCTTCATATGTCTCACCTTAGCCTATTTAACCAAGGGACCTCCTATGTAATATCAATTCAGTTAATTCAATTGATTCCATTCAATCCATTCTATTGCATTCTTGGTGAGTATATAGTTTATTCTTGTCATATTGATTTTCTCTTGTTATTGTGCTTTCCATTAGGCCTCTAGATCTTGGGTAACTATCTCCATAGCCAAAACTTACAATAATTCACAATTTATAGGGAGAATGTGTTGCAAACTAGTTAAATGAAGAGTTGAGAAAATTGTTGTTGGAGTAGAAATTCATGATGAGAAGACATTGTGGCCTAGCTGTTGTCTAGATAAGATAAACAACTGTATGTGGGATGATGCCATGGCATAAATACAACACAGAACTTCTTAATTTAAAGAAATAATAATTGCAGGAATAAGGATAGTAAATACACTTTTTTCAAATGCCTAGTTATCAGGACATATGAATAAGGGTACTGGTACAAACCTAGTTACAAAATTCTAAATTTTTTTAACGAAATCTGACCGAATCTGGATTTTTTGGACCAGCTGGATTGTCTGATTTGGTCCAAATCTTTCAATTCCTATAGAAATTTTCCAAATTTCCAAATATTTTTTACCTTCCTAGAGTGTTGAATTCTTTGAACGTGATAACTATGAGTAAAAGTACAGATACAGCATTTTCAAGCAGTCCTGATATAATAAGATGAAGATACATCCAAACAAACAAGTATATGATATTTTATAAATGAGAGAGAGAGAGAGAGAGACCCTTTTGTGCATGGCAAAGATTAAAACATGATAATATCAGGAACCCAGATACCAATAGTTCTACTATGGCCTCAATATATGGTAAATACAGTTCAGATAACAATCAGATGTTTCGTGACCTATCCTCTCCACTGCACCAGAAATCTGCTTACATTTTTTAGTGCACTAAACATATCACCAGTAAAGCATTTACTTTAGAGTACAGACAATAGCCATTCCAAATATCAGTCATTTTATTCACATACAGTCATAAGACAGCTTAAACGTCAGTGTACAGATACAGCACTTTTTAAGCAGTCCTGATATAATAAGATGAAGATACATCCAAACAAACAAGTATATGATATTTTATATATGAGAGAGAGAGAGAGAGAGAGACCCTTTTGTGCATGGCAAAGATTAAAACATGATAATATCAGGAACCCAGATACCAATAGTTCTACTATAGCCTCAATATATGGTAAATACAGTTCAGATAACAATCAGATGTTTCGTGACCTGTCCTCTCCACTGCACCAGAAATCTGCTTACATTTTTTAGTGCACTAAACATATCACCAGTATAGCATTTACTTTAGAGTTCAGACGATAGCCATTCCAAATATCAGTCATTTTATTCACATACAGTCATAAGACAGCTTAAACGTCAGTGTACTTGATTAAGACATCACAGTAGGAAGTGTTAAATTTTAGGATCGATTGCAAATGTAATGGCATTGTTGTATTGTCTATCTATGTTTTCCAAATACATCGATCTCTTGGTTTTATACAAGGCAATGACAAGAAGACATGTCTATTCATTTCAAGGGACATGTCTAATAATTAGTTACTATAAAATTAATATAACTTATATATTTATTTAAATAGTAATTATTATTAATATACATAGTTATTATTATATGTTTCATAATAATAATAAATATCAACTTATATTAATAATAATAAATATTAATTTATTTATATGATCAAAGATACAAACATTAACAATATAATTATATCATTAATCTATCTCATAGATTTTATCTGACTGAAGCTACATATCATCAACAGGAAGTAGCGGAAAATCTTACACCAACCCCAAGCACATTAGCACTAGTATTCTATTTCCCTTGTACACAATAAGGAGAGTAAAGCTATAGATTAATTCATCCTTATTATTGCTGTATGGGTTTAAAATAGTTTGAAATCTTTACAATACATGCTACACAAACCATTCCATAGTTTAGAATCAGAAGCAACTATAAGATTTTTTTAAAATGACCTTGCAAAATATTTGGAAGCTGTCAAATTGGATAAATTAATCTCAAATGCCAGACAAAATACAATATCTTAAATTTAATTCCATATTTTAGCAAATAACTAGTCAACAAAAGACTCCCAGTGCATACTAATAGTGTTAACCATGCACTGTGCAAAGTATCTCCAATTAATTACTATAGGTCTTACCTTGAACATGATGATGCTCGCAAGTATGGTAAATGATGTGAACATCACATAGTAGATGGGAGAAACAATTGCTGTGTTAAAAGTATCGAGAGCCTGCAGTGCATAGTATGTCAAAGATTTTTAGACATTATATATTTACCTTTCAATCAAATACACATGAGATACAGGAAATCAGTGATTGATCAACCTAATAACATTCTCCAGCCTGCTTTTTTTGAAAGAAAATGTTATCCCATGTATCAAATATCAAAATGTCAATATGATACTATAGGCATGAAGCGAAAAACAAAATTGTCATGATCACATCCAATATTTTATAAATTAATTTAGATAACAGTGCTTTCTGAGTAGATATTTATGCCAGATCCAATATCTTTCAGGAACATCACAGCATCTTTGATGCCAAATATTTTTTACTTTGCAGGATTCCTTGCACTTAAAAGCTTTCGGAAGGGATAAATTTTTGTTTGTTTGTTTAAAAAATGTTAAAAGAATATAATATTAGTGTCAAATGAAAAACCCAATGTGTTCAGATCCTTCCTCGGGTGCAGAGGGACTCTGATAAAACAAATGTAGATCTTGAATTCATGGCAGACGTAGAAAAACATAAACTGGCAGAGTTTCACATAAATTATTCTCACAAGGAAATTATTTTTCTTAGGGATACAAATTAGTTAAGAAAGTCATTTTTTAAATGTGCTCTTAATGTGTGCACTTGGTAAACAAAATGATATGCATTTTTTTTAAATCATATAGATGTGTTATTTCAACAAATCCAGAACAGTTGAATAGAAGTGTCATCTTCTAGAAATTCTCTCCTTGGTAACACAATGACAGCTAGCACCTCTATCACGCCTACTTGCGAACCTCAATTCCAGGCATATACAGTTTGCAGAGTCCATCCTGAAAGAGTTAGCCTCTCAAAGCTCCACATAAGAGAAATCTTCCTCAAAAAAATGACTTACATCATTTCCAAAGAAAATAAATTGCAACAAACTGATAGCTTTTCCATATTACTTCAAATCACTCATAGTCCTCATGATAAAATAGAATTCTTACAAATACACCTGTTGGTTACTCCAACTGATACCTCAAAATCCTCTAAAGATCAGCCAATTCTTATGCTGAAAGACTTTCAAAGATTGGTGATTGGCCAGTGAACAGAGAATTCATTTTAAAAATAAATTCTCTCCGCACTTTAGGCTCTGCTAACCTAGGTGGGTTTCCCTAAATGGTACCACTCAAAAGGTTTGCATTATGAAGTGAAAGTGATACCTAGCAGATGAATTTCCATACATACAAGTAAGGATTCACAAATTAAAGAATTAGGACTTCCATTATCCTCATATTCTTTCAAATCTAGTACGAGAAAGCACAATAGCTTACAAATAACTTATAATTGGCTCATGATTTGTATTTCAAACAAATTTTGGGGTCTAAGAGGGATCAATTTACTGAGATTGGTGCCTATTCAAGGCTACAGAGTCCTCCGATCATGCAAGTTCCTCTTTATAGCATTCTAACACATTCCAATGGACTATTTCACATTAATGACTGGCGATAATGAATCCTATGAATGGCATTCAACATAATCCAACTTAGTAGTCCTTCTATAACACAGCACTATAGCATTTTATGAAAGCAATTACTCTATTACTTGAACATAAGCAATCAACAAAATACTCAAATCACAAATACACAAAGAACTCAACAATCCTTGATCATTTTAATCAAAAAAATGTTGCATAACAAATTGGAGACGAACGCATTGAACCATGCTTTCATATACTTCAATTGAAATGTACATTGCTATTGCAGAGAATTTCATTACAGACCTTCATACTCTATATCCTATAACACACTTGACAACTTAAGATTAAAAGTGTGCCCAGAATTACATATCCCAAAATCCAGGTTCATGTCCCCTTAAATAGAAAAGACGAGCACAGAGGCTCAAGAGCCAAGTCACAAGTGCCACATGTTACATTTGACAACCATATTTCCATTGGAACACAACATGTTCAAGAACCCAGTAGAAGACATTTTCCCTTGACACTTCAAACCAATAAACAGTTAAAGTTCCTGAGAAAGCAACTGAATTTGAAATTTCTGATGAAGACAAAATTTGCAATGAAGATTGGAAGTTGTATCAAAATGTTGATGAGGATGAGACATAATGACTGATTGAGATTTTGATATGACGTTTATTCATTATACTTTTCTAACCAAGAAGTATAATCTCTCTGATGGCCATTGAATCTCCGACACTTTTGAAACCTTGTTAGTGTGAGCATTATATTTTGCATCTAAAATCAGTTTGGCCTTTCTGTTAAGTTATCCAAGCTTGACTCTAACTTTATTAACTCATCGTACAATTGTTCAGCAAAGTTGAGTCCAGTTCCCCACTTGCACATATGAATGAGCATAAGGTACAATGGTACCAAATTCAAACTTCCATTGATCATAGATCTTTGATTATTCAATTGCTATCCAAATTTTGGACATTACTCCTTTCTTCAATGTTTCAAATGATTTCTACTTTTTTTTAATTTCAATTCCAACTTATATTGATAGGTTGAAATTTCTCCAAGCAATCCAATAACTTCTTGATCGCTGCCAACCTTCAGGAAAATTGTGGTCATACTTGGCCTGCTTATATATTTCAATTATGGCTGGCATTCTAGGGCTCCAAGAACCTAAAATATCCTTCAA
Source organism: Thuja plicata (assembly GCA_018584345.1). Classification (NCBI taxonomy): domain Eukaryota; kingdom Viridiplantae; phylum Streptophyta; class Pinopsida; order Cupressales; family Cupressaceae; genus Thuja; species Thuja plicata. The sequence goes on from MU226488.1 coordinate 313,118, forward strand.
GCTCTGCTGATGCTGCATATACTTGATATAGGCATTTCTCAAATTGTTGTATCCAACCCTAGTGTCATTCAATTTATGGGCAATGCAAGATATCCTATGATCTGGAAAGTCATCAATCAAATCAGCAACTTTTTTGTTCCCCTCCTCTTTGGCTGCTTGTGTTAAAGATGAGGTAGCTGCAATAGAGCTCCATCATACCTGTGTTGATATTCTTTTCCTTTCTAGTTTCTCTGTTGTGAACTATTGAGAGCTGCCTTAAGATCTTCCAGATTGTAATCATCGTGTTCTCAAGCTTATCTGTTAGGTTATGCTTTCCAACAATATTATTTTTCTGTTCATGTTGATAACCTCCTTCAGTCTTTGTCGTATCTTTTCTTTAAGAAGGTTGCTGTTGCTGCCAAGAGCTCTTCATCTTCATGTTCTTTCTACTGTGGCGGTCTCTTTGTATCTATTATTCTGAAGACACTTCATCTCTCGATAACCGCCTAGACTTAACGAGGATGGAATTCAAGAGTCATCGATCTTTAAGTTGTTGAGTTTACCGTTCATAATTGTTATGGGCCTTCATTTCTCATCGGGTATTTTTGTTATCATTTATTACTTCCTCGGAACGGGAGTGGGATGATCGTGTTTGTATTCGTATGGCTTTTGGATTCCTTAAGGAATTGAATCAACTTGGCATAGTAACAGCTGTCAGTTCACTAGTTGTGGAACGGGTGACTCTTGAGTAACCAGGACTTAGACATTTTGTTTCGGCATCAAGCTCATTTTGGCGATATTCAACAAAGGGGATAAGCTAGCAAAAGTGGACATGAATATTTAGCATCTGTGATTATCGTATCTGTTATTGATCATTGTATTTTGCTTCTACCATCATTGGTTCTTTTATACATTGTGTGCCTATTCCTTCATTTAGTATCTGTGAGATACATATATTGCTCGTATTGTAAGAGTTAAGCAAGCTATAGTTGATTGTTAGAAGTTAGTAATCTCTGATTTGTTTTAATCATCAGTTCAAGCTTGAGAACTCTGTACAAAATTTTGAGTTTTGAATAAAATGATTAACTTTCGAGTGTGGCTGGGTTTTTCCCTCAAGTGGAGGGTTTTCCCAGGGTAAATTTTGGTGCAATCTGTTCTTTTGTGTGGTTTGAGTTTCTGTTTATTGAATTTTTGTATTCTGGTTCGAAAATTTAACATGGTATCAGAACGGGTCTAAGGAAACGATCCAAAACTAGAAGTTTTAAAGTTTCAAATTACTCTTTGCTCTACTTTCAGTTTGTTTGTTTCAGGCTTCTACAATGGTGAATGGACTGAAAGTTGAAGACAAATTGGATGGATCATCCAATTTCTCTTCATGGAAATTCAGAATCCTAATTGCGCTTGAAGAGAATGATCTTCTTGACTATGTGAATTTTGATGTAGCTGAGCCTTTTGATGACACAAAGAAAGCGCAATGGAGAAAGAACAAAATCATGGCAAGGAAGATTCTAATTGACTCTGTTAAGGATCATCTGATACCTATCATATCAAAGTTGAATTCAGCCAAGGAGATGTTTGAGACTCTGAAGAACTTGTATGAAATCAAAAACACCAGCAAAGCTCTAGCCTTGAGACGTCAACTTCTTCATGTTAAAATGGCTAGAGGAGAATCTGTTGTTTCTTTCTTTATGAAGATTTCAGAATTAAAGGATCAACTTAATGCAATTGGAGATTCCTTTGAGGACAAAGATCTGGTTATGCTGGCCATGAATGGCCTTCCTCATTCTTGGGAATCCTTCATTCAAGGAATCAGTGGAAGAGATGAACTAACCAAATTTGCTCGATTGAGAGCTGATTGCATTTAGGAGGAATGCGGATTAGAGGCTAGAAGTAATGGACGTAAATCTCATCAAGAAGATCATGTCCTTGCTGCCCATACTTCTAAAGGGAAAGGAAAGAAAGGTAACTTCAAGAGATTCAGAGATGAGAATTGTGATTCAGCCCCTGAATTAAAGAAAAAGAAGGATCTTTCTAGGATTCAATGCTTTAGATGTGACAAATATGGTCATTTTGCTAGAGATGTACTAAGAGACCTAAGCATCAAATTGTTGCCACAAATGTTGAAAATGCATCTCCTCATAGAGAGTCAAGTGGAAATTCAGAGGGGTTCTTATTTATTTCTACTCTTTCTAGTAGTGTTCCTACTGGCAGTGATACATGGCTTATTGATAGTGGAGCCTCTCACCACATTACAGGTTATCGTGAGCACCTTTCTAACCTGAAAGAAAAAGACTCATTTACAAGTTGTCATTGGTGACGATGCTTGCTATTCTGTGAAGGGTGTAGGTTCTACTTCATTTCATTTAGATTCAGGTGTTCCTCTTCACCTAAGTGATGTTTTGTTTGTTCCTAGAATCAAGAGGAATTTGATTTCTATTTCAGCATTGGAAGATAAAGGTTATAATGTTGCATTTGTTGAAGGCAAAGTTCTTGCAAGGAAGAACACTAGCATTAAGACAGCACGTGAGATTGGTGTTCACCATGACAGCCTATATAGACTTTCAGCTCATCCTATCCAAGCCTTAGCACATGATTCAATAAGTTCAAGTGAGCTGTGGCATAAAAGATTTGCTCATCTAAATTTCAGAACCTTGTCATCCATGGAGAAGGTGGTAGTTGGTCTTCCAAAGCTGAATCAAGATCATGAGGGTGTCTACAAAGGGTGTCCTCTAGGTAAGAACATTAAAATTCCATTTCATAGTAGTGAAAGTAGAGCAAAGGATATCCTAGAGCTTATTCATTCTGATTTGTGTGGTCCTATGTTTGTTGCTTCATTAAGTGGTTTTTGGTATTATGTTACTTTCATTCAAGTGAGTTGTGGCATGAAAGATTTGCTCATCCTATTCGAGCCTTAGCACATGATTCAATAAGTTCAAGTGAGTTGTGGCATTAAAGATTTGCTCATCTAAATTTTAGAACCTTGTCATCCATGGAGAAGGTGGTAGTTGGTCTTCCAAAGCTGAATCAAGATCATGAGGGTGTCTGCAAAGGGTGTCCTCTAGGTAAGAACATTAAAAGTCCATTTCATAGTAGTGAAAGTAGAGCAAAGGATATCCTAGAGCTGATTCATTCTGATTTGTTTGTGGTTTTTGGTATTATGTTACTTTCATTGATGACTTCTCTCACAAGTCATGGATTTATTTTCTAAAATCTAAAGAGTCAGGTGAAGTGATGTCCAAATTTAAAGAATTTAAAGCTCTTGTAGAAAATTTGCCCAATAAGAAGATAAAGGTTTTAAGGTCTGATAATGGGGGTGAATATACTTCTAGTATATTTCAAAAAAATTGTATTGAAGCTAGGATTAAGGAGTTTTGTGTCTCATATAATCCTCAACAAAATGGTATAGCTGAAAGAAAGAACAAGTTTAATGTTGAGGCAGCAAAAGCTATGATCCATGATCAAGGCATTTAAACATTTTTATGGGCAGAAGCTTGCAGGACAGCGGTATATGTATAGAATCGTAGTCCACATCATATCCTAAACAGTGACACCTGAAGAAGCATTCATAGGTTCTAAACCAAATATTAGTCATCTCAGAATTTTTGGATGTACCATGTACATTCATGTTCCAAAAGATAAAAGAACTAAGTTAGAACCTTAGGAAAAGAAAGGCAATTTTGTTGGTTATAATGAATCATCAAAAGCATACATAATTTACATTCCAGGTCAAAAGCAAATTGAAATCAGCATAGATGTCTCTTTTGAAGAAGATGAAGCTTGAAAAAGATCTAAAGAATCTAATATGGAAATTGATAGAGAAGTTCTTGAGCCTTCTCAAGATATGTATATGGCTATCCCGGATTCCCCTTCAGAGATTCAGAGGAAGACTATAGAGTTAGAAGATTTTTTTGATCCAGATGATCCTATAGATACTACTGTTGGTCCAAGTAATGTTTCAGCTAATAAGAAGAGACCATTGTAGGCCAGGCATTCTATACAAGAGGCTGAAAACATAGGCAGCCACGCGTGGTACTTTCAGAGAAAGTAAAAGACCTCATAAGTTTGCAGGATATGTTGCTTTGATGAGTCATATTATAGAATCTGAGCCTTCAAGTTTTGAGGAGGCTTCAAAACAGCATGGAAGGATGCCATGATGGAGGAGTACCAATCCATAATCAAGAATGATGTGTGGAACATTGTTCCTAGCCCCAAAGGTAAATATGTTGTTTCTTCTAAGTGGTTGTTCAAAATCAAACATGCAGCTGATGGGAGTCTGGAAAAATATAAAGCTAGATTTGTTGCTAGAGGGTTTTCTTAAAAATAAGGTATAGATTATGAGGAGATCTTTGCTCCTGTAGCACGATACACTTCTATCAAAACTATTATTGTAGTTGCAGCGGTTAAAGGATGGAAGCTTTATCAAATGGATGTGAAGACAACATTCATGAATGAGGTAATTGAAGAAGAAGTTTTCATTGAGCAGCCAGAGGGTTTTGTGATTCATGATAAGGAATCACATGTACAGATTGAAAAGGCCTTGTATGGCCTTAAGCAAGCTCCACATGCATAGTATGAGAGAATGGATCATTATTTATTGAGCTTGGGCTTTCTAAAGAATGATGCTGATCCAAATTTAAATTTCAACATAATTGATGATAAAGCCTTAATCCTAGTACTTTATGTTGATGATTTGTTTTTCACTGGTGAAGATGGTCTCATTATTAAATGTAAGGAGTTAGCTTTTGAATTTGAAATGAAAGACTTTGGTCTTATGTACTACTTCCTTGGACTTGAGGTATGGCAAAGACCAAATAAGATTATCTTAAGTCAAGGGAAATATGCTATTGATATTTTGAAAAGATTTGGTATGTTAGACTGTAAGTCCATGGCAACTCCTATGGAAGCAAATCTGAAAAAGTTACATGAAGTTGCAGCCAATTCAGATTTAGTTGATCCCACTATGTACAAGCAATTAATTGGTTCATTAATGTATTTGGTTAATACTAGGCCTGATATATGTTATGTTGTTAACACTCTCAGCCAATTCATGTGTGAACCAAGATAGATTCATCTTGTTGCAGCTAAACACATTTTGAGATATGTACATGGTACAATGAGATATGGTCTAAAATATTCTTCTTGTGAAGAGATGAACTTGTGGGGTTTTTCTAATTCAGATTGGGCAGGTTGTGTGCCTGACAGAAAGAGCACTTCAAGATGTTGTTTCAGCCTAGGTTCGGCTATGATTTCTTGGTGCAGCAGGAAACAATCATGTGTCGCGCAGAGTACAACAGAAGCAGAATAAGTTGCAGCTTGTGTGGCTGCAAGAGAAGCAATTTGGCTTTGCAGGATTGTTTGGGCAGCCTTTGGAACCTATTGTGATTCTTTGTGATAACCAAAGTTGTGTGAAACTTTCAGTTAATCATGTTTTTCATGATAGAACCAAGCATGTGGAAATCAAGTATCATTACTTAAGAGATATGGTCCAAAGGAAAGTAGTTGAGATCAAGTACATTTGCACAGAAGAGCAGACAGTAGACATTCTCACCAAGCCACTTCCTAGAGTGAAGTTTTGTTATTTTCGGGATAAGCTTGGTATTGTGGAGAATGATGCTCTTGTTGAGAGAGTCTCAGCTTCAGTGATTCTCATCTTATCTTGTTAATGCTTCTTCTCTGCAAGAGAAGTTTGAGCTGCAAGCCCTTGTTAATGCATTCTTTTCTACAAGAGAAGTTTGAGGTGCAAACCCTTGTTAATGCATTCTTCTCTGCAAGAAAAGTTTCTTATTATACTCTTTTAGCAATTTGATATGGTCCTTTTGCAGTTTGTCAAAATCTACCAACAGTTTCTTGGGTGCAGTCTCACTAAACAATGATGTGCATACCACTAAGGATGCTACTTGACGTTGTGGTAACAGTGAGCCTTCTAACTATAGCATTACCTACTAAATCTTTGATATTACTTCCCACTTATGGCTTATTGGTCTCAAGGGCAATTGCCCATATAGCTAGGGTTTCATACTTGTACCAAATTTTGAGCCAAAATACACTTTTCTTGCTTGTTTTTTGTGGCAAATACTTCATCATTATTCTGCATTCTAATTGTATTAAAGCAACTACTAAGGCAATACCCAACTTGGCAACAATAATCTGCCCTCTTGTATAACCTGTCGATGTGAGTTTTGTTCCACTACAACATGCAAAATCAAACACTTGGTGCTTCAAGATGAAATACCAAATACTCAATCCTCTCTTGAATAAGGTCAATCCTTATGCTAAGCTTACAAAGTAGGATCACGAGGTGACTTCAAGGTTCCTTCAACTGTGGACACTCGCTCGGTGAAATAATGTGATTTGCTGATAATCACTAAGGGGACTTACGTTGTTCGTTCAATGGGTATCAACTGCTTGCACCTCTAAAGATTCGACTTCACAATGTGCAATGAAAATATAGTTTTGACTTTCCAACTTTTAACTTCTCAACTTAAACTTAAACTCCTAATTCCTACCACTCCTACTTAATCATGAATGCAAGTATGGATGGACTTGGACTCTACTAGGTGCAATCTCGTCAGTGACTCCTCTCACCTAGTGCAAGCTTCTATGGTAGACTCAAATGATTTTCAAATTAATACTTCCTCTTCAATCCCATCAAATGGATGCAAACTAAAGATTTAATACTAATTGAAGCCAAGTACTTTCATTCATCGGCTTACCACACAAGGCACACTTACAATCCGCAAGAGGCTAGTGGCCCGGAGTTGTCGAGTCAATCAAGTAAACATCCACAATTACTTTCATTCAACTAAACTACTTGAAGCAAATTATATTCTAATCGACTTGGAATGAAATCTAATCTAGCAACTTTGAAATGAAAATCTATTCTAAATGAGGGATGTAGATAACCATGCAATAATGCAAACTTGATCACAACAATTCACCATGCAAGGCACAACAATGAAAAGTAGAGCAAATTTGGCATTATATTAGCAACAATTCTCAAAAACAACCTCCTTTGCCTTAAATTGACCAAGAAAACTCAGAAGTTTCACCCTTGGATGCCCATCATGGATGCATGCTTGCAAAAGTCTCTAAGATTGTTGGTCTTGCTTGAACTCCCTAATTTTCTTATTCTTCCAGCTTGGACACTTAGCCAATTTCTTGTCTCAAATGGTAGCAGCCTCCTCCTTTTTAAAGTGGTTTTTGGATTCACCCACACAAGCAATGCGGGATAAAACTTTTACCCTTCTAGAAGCTTCCACTTTATTTTATTAATTTCCCATTATTTATTTTTATTTTTTAATTAATTGCCATAATGGAGAAAATCGATCCATATATGGATCTCCAAAAAATGGCTAAGTGTCAAATTGTTATCCAAACATGCCCTCCAAACATAGTTCCTTTCATTCCCGGTGGGGAAAAATTGACTTGGGTAGGGATAGAATTTGTTTCTATGATGTCCCCTTCAAGCTAGTGACATCATGCTAGCTAGTGGTTAGCCTATCAGTGGACCCTCGTAGGCTAGTAGACATGGATAGAGGGTCAGTTATGGCACAGGGAAGAAATGGCTATTTTTAGGCT
>MU226488.1:320736-337736 GCA_018584345.1 Thuja plicata
AATATTATGGGAGTTATGACATTTTTTGTGGCTAAGTATTAAAGAAGACTAATTATTTAATGTAAAGTTATATTATAACTTTATATTAAAATCACTTAAGTTGAGGGTCTAACCATCATCCGAGGGGACCAAATTTATTAATTAATTTATGGGCCATTCTCCTAAGTCCAAAATTAATTTAAAACAATGCGGATTTTAATTTTATTACATTAAAATAGATTTTCTTAGGGAAAATCGCAAAAGAGCCTTTTAGGGCGATGTTTGGACTTGAAGTTATATATATTGGGCGTTGGACTTGAGAAGGCACTGAGTTTTCATTATTGATTAAAATTTGTCTTCTACTCTTGAGCTCTGAGTAAGGGTTTGACAGTGCAGCCATTGAAGAACGTAGTTCTTCTGTGTGTTCATCATTTGAAACAGTGAGATACCTGGTGAATTTGATATTCAGTGGAAGTTTCAGCCAGAGACTTCATTGTGCTTCAGCAGAGTGTTTCTTATTATTACTAGTCGCAGTATTGCTTGTGAAGAAGAGGGCAGCGAAATCTCCATTCCAGACACAGGCTATAGCTGATTCAACTCTAGGTTTGGCGTCATCTTGGCATTTGGCGCTACAGGCTGATTTGGGCGATTTCCTTCAATAAATATTAAATACCCAGGTTTTATGACTGTAATTTCCAGCATTGTTTATGGACTGAAATTAAAGGAGTATGTAGCTGTAATATCATGACTTATTAAATAAAATAAAATTGCAGCGTTAGTAGTTATTTCAGTATTGTATTTCCAGCATTGCATATATTTTCTTTTGTTCAAAAACCCTTGCAAAAACTTCAAAAACATCATAAAACACTCAAACAAATACAGAACAGCAGCAAGACCCTGAAAGGGGTTCTTACAATTTCCCACACTTAGAAATTTTTTGCCATATTTGCTCATAAAGGGGAAATTCGACCCATGTGTGGACAATTTCCACACTTGAAAAATTCTTAATTCCATAACCACCCTTGAGGGAAAAACGACTAGGGTCTAGACAATTTCCATACTTCAAAAAAATCTCTCATGATTGCATCCAAAGGGGAAAAACGACTAAGGTCTGGACACATCCACACTTTGCCATCCAAAAATTGACTAAGTACAAGACCAAAGGGAAATTTGCCTTATGTCTAGACTCCTCATTTTCTTCATTCAATCTCTAGATTCCAGTTGGGGGAAAATCAACCCATGTCTGGACAACTTCCAGACTTAAAAAAATTTCACTTTCCAAACTGATCTTGAGGAAAAACAAGTCATGTCCAGACACATAGAAATTTTTTAATCTCTCACCTTTGCCCCAAGGGAAAATCAACCCTAGTGGAGACAATCCCAACACTTAGCCAATTTTCAAGTTCATTACCACTCTTAGGGCGAAATCTACCCCTGTCTAGACAACTTCCAGACTTAGAAAAATTTCAAATATCCAAGCTCACTCTAGGGGAAAATCGACCCCTGTCTGGACACTTTCCAGGCTTCGAAAATTTTCAAGTAGATATTACCCAAAGTGGTGGAAATTCATAGTATGCTTGGATTTTGTCCCCAACACTTAGAAATTTTCATGAAAAAGCCAAATAAAGAAGGGAGATTCATACTGAGTCTGGATTTTGATCAAAATATGAAAGGAAATTCATGTATAGTCCGGATTTTGATCAAAATATGAAGGGAGATTCATGTATAGTCCGGATTGTGACCAAAATATGAAGGGAAATTCATGTATAGTCCAGATTTTGATCAAAATATGAAGGGAAATTCATGTAGTCTGGATTTTGTGTATTTTTATAAAGAGAATTTGATTTTCCTTGGGATTTTGGCCATGTTGAACGTGAAAAAACAATTTTTATAAGGATTTTAAGGCCCTTATGCATGGAATATGCCTTTATATGGAATTTTGGACTAATTGGCCAGCCAAAATTTAAATATACTTAGGATTTTAAGTTCAACCCACTATAGCATGATCCCAACAGACTTTAATTCTAACATTCCCACTTAAGATCGCGACTTGGCTACTTTATTTCTATGCCACCCCTCAGTTTTTTAAAGCTCTGAACTGCTAAACCTATTGCCAAAACTAAACTAACCTACCGACTACAAGCTAAAAGGGGGGGTCCCCATTTGTGATGGGGCGATGGTGTGAAAAGGTCACAACACAACCCTCTCGCCTTCTTTTAGAGTGATACTGTTGACCCAAAAATCAAACTCAAAAAGTATTTTCTTTGTGATCTCCATTTCTTGGGGAGAAGCCTCTCCTTTTTCCTTTTTCTTTCTCTAAGGAATTGTTCAAGTTTGGTTTTCATGATAAAGTCCTTAAATTCCTTGGAGTTTATGAATTGATCGTCTAACATGAATTCAAAGCATGCCCTAGCTCTGATGTCATTCAAGAGCATCTCCACTTGACCTTATGTTGATGGTTGATATGCCCTATTGCACATCATCAATTTGGACATTTGGAGAGGAAGGCAAAATCTGATTCACTTCTTCCTTAACTACAATGTTTTCACCTGTTTCCTCTATTTCAACATAGTCAAGAGAATAATCAGCCATAGGTCTAGCAATCCTTTGTTTCTTCTTTAGCTCTTCAACAAGTTGCATTGGTTGATCTACACCTTGTAGTTAGTTCGGCAATACAATAAAATGAGTTAAAATGTAGTTTAGTCCCCGAAAGTTAGTGGTTACTTGGTAGTTGCTGATGGTTGGAATTCTCAAGCAACATCGGCCTAGCTTATTATTTCTCATTGTACTTGTAGTCAGTGACCGCATATATGAAGTTCTTGTATAAATTGCATATCCTATAAATGAGAATAAGGACATCTTTCTGGAATATGATTTCAAGTAATTAATATTATTCTATTATTTCCATTTACTCTATAAATCATTCAAGTAGGATACCTGAGTAAACAATTGGCGCCATTGCCGATTCAAACTATGGCAAAGTATAACTCATAGACAAGAATCATGGTGATGTAATGGGACGGCGTGTTGACAAACCAATACAAGCCAACAAGGAAAGGGATATCAACTTACATAGGACCTGGTAAAGTTGTGGGACATCTTGTTAAATGAGCATGTTTGGAGGGAAGCTCTCAAGAGAGAGGTCCCTTAATACAAGATCTAGAATAATCTCAGTATCAATGAAGAAGTTGATCGTATGTTTGCATAGATAGCCAGGGATTACCGCACACATCTTTATCCTTCAAGACCTTCGGGTTGAGAGGATTCAGGAGCAATGAAGGCAACAAATACCGCAATGGTACAAAGAAAGGAACTAGTGGGAAGAGGAAGAATGTGACACTAATAGATGTACCCTTGAAATTAATGCCTGTGCTACCTAACAAAGATAGGACACAAATTCCAAGCTATCACAAAGCGACAAAAGGATTGGTGAGAAGATCCCTTTGACTGAGAGAACAAGGAAAATGACGAAGGTAACTAAGAAGAATTGTTGAAGAAAATGAAGGATTCTTAATAAAAAGCCCAAGCTTGCTAAGAAGTAAAAGCCGAAGCATCAATCAAAGTTGTAGTAGGAATAAAGTAAGTGTAATGTCCCACATTAGATGGACACTTGCTAAGACAAATTTTCTGCAATAATTTTTTTAACTCAAACTGAAATTGCATTGGGAAAACACAGCAGAAAATTCCAGATTTTTATACCAGCTTAAATATTCAGTATTTTCACAATATATTGACAACCCAATTCATAAAATAACCCCTATTATCTAAAACAACAATACCCACAAAATCAAAGAGTTACAATTCATGAACTCGCAGCTAAACATGCCTTGAAACCCTGTAAAGTATAAAGTTTGCAGCAGTCATAGAACAAAGAGAATAATCTCCATGCCACTGAAAATGGAGTTTTCAATTAGCTATTTAAAAACCCCTGCTAGTTCTGGAGGCAAATACTCTAAATCAACACTAATATGATTCCCACATGCCAATGAAGATGTCTCACACTGGCAATAAAGATATTCAATAATAATTGTTTTCAATAACTTCCAATCTGCAAATAAACCCTTGTACAATCTGATATAAATCTCCATATTTAAGCACAAACATGACCTTTGAATAAAAGTAAAACCATCAATATTTGCACAATCGAGGAGAGGCAACGTTCTCCAAGATTGAAAATTACTTATATCTCCCTTTAAATTGCTTTAGGAAAGAGAAGTGTTGAATGATTCAAGAATAATCCAATCCCTTTTCAAAAATCTTTATATAATATTTAATTTGTATATGGCTTCATCTCATTAAATTTCACTTTAATTTCGTTTACTTTTCCCTCCATTTGGTGCACAACAAAATAATATAAAGTATATTTTAATAATCACTTATATCTCCCTTTAAATTGGCACTTTACATTATTCCTCGTATGCACTTTATAATTTGACTTCATAATCATTAAATGTCCTTTTATAATAAAGTCACTAAATGCTCTCACTTTATAATTTGACTTTATGATATTAAATCCCCTTTAATTATAAAGTCACATGAAGTCAATATAATATTCCCTTAAAAATAATTAATTATTATTAAAGTAACAATTAAATGTCATAACTCCATTAATAACCATTATTTGCTGATTCTGACTTCATCACTAGCTAGCCCACTGCTCTCACAGTCAATTTGGATGCCTTACTAAAAATAGCAAGGGTCATCTCTATCACCCTTGATTTACTAAAACTAGGAAATCCCTGAATACTTGATCAAAACAGAGGTGCCAAAGGTCATCACTGCAACTAAGGTCGGTCCAGGTGCCCTGCCAAATATAGAAATGTTGGATAAATGACTTACTATAAATAGTAAGTGTACCAACCAACCCAAACAAAGAGCAATCCTAAACACTTCTGACCTCTAGAAGGGAATTGGCTCATTGAACTATCAATTGGGACCCTCTAAACATCAAACTTAGCCTATGAGGGCCAATAATAGGCTAAACCAAACCACCAATCATGTCATCTCAAAAAGGGGACACTACAGTCCGCCCTCCTTGAAATTGCTTGTCCCCAAGCAATCTTAGAAGCAAAATAACAAACTAGTCCACCCAAATCCCAAGGGTAGAACTGTGTAATGTCCCTATTGATACCAACTAGCTCCTATAACACCAACACTAGATTAACTGACAGTACCTGCCGAACCAAATCAATACCAACCACTAGCGTCGCAGGAGGAAACAACTCGAAAGGCTGACAAAGTTTACTACACATAACTACGCAAGGTGAACTATCATACACGTTATCCAGCACATGCGCCATTGAACTATGCATCAAAAAGAGGTCATGCACATGAGGGTCAAAAGTAAAACCATACATACTATGTACACACCCAAAAACTCCTCTGCGGGCCCTGTCTGAAATCCCGATGCACTGGAAGGATCTCAAACTCTGAATAGAAGCCTGCCGAGAAGAACATCCTCAGACTTTTGTTGCTCAACTCTGAACTCAACTTCACCGTGCTGAAAGTGGTGAAGCGGTGCTAACCCTGTCATCTCTCGGGTCCCAAATCACACTGAACTCACATCCATCTGCTATGTGGAGATATAAATCATAGAAAGTGTCTACAACACCACAACTATCTCCAACCTCTGCTCGGCTCCCATGGATGTGCTGACCCTGCAAGTAATCCGACTTGCAGCCATTGATCCCATCTAATGAAGATGGTGAGTACCCATCCCACAAAGGATGATACAACCTCGGAGTCAATCCACACTGATACATCATCCAATCCTCCATGTGTGGATCAGAAAAGAAGTGATGAGTACTCCGCCCTATGCAGTCATGATAAAAGACTCCCACCTTGGTCAATGGTTGACTGTCATAGTTTTGAATATAACCTCTATCATCTGACTCATCACCAACAACACATGCAGTGGATGTAACCATGGGAGAGCCTAGTGCAACATGAGGTTCTTTGCTACTCTCAACAGATGCACTCATCCTATCTATATCAATTGCACCTGTAACTGTGATAGGTGTGGCCACATCTTCAACCTTCTCACGACTGTAATTTGTGGATATAAGATCATCACCAACTGCCACTGTAGAAGATTGTATTGTATTTGTAGCTGGTGAAGACTGGAAGACTGTGCCATGCTCAACTCCACAGTAAGCTCCCCAATCTGTAACCGAGACTCATGAAGGGGCAACTACACGCTCTCCAAGGAGTCCATAGTCACCTCAATCTCATGAGTGAGCTCGTCTACCTCCTCTTCCTTTCCCCTTAGCACATCATAGCAAGTGCAATCCTACTCGAGAAGATAATCTCTATCAGCAAGTAATTGCAAGTAGTTATGTTTCATTACTCCAATAGCTTCTCGAAGTGCATGAAACTTTGCCAGGGTCAGGCCACTACCAAAGTGCTCATCTGACATAGGATTACTCCAACCAAACGTAGCCAACATCTGACAAGCAACATCAAAGTGCTCTACGGTTGTGGCGATCATGTTGTCATTAACCTTAAGTTGCCCAACCAAATGATGAGGATTCTGAAACTTATAACTCCCATGCAAGCTCTTTGAATCAAAGTCTGCAAATTGATATGAAGTTGTATCCACATCACTCACCTCATGTAACGTAGCATCATGTGTGCAATCATCAGCACACACATCAACAACTAAGTTATTAATGCTATGTACCTCAAAGGATGGCTCAACTGGCAAAGTAGAAGCTACTGATTGACAATGTCTTCGCACACTTCTTCCAAAGTAACCGCATGTCCATCCACAACCTAATCCTAGGACTCATTGCTAACCAATGAATTTTCTAATTAATTTTCCAAGGTCTGATTTGCAAAATCAGACTCATCAGGACATGAATCTACATCACCAATCTCATTTTAGCACCCAAATCTTGAGTACCTTCATGTGGCAACAAACTAGAAGCATGTTCTTTAAGTGAAAAGGTTGCTACCTCATGATAATGCAAAGAGTTTAAACTGTTGTTGAGAAAAAATAAATTTTTGTTGTCATCCTCAAACCTCTTCACGTATACAAAGAACTCCTTCCAGACTTCACACCTAAGTTGTTTATTAAGACAAACTGATTCAATAGGTTTCCCTGAAGGAGTGTCAAATATACCTTGTACTATTTTTACTCCATACTTCCTCAAATATATTTCACTGTATCAGTCACTTCCGAATTGAAGCCAAGCAAGTAATCCAAGAAAACATCAAAACCATCTAATTTTTTAAACTTATCTGGCATTAAGAAAAAATCATGCGCCACCAATGAGAGATCATTGTTTAGGACAAATACGGCATAGAACTGGAAACTAGTAGTTGGTTGAACACAATCGACATGAATTGACAAAGAGCTCGGGCCCATGTTGTGTCAGCAGCACGTCACAAAAGTGTGCATTGCAGCTTAAGGCTTTGCATCTTCCAAGAACTTGCAATGGACTAAAAATTTGTGACACAAATAAGAAAAATGCCGTATGGTGTCAATGTCCCACACTATCATTAAGCAGAGCAGTTATTGTTTGGACACATGACAACAAAGCACATCACCACATTTCAAGAGGCCCAAGAAATAAGAGTACAAATAGTTAGTGCAATGCAATAAGAATGTAACACATGGACACTTGTGGGGACAATGTAGGAACCACTTGAACAGGCTCATACATAAGAAACTTCAGTGAATTATTTGCACATGAGGTTTTAAAAGGCTAAAGTGGTCACTAGGATGAAGGGTCGATGAATAAACGTTAGAGAAAGGAAAAAAGGCACAACTTAACTAGAGGCAATGAGCCAAGCAAGTCACCAACACAATAAAAGATAAAGTAACTGGCCATGTTATAAACCTTTCATAATATGCAGATAAAACCCTAGAAAAGTATTAGTTCCAACCACACTTATAAATTATAATGGAAGCCAATGAATCACCATCAAAAATTGTTTTATCTATTCTGTAGTCCATTTCAAGGTAGGCAATACCATTTTCCTCTTGTAAGCATGTGAAGCAAAAGGTAGTTGTAAATCATATCTTATTCAATATTGTCTTAATTTCACTGCTAGAGAAAGCCAACTTAGTGAATTATGTATGAGAATAGTTCTAGTCTTCAAGATATTGACAAATAAGAAACCATGGTTCCTTATGATCATGGGTACCAAGTAAATAAAACTAGCATAGGAGAATGTATTTATCACATGACATGTATGCCTCTATTATTGAACAATGAAGTTTTTAAGTCTACAAAAATGAAACGATTATAACAACAATTCTTGTAATATTAAATATACCATTTATAATAAAAGGAAACAAAATACTACATGATCCATAATATGTAAGTATTTTACTTCATAGATACTCCTCTAGGATATGGACATGAGCACAAATACAATTGTGATATTCAGTATAGAAATGGAGACATTTTTCAAATATTGCATAATGCTTACAAGTTACAACAATGGCTAGGATATGAACCATGTAGAAACATACAAGAAACCAAATAACTCAAAAAACTTCAAAATCCCATTCATGAGACAAACAATTGTGGTGTAATAGTAATGGAGTATATGTGTAAGAGAAGGACGCAGATGCAAATCCCCACACCACAATAAGCTGACCCATAATGGCCTAATCTATTTATAGGACATGCCCCCAAGTTTTGAAGCATTGAAATATGAGTATAGATCATTGTTGAGGGCATTCCTAAGTGTGCTACTCAAGAGCAACATAGCACTGCCTAAGGGAGTGATTTATCTCAAGCATACACCACATTAAGGCATCCCACAGTCTCAATGGCATACCCTACGAAAAAATAAAACAAACTCCATCAATTTAGAATCAATGTTAAAAAGAGAATTCAAACTAGTATACGGACATGAGAAGAAACAAGAAGCAGCCCAAGGATATCGATGACTGAAAAGAAATAAATTTCAAAACCAAGAATCAACTCTACAAATCCTCCAAGTTTCCCCAATAATGCCTTGCAGCCTAAAGAAGGCAGAAACCCTACAATTAAGAGCTGACGAGATAGTGCTATGTGTGGAAAGATACACTTTTTTCTTTTAAAATGGGTATGTGTTCTCTTCATTTATGTTTGTTTAAGTTCGTGTTTTTAAAGGATTTGTCTTTTAACATTTTATACCAACTGTATCTAATAAGTATACCCAATCTTTCGTGGGTCATACTTGCATAAATGTGTGATAAAATATCTCTAAACCATAAACAATACAGAAATAATAGAAACTGATAAGTCTCCAATAACAGAATCTCAAACATAAATTTATCATTGCTTCATTTTTAAATTGAGTTCAACATAAATCTGCATGAATAAAAAAAAATTCATGACAAAGGAAATTACCTTGTTCAAATAATTCATTTGAGTTATAACACAAATACCCACTACCAAGGTAAATGCCCAAGTTTGTGGATATATAAGCTGATTCAGCCCCGAAAATGTTAACTTCAGAGCGATTCCTAACGCTTTGACACTCATAACCTGTGACAAGAAAACAGGCATAAGAATGGGAGCATAGGTTGATATAAAGTCATCACAATTAAAACAAAGAAACTGATGTATTAGACAGACCTGAGTCGGATGCATGAGATGAAATACATTTTATAAGAAATATTAGGAATGACTAGTGAGACCTACCGAAAGAGACCCCATAAGGGAACAAACACCAATGTATACCATAATATGAGTGTGTCCATACTGTGGAACAAAATGGAACACTAGAACCAAAGTAGCTGCTATTACCACAGCTGCATATAACAAGAATGCTGTTTTCAAGATGAAACACAACAAATATATCAGAATTTCAGCTAAAGATACACAATGAAGTAAATGAAGGAAACCCATAAATACTTCAGATGATTCAATAAACATTGAAATGACAAGCAAGTACAGATAGTCACCTAAAAGAAGCCAGAAGCGTAAATTCAAAGATCTATTACCTGGTTCAGTTGCAAGATCCCACACTTCCTTCACAGACTCAATATCCCGTTCTTGAGGGGCATGCAAGACAATTGTTGTGGAACCAACAACACAAAGAACACAACCTAGAATACCAAATATGTGTAGCCTCTCCCTCAGTATGATATGTGCAAGTACTGCACTGCACAAGAATGTAAAAATGTCAGTCCTTCAGCTTCTATCCCAGTTTTGATCAAGATTTCCTTTTGCAAATTCTGATACTGTCCAAAAAAAAAAGTATCAAATCAGGAACATGTCTCCATACCTAATAATAATGCTGAGTGCGCCTAAAGGGGTGACAAGAATAGCTGGAGCAAATGCATAGGCTGCAAAATTTGCAACCTCTCCAACAATCACTGTTCAATGGACCACATGAGATTCAATTAGTTTGTTCAATTATTCTGTGTAAATTTTGAAAAATCTAATCGCCTAAAACACAATGAGTACTTGCAGCAGCGTATAAAAATGGAAATAAAAACAATCATATATGAGACGACAAGCTTGTAGAAAAACTGTAGCAAAGTTTTAATTTTAAATCAACATTTTGGATCACACAGTGATGTCCCCAACTCAAGCCATGAGGCTTAACTATGCATGGGCTGTCCTTTCCTTGGTTTACCCAAGAAGAAGAGGACTTAGAGCATTATTGGGTAAGTGCTAGTCTTTGGCTAGTTCTCTATTCTATTCTTAAGTAGTCGGCACGTCTTTTTATGCAACTTAAGTGACTTTAAGTTGTGGGCACATCTTTTTATGCAACTTAAGTAACTCTTAGCCTAAAGAACTAATATTTCCCCCTTTATCAGTTTAACGACTTAAGAGACATGTTTTTAAGTGAATTTTATTAAACATGTGCCAAAAAGGTCAAGGGGTGTTGGAAAATAAGGAGCCTATTCACTGATTTTTTAGGGTGCCATCTGGAGCAATGTATTGGGCTCGCAATTAATCTATGGCTGAGATTAAATCATCCTTTTGAGAGTCATTATATAGCATATTAGGGTTCTCTTGGAGCTCATTATGTGCGATCAGACTTTTCTCTATTGCTACTACAATCTCTTGGCTTGAGGTTTGGAACCCTTGAGTAACCCTGATTATGGAGAGACATATCATCCTTTTGAGAGTCATTATATAGCATATTAGGGTTCTCTTGGAGCTCATTATGTGCAATCGGACTTTTCTCTATTGCTACTACAATCTCTTGGCTTGAGGTTTGGAACCCTTGAGTAACCCTGATTATGGAGAGACATATGGGCTCCCCCTAGTTAGTGGGTTGTGTTTCAATGGAAGGGCTTTGGTATGTGATGCCTTAGCACATCATTTTCAAAGCTGCCTATTCTTATCACGTTTTGGAGACCATTTTGAAGGAGTGCTTCAGAGGAATCAGAATCAGATTTGGATGAACTACATGTTCCTAAGCATCATTGAACCTGACATCAACAAGGACAAGTGTGTTGTTTTGGTGAGACCCAGCGCTGATTTCCTAAGGGTTTTGGCAAGGGCAACTAGGGTTTCGAAGGCATTTTCTGAGTATTTGGGTATTAATCTATACACCACTGGTTACATTCATCTCAGAAAAAATATGTAAGTTGTGTTGAATATAGTGTTTTCATTAATGTCAAAGAGATTATGATATGTTGAGTGTATCTGAGTACAACAAAACGCAAGATCTAGTATTGTTGGATAGCTCTCTTGATGTTATCACCATATACCAGTATCAATTCCTCTTGAGCGTCCAGGGCATTTTTTGTGGAGGTCTGGAAGTGTCTGTGGTAGGTTTTTGAGGTTTGTTGCTTAGAGACAATAGTTGCATTATGTTGCACCCTCATGGTTTTTGGTATCACATTCTACTGCAGTTGGTACTTATGGCTTGTGGTTTGGAAGTAAATTTTAAAATGAAGCATGTTATATCCAAGTTTTAGAGATATTGGTAAAGCATATAGAACGTTAGAGTGACAGAATGGACACTAAGTTAGCTTGTTGACAGTGTAAGAGTTTTTGTTGGATGCACTAGAGAAAGGAAACATGTGCCAGCTGGAGGAAGAATGTGAAGGTAGTTTGGGACTAGTTGAGATGGTATTGGGAAACATATTGCATGCTCTTACTCCTGGTGTAAGGCGTTGTGGTTAGGACCGGCTGACTACACATTTGATTTAAGGGATTTACTCTTGGCCGACTTGCATACATTATAATCAGTTTCTAAACACATGAAGCTATAATTAATATTGGAGTGCATATATAATACCAATCAGTCCCATTCCAATGTGTGGTGATGTGGCAGAAGTTGTGCAAGTTGTATACTTAATAAAGATTAGTACAGATGTGAAGAAGTGTGCGAGCTAAGATGCATATCCTTTACACAAAGTGAGTGTTTTGGAGCATATTAGATTAGACACATGATGAAAATCGAGTTTGGAAGGGTCCACATGATACATCTTTTGTAATTCCTATATCTTGTT
This sequence comes from Thuja plicata, assembly GCA_018584345.1. Taxonomy (NCBI): domain Eukaryota; kingdom Viridiplantae; phylum Streptophyta; class Pinopsida; order Cupressales; family Cupressaceae; genus Thuja; species Thuja plicata. The sequence goes on from MU226488.1 coordinate 333,131, forward strand.
TGTAATTGAGCTTGGTGGCTCATAATCAGAGTTAGTAATCAGCTCTTTGGATTAAGGGATCAGTGCTTCCTATAGGTTGGTGCTTGCATATCCAATTGGGATTGATGTCTCCATCTTAGGTTGAAATTCTTGTGGGTCAGTGCCTGCAAAATCATTGTAGGTTCATTATTATTTTGTGAGGCTAGATTTGGAGAGTAGATCCAAGTCTCTCGCCGTGGTTTTTCCCTTCGGGGTTTCCACATATATTTGGTCCTCTCATGTGTTGATGTGTGAATGTACTTATCATTTGCATAATTATTTTAATGGAGATGTAGTAACGGATTTGATGTTGCATTCATTTTGAAGTCAAAATTGGTATATACTAATTCACCCGTCCCCCCTCACAATATACCTGTGTGCAAAACAAGTAGTTTTTTATATTTCTGGGCAGTTGTAGTGTGTTGACTGTAACTTTCGGAATTAAAAATCTTAAGAAACTGCTATAAATTCAAAGATTAAACAGAAAAACATTCTAAGAATAGATCTGAGGTTGTTGAAGATTTATCTATTTGCAAATAAAATTTCAGAATTTTCCATTACATATTTTTGGAGATACTGTTGTTTTTCCTTTATCCCTATTTGGGAACATTACAGCAGTATCAGAGTTGCAAGTCTTGCCAGTCTGTCTAGGTTGGTTGTATGCATAGAAAGGGTGGTCATAATATTGAAAAAAAGGAGGGACAATAAATAGCACTGATCAATCACCTACAACGAGTGAAGATGAGGCAAAACAAATGTTTACGGGCAATGCTAAAACAATTACAAAATGCCAATCTTTATTTGAGACAATTGGTTCATAACACTGCGAATGGAAGAGATATGATGCATGTGGAGAGAGAGGAAAGTAGCAAAGCTACAGAAACAATAAACACTCTCCTAGAAAACCTTTAGGTTCATCACAATCTAGAACTTCCATGCCCAACTTTCTAAAAAAGGAAGAGACTATAGAGGAACCCATGGAGAACAACGAGGATGCTGATATTTAAGCTAAGTATCAAGTTGCGGGGACAGATTTTCAATCAACTATCTCTTTTAGATATTATTTGGAGGTTGGTCACCAAATGACCAAAAACCAAAGCCAAATAAGCGGAATCAAGGGAAGCAGAATCATGGGCTACATAAAAGGTTGTGTTGCCCAATCTTTTCTGAGCATTGACAGATCATCCAAGATTACAACTAGAACTTGGATTCAGAAGTTGGATACTTACCTCACCCTGAATCAAATGGAGACTGAGGCCATCAAGTTTGCTACCCTTCACATTGAAGGAGTGACGCATGAATGGTGGTATCATAGTTTGGTGACACAAAGTCATGCTGTGGTAGTTTCTTATGATCAATTTTGCACTTCATTGATAGAGCAATTTGACTGTAAGGATTCAAAGGCACACTTTAGAGAATTGATCGGTTGAGAAAGGTTGCGACACTTGATGCATACAATTCAAAGTTTCAACGATTGTTGATATGGTTTCTTATGTGAACAAGAGGAGGTTGATGTCTTGGTTCATAAAGGATTCGGTAACCTCTCAAAGGTTGAATTAGAGCTTTCGATCCACCATCTTTGCAGAACACTATTAAGCATGCAGGGAACATGGAGCTATCTACAACACGGGCTAGATTTACTATCAAGTTTCCGCAAAGATGTAATGTACCAATCCAATTTGACACTAAATATGTAATGATAGTTGAACTCAAGTTTCCCCGTATGGTAAAACACACACCACACGTCTGCACTCCACACGCCGCACACTGCACGACTGCACTCTGCATGCCACACGCCCGCATGTCGCACTCCGCCTGTTGCACGCCTACACTCCCCATGCCACACTTTGCACACGGCACGACTATAGTCTGCACGTCACACGCTGCAATTAGGCACCCTTCATCACCCGACACCTTCGGCACTTGGTACCTAATGACTGAATATTATACTTGATCTATTCAGAAATATGAATGGTTGTTATTATAATCCAAGGTAACACAATAGACTGTAGATCAGAGCATATGCAAACCACATAAATGATATGTTATCAATTGGAGACTTGTATTCTCAGATTACATCCAGATGCACAAATTTGTCTTCGCAAGAAGACTTAACATATTTGATAATGAAGTACACAGTGAAAACTCTAAAGCGATATCTCGAGCAGTGGACTAGGGTAGTTGCTAACCATCGAAATTGCAATTACAATCTAGGGAGGGTCTTCCACCTCGGAAATTGTAAACAGGAACTCAATTCCAACTGGAATTGCAAATACACAAGTAAAGATAACTCCGCGATGATTTCCTATGATGCCAGCCACCTCCTTATAAAGGGCTCCAAGAAGTATCTAGAAGGTTACAATGCCGACATCATTTTATTTAATATTTTATTATTTTGGCCCCTTTATTTAATAATTTAATTAATTAAATAAATAAGTCCTTATGATTTGATTTAAATTTTAGGACCACTTATTTAAAACACTTTATAAAAATTGGGGACATTATAGTCCTCTCGGCGCAAAGATTGCTTGCCCTCAAGCAATGGACAAATTGTCCGCTATCTAACAAGCTCCAAGATCCCAAACCATGCGCAGACATCGATAGCCATATCCGCTGAAATCTCCATACTGCAACATGACCACGTGCACGCACCTGGATGTAGGCGAGAAGAGAAAATCTCCATCAAGCTTCCGCTGCTCCACTCTGATATAAACGTTGCCATGCTATGATGACCCCCTTTTTAGCAAGTCTTTGCAGTAGCTTGGTCGGCTCATCATTGTGGCCCTCGTGAGCTGATGTCGGGTTTTGAGGGTCCCAGTTGGCAGACTTGCTATTTATAGTAAGTCTAGACTTACTATTTTTAGTAAGTCAATCTGGTAAGTTTCCAGTTCTGGCAGGGCAGTATCGGCAGTGGCCAGTTTCCAGACAATGTTCAGTCTATACAGTTCCTTGATTGGGGACTTACTATTTATAGTAAGTCTATTTTTGGCAGTTGCTAATTTTGGCAATGCAGTGGATGGCTCCGTCAGTCTGGCAGGATCAGTAGTGGATGCAGGTTTTATCACTGGATTGCATAATGGTTAATTAATTAATGTTAATTAATAACGAGATGTTATTAATTAATAATAAAGTTATATTATTATAATAATACTTTATTATTATAATAATTTGGAAGTTGCTATTCCAGAGACTGGTTAACTGATATATCTTTTTGGAAACTATGGCGTCTGAGGAGTTATAAATACAGTCTTTCTTAGTGCTGATCATTGAATATTGATGATTGAAATTGGTCTTGGGAATTGTTCCTAATTATCTAAGTAATTATCTAAGCCCTAGCTGAAGGGTCAAATTAGTTGATTGAAGACTGATTCTTCTTCATCTAATCTTCAATCGATTGTTGTTGTATAATCGATTGTTTTTTCCTTCATGCTATTGCATGCGAGGAAGCTCTGAATTCTATATTGAATTCAATTGAAATGAGGTCTGCATAAGAGGCCACGTTAATTGTTGCAATACGAAATCCACAGGTAGCTGCGAATAGTATATACTCAGCAAACATCACGTGGATGACAACAGAGGTTGTTGCTACAGGCCGCGCCACTGATAAGGGCCGCCATTACTCCAATCGGCCACGACATTGGCAGCAGCTATCATGTTAAGTGAAGGGCCGCAGCTGAAACGGCCAAGCTTTCACACCAGGCCACATAGTTTCTTCCAGCCGCCTGGTTGTTAAGCGTGGGAGACAGATTGCTACCCGCGTGTTTGGAGCCACTAGTGGCTGCGATCAGCACTTGCGGGTTACTACGAAGTGGATCCGTTAGCACCAGCCGCGTGGGAGAAAGCCGCAGTTGGCAGCCACATGAGGGTTCACGCATGATTACCAGGTTCTCTTTCTGTATTTGTTTGTTTAGATGAATAAACATGTATGCTGGACAGAAGATAGGATATGTAATCACTCTTTAATTTTAATACACGTGAATGCTGGAATTAAGATATATACATATATATGTGATTCATATTTAATTACAAGGCATGATCTCTGGAATTTAATTTCAAAAGAAAACATTATTTTCTCCAATTGGCAAGGACATTGAATTTATTAGAGAATTTGAGAAAGAGCCGGACAGGGTCAGTACAGTGGTATCAAAGCTTGCCTGCCAACTGTTCGACAAAATGCCAAACTAATGAATTGAAAAGGAAATTGATGTTGAATTTAGTTATGACTTAGACAGGGCCATTACAATGGTATCAGAGCTATTTTCTTGCCAGCCTGTGGGGTAGGAAAATATTTATGAATGCAGATTTGTTGTTATATTTAGAGTGATCAGCACTCTTGAGATGGACAGATACAGGCGGCTTAGCTTCGGGAGCCGGCACAGCAGTGCGGAAAATAAAATTAAAATAAATACATTAATGGAGAGTATGGAGAGACTTAGGCTTCATCAGGAGAGGATGGCGGAAAGACTGTCGGATCTTGAGACAGTAGATAGGGCAGCGAGATATATGGTTTCTGCCTTCAGTAGGTCGGCATCGAGATTGCAGGGTAGGAGACTTGAGTTTTGTCTGACAGGTGTCCGAGATGTAGATC
>MU226488.1:338999-368355 GCA_018584345.1 Thuja plicata
GGGAGGCTGTCAGGATTTTGAGACAAGATTATTTTCATTTGATAGCTGACCGAGATCACCTAGTTGAGTGGGGGAGTACAGCATATGAGGCACTTTTGGATAGAGAGGAGGTGAGTGAGCTTACTCAGGAGCTCATGACGACTTCTGAGGTTTTAGAGAGCACTTAGTTGACTCTCCAGGAGTCACAGGCTCAGTTAGTTGAGGTGACTGTAGAACTAGAGCAGCTTCAGTCTACACCAGTACCAGATCCAGTGCAGCTACATATTGTGGTGTCTGGTGATCTGATGATGTCCACTGTTGGAGATGTGGGATGTGATGATGTGACTGACACATCTATTCGAGATACGGGGGCAGTAGGTACAGAGGAGGCAGAGCATCAGTAGGGACGAGCTCTCACGGTGATTTGCTTCCGGCTACGGGAAGCGAATCTATTACCACGTTACATACAGCTGATGACAGTAGACAGTTAGCAGTGCCACATTTGCGGGAGGATCAGCTGTGGGTTGCAGGGAAGCAGGTTGATGCTTCCACTTATAATTTTTACTGCATAGAGTCATTCTTGGATCACCTTCTGGAGAGTTCAGAATTTCGCAAGGGATCTTACCAAGCTTCTAAGGGTGTTCTCATCCAAGGTACTGGCACGATCCGGTGTTTGGTGAGAGAGATTGTAGGTACCTTGACTACGATGCTCCCACACAGAGATTTTGAGGTTGGGTTTGCTAAGAGGGTCACCCGGGACCCTGCCCAACCATTTGTGCAGAGTTCGAGATTGGAACCATCCGTGGGTCCGCGACTGGGGGATGATGAGCCTCTGACCGAGAGCGGAGTTTTTTACCGGCACTATACAGTGAGGAGCGCTCATCAGTTTTCATTTGACCCACATGTTGATGAGTTGATGGCACATAGGTGTGGGTTGGCTCCTAGTCCTTATCATCTGTTTTGGGATGGGTTCTCGCCATCAGCAATTGATGGGAGTTTTGGCTGCAAGTCAGTAGTAGGTGACTTGCAGAGTTATGTTGGCTGCAGGGATTATACAGTGTGTGGATATCCGAGGCCAGGTACAGCTTTGTTCAGGGGTATTCATCACTGTTGTGCAGATGGTCTACACACTCAATACAGGTCAGTTGGGTGTGCAGGGGGAGTTCAGGGTGTATGCGAACTAAGTCTCCCATACATCTTGGGTTTTGATGATCCTTAAGCTCACTTCTTTCAGGATCTAGGCAGAGACAGATTCGGTACAGGAATTTGGATAAATGGTTGTTTTGGGTCTCTTTACAAAGCTATCTGGTTTGCATTGTGGGTAATGCTACAGGAGCTTACAGTTTATGCCGGGGGCATGGTTTACCTTTTTTTGTGGGATCCGGGTGGATTGCGATGTACAATTGTTTAGAAATTGCTTGAGGACAAGCAATCTTGGGGAGGGCGGACTGTGATGACCCCCTTTTTAGCAGGTCTTTGTAGTAGCTTGGTCGGCTCATCATTGTGGCCCTCGTGAGCTGATGTCGGGTTTTGAGGGTCCCAGTTGGCAGACTTGCTATTTATAGTAAGTCAATCTGGTCAGTTTCCAGTTCTGGCAGGGCAGTATCGGCAGTGGCCAGTTTCCAGACAATGTTCAGTCTATATAGTTCCTTGATTGGGGACTTACTATTTATAGTAAGTCTATTTTTGGCAGTTGCTAATTTTGGCAATGCAGTGGATGGCTCCGTCAATCTGGCAGGATCAACAGTGGATGCAGGTTTTATCACTGGATTGCATAATGGTTAATTAATTAATGTTAATTAATAATGAGATGTTATTAATTAATGTTAATTAATAACGAGAAGTTATTAATTAATAATAATACTTTATTATTATAATAATTTGGAAGTTGCTATTCCAGAGACTGGTTAACTAATATATCTTTTTGGAAACTATGGTGTCCGAGGAGCTATAAATACATAGTCTTTCTTAGTGTTGATCATCGAATATTGATTATTGAAATTGGTCTTGGGAATTGTTCCTAATTATCTGACCCCTAGCTGAAGGGTCAAATTAGTTGCTTGAAGACTGATTCTTCTTCATCTAATCTTCAATCGATTGCTGTTGTATAATCGATTGTTTTTTCCTTCGTGTTGTTGTATACGAGGAAGCTCTAAATTCTATATTGAATTCAATTGAAATGAGGTCTGCATAAGAGGCCACGTTAATTGCTGCAATACGAAATCCACAGGTAGCTGCGAATAGTATATACTCAGCAAACATCACGTGGATGACAACAGAGGTTGTTGCTACAGGCCGCGCCACTGATAAGGGCCGCCATTACTCCAATCAGCCACAACATTGGCAGCAGCTATCATGTTAAGTGAAGGGCCGCGACAGCTGAAACGGCCAAGCTTTCACGCCAGGCCACATAGTTTCTTCCAGCCGCCTGGTTGTTAAGTGTGGGAGACAGATTGCTACCCGTGTGTTTGGAGCCACTAGTGGCTGCGATCAGCACTTGCGGGTTACTACGAAGTGGATCCATCAGCACTAGCCGCATGGGAGAAAGCCGCAGTTGGCAGCCACATGAGGGTTCACGCATGATTTCCAGGTTCTCTTTCTGTATTTGTTTGTTTAGATGAATAAACGTGTATGCTGGACAGAAGATAGGATATGTAATCACTCTTTAATTTTAATACACGTGAATGCTGGAATTAAGATATATACATATATATGTGATTCATATTTAATTACAAGGCATGATCTCTAGAATTTAATTTCAAAAGCAAACATTATTTTCTCCAATTGGCAAGGACATTGAATTTATTAGAGAATTTGAGAAAGAGCCGAACAGGGTCAGTACAGTGGTATCAGAGCTTGCCTGCCAACTGTTCGACAAAATGCCAAACTAATGAATTGAATTTAGTTATGACTTAGACAGGGTCATTACACATGCCCGGAGTCCTCAAGATCCCACTGAAGCTAATCATCAAACACATGGATGCTGTCGCGCCAATCAATCTCTTGAAAAAAATGATGGTTTGGAATCTCAAAGCTCGGGAGCAACTGGTTCTTCCTATGAGGAAGCCACTCACATGAAGAGATGGCAATCATGCACGCCTCATGCCCAACCAAAGGGTAAACTCCATATTCAACCAACTGTAGAGATTGCTCCTGCAAGGAATCATCGGTAGGGTCTGCATCTCCTTGAAGTTGATCGACCATTGTTAGCTTGACAAAATTCATACAAACATCTTCATCCTTGCGGCTATCTTGAAGGTTTAGGTGTTCCCAACTTGAAGGTACAACTGTTGATTCTTGTTTGTCCATATCCTCTTGTCACTAAAGTGGATCTGTGAGCATGTCTTTATCCTCTTTAAGATTTAAGGTGTCGTGTAGCCCAATTGCGAATCTCCCGCTTCAGATTATTGGTGTAGACTCTATTGCCCTCGGAGGATGGTTACTTCATTCGCAGTTCCATGTAGTCCTTGAGAGATATGTCTATTTGCCATCCACCCTCAATCCAATCCTACTTGAATTGCTTCAGGTACTCGGCCAAAGAGGGTTGTTGTTGGCTCCTTGGAGGGAAAGTCGACATCGTCGGTCTTGTATTGGTTTGTTATGTGCATGACATGTCGCCCAACAGAGTCTCACCAAGCTACTCGTGTCCTCTTGCTAGGATCTGGTGAAGTTGTTGTTGACTTCTTCTTAGCTTCCTCAACAAGACTGCCATATCCACATATCCATCTTCAATTCCATCACTCAACACCATGATTGTCCCAACAAGTTGGCAAAATCACCATCTTTGATACCATTGTAATGTACCAATCCAATTTGACACTAAATATGTAATAACAGTTGAACTCAAGTTTCCTCGTACGATAAAACACACACCGCACGTCTGCACTCCACACGTTGCACGCCGCACACTGCACGATTGCACTCCGCACGTCGTACGCCGCACACCCACACGCTGCACTCTGCACACTACACAACTACACTCCCCACGCCGCACACCGCACACAACACGGTTGTAGTCCGCACACCGCACGCTACAATTTGGCACCCGACACCTTTGGCACTCAACCTTCGACACTTGGTACCTGATGACTGAATATTATACTCGATCTATTTAGAAATATGAATGGCTATTGTTATAATCTAAGGTAACACAATAGATTGTAGATCAAAGCATATGCAAACCACATAAATGAAATGCTATCAATTGGAGACTTATATTCTCAGATTATATCCAGATGCACAAATTTGTCTTTGCAAGAAGACTTCACAAATTTGACAATGAAGTACACAGTGAAATATCTAAAGTGATATCTCCAATCACAGACTAGGTGGTTGCTAACAACCGAAACTACAATTACAGACTAGGGGGGTCTTCCACCTCCAAAATTGTAAACAGGAACTCAATTCCAACTGGAATTACAAATATACAAGAAAAGATAACTCCACAAAGATTTCCTATGATGTCGGCCACCTCCTTATAAAGGGCTCCAAGAAGTATTTGGAAGGTTACAATGAGCCGACAACATTTTATTTATTATTCTATTATTTTGGCCCCTTTATTTAATAATTAATAAGTCCTTATGATATGATTTAAATTTTAGGACCACTTAATTAATTAACTTAATTAAAATACTATAAAAATTGGGGACATTACAAAAGATCCTTATTGCAAAGTTTTCCACAAAGGAAGGACAAGAAACTAGAGTCTACTAGACCAACTAGTGAGTTTTATAGGCAATTGGTGGTGCATCTAGTGATTCAAGAGATGAGTTGAGACAAGAGGCCTTGTTTTAACTATAGTGACCCTTGGACACTTTGACATAAGTATAGAAATGTGGGCAAAGCCCAATGGATTGAGGTCTTCGAGGAACCTACTGATGATAGATGGATGGGATACAAGTTATTGAAGAGCAGCATGAGCAAATGGATGCGAAGACAACTATAGATGAGTATCAGGATGATTTGGCACAAATGGATGGTGTGATTGCTACCATTATTAGCACTCTGCATAATAACGCCTTCAGTAAGGGGCATTCTGCATGGACGAGTCATTATTTTGAATCTTGATTGATGGTGGGGCTACCCACAACTTCATTGATTTGTCCTATATGAATAACTGCGGCTTGCAAGTTGAGTAGCATGATGCCATCCATGTGCGAATAGCAAGAGGCGTGATGTTGTGTTAATCGTGTTCCACAATTAAGCATGACTTTGGGTAATTACACCTTTATCGATGACTTTTATGTGGTTGATACTAATGAGACCAATGTTGTGTTGGGTGTTTAGTGGTTCCGTTCTATAAGGCCATAATATCATGAACTTTAAGACTATGCAGTTGAGTTTCACTACAAATGGTCAGAAGGTGGTATTACAGGTCTTAGCTTTAGATGCTCCCATAGTCATTTCAGCGAAGAGGATGGAGAGAGTTTATCGGCATTCAAAGGCTAAGTGGACAATGTAATGTTTCATTTCAAATAGGTCTATTGATATAGGACAGCATGGCTATCATGTTGACATTTCGGGCTTGTTGGACAAGCACAATGTCCGCAAATGGTCAAAATGTGGTATTACGGGCCTTAGCTTTAGATGCTCCCATAGTCATTTCAGCGAAGAGGATGGAGAGTTTGTTGGCATTCAAAGGCTAAGTGGACAATGTAGTGTTTCATTTCAAATAGGTCTACTCATATAGGACAGCATGGCTATCATGTTGACATTTCGGGGTTGTTGGACAAGCACAATGTCCACAAATGGTCAGAAGGTGGTATTATGGGCCTTAGCTTTAGATGCTCCCATGGTCATTTCAGCAAAGAGGATGGAGAGAGTTTGTTGGCATTCAAAGGCTAAGTGGACAATGTTGACATTTCAGGCTTGTTGGACAAGCACAATGTGGTGTTTTTAGATTTACTGCATGTTCTACCTCTAGATCATGGTTTTGCGCATGTTATTGAGCTTATGTATAACAAACCTATTGTTATGGATCTCTATTGTCATCCTAGATGATTCGGGGATGGGATTGAGAAGGCTATTCAGAAGTTGCTTGATGCGGAACATATACAACCTCGTTCTAGCGCCTTTACTTCTTCTATTGTCTTGGTGATTAAAGATGGTCCCATGAGGATGTGCAATGATTATTGTGCACTAAATAAGAAGACCATCAAGAGCAAGTATCATATTTCGCGTTCATGAGCTAACAGATAAGCTACATGGAGCAATCTATTCCTGCAAAATAGATCTTCATTCTAGATACCATCAAATTTGGGTCATGTTGATTGTGTGTTTTATGACCCGCCAACAACAGAATAAAATACCAAGGTATCTTATCCTCTCTTGAGCAAAATCCCGTGTATGCTAAGATTGTGAAAGATCATACAGTTGACTCCAAGGTTCTTTACTATCAGGTCTTGACTTGTCTATAAGATCAATGGTTGGTGTGATATGCTGATATCACAAAGAGACTTACGTTTAAATTGTTCTTCGCTTCTTCTGCAATGTTGACTGGAACTCCTTCATCAGATATTGAAATCTTGTGATGCTTCTTCTTCGAATGACACAACTAAAATGAACTGAAATTAAAGGGGAAAGGGTTAGATGGAACTAAATCAACTCCTAAGAGCAATGATATCAATAGATAGTGCTCCAGTGGACAAACTCCCAATAACCAAGCTCTGTTTCGCCAAGATCAACTACAACTCTGCAAGAACTGGTGCAATATTCTAAGGGTTATGCAAAGAATTTTCACATCACACATAATCACCAATATTTTGAACAATGAATACAGTAATGGAAGTTAAACATCCATATAAAGGGGGGCTCGGGCTACCTTTACACAACAGGTTACAATCAGAAAACTACCAAAAGAGCCAGGGAAATTCATCAAACACCATTACATTTCTCCATTGAAATCAAAGCACTTAATCTAACAAATCTATTTTACTCTAAGTGAGGGAACAATGAAACCATGCAAGCACCAAAATACATCAAGTAATCACCATGAAACCAACAATGAAAAACTCTATTATCTTGGTAGCTCATAGCAACAATCTCAAGATTCGCTCACTTACAAATGAGAAATGACGCCTTTATATAGGTCCCCGATTACAATGAACGGCCCGAATTGAAATAATAACCGATAGCCTAGATCGTGCCACCTCAACCCTAATTAGGGTTAGGGCAAGAAGAGAGAATCTACATTTAATTTATAAGTCCATACAGACCAATCAGAAGAGAGACCACATTCGTAGTGGGCAATAAATGTCCACTATGCATGTTCATCCAGCAAGAGAGGAGCGAAATGAATGCCCACTATGCATTAAATGCTCCTTTGCCAGGAATAGCATGTGCTTGATTTTGTTCCTTAAATGCAATGAATTTTGACTTGGGGATCTTTGACTAGCTGGTGAAGATGACTAGGCACCATGTCAGCATACTGGGTGTCATGTAGGCTCGGGTCATTTCTAACTGCATCTTTTTGTAACCCGCATCCAACTTTGAATACTCCTTTTGAAACTATCTCTTCTTGAAAATTTACATCCTTCCATGTACTTGCTTGGAAATTTATGGATTGGAATCCTTCATTGATGATTATGTCATTCTGGAGTTTCTTCACATAGAACTTCCCTTGGCCATGCTCTTGGGTTTCTGGATTGAATTTTGATCTTTTAAAGTCCTAAACCTTGAATGCCTTGAATTGGGTTGTTTGAAACTTGGACGCCTTCAACACTGCAATTGGAGTTCTGGAATTTGAATGTCGTCCTTGATCACGCGAGACTGAAATTCTTCCTCCTGCAAAACGAAATAATCGACATAAGGATCACATAAAAATTCTTTCATATTTTCTCTCTAAAATTCTCTCTTCAAAAAGAAATCCTCTCTAACATTCTCATGCCTCCTCTGATTCCTCAAACTCTTTGCAAACATCTCTCTAGAAAGACATTTTATCTCTCCAAAAACTCTCTTTCTCTCTCTTCAAAACTTCACACCTTCCTCTTCTAATGCTTGAAATTCACTTTGTCCCACTTTTTCTTTTATTTTCCGAGGATTCCCATTTTTTAAAGATTTTGGAATTTTCAAAGATTTTCAATTTTTTCAAGATTTCCAATTTTTCAAGATTTTTGGAATTTTCCAAGATTTCAGAATTTTCCCAGATATTCAATTTTTTCTTCCGTGAAGGAGAAATTTTCCAACACTCACCAATTTTTTCTAAAATTTTCCACTTTTCCGAAATTTCGGAATTTTCCAAGATTTTGAAATTTTCATTTTCCAAGATTTTCAATTTTTCCGAGTTTTTCCATTTTTCCAAGATTTTTGAAATTTTTTAAGGCTTCCCAATTTTTTGAATTTTTCCAAGATTTCCAAGCTTTCCGAGTTTTTCCATTTTTCCAAGATTTCCTCTAGGATTTCAAAATTCAAGATTTCAAATTTTTCAAGATTTCAAAATTTTACATTTTTCCGAAATTTTCCATTTTTTGATGATTTTCATGCCTTCCCACTTTTGGATATTTCAAGGGTGTTTCTAGACTTCACCATTTTCTGATTGACTACCTCAATTGCTCATTTGTTTGGATATAGAATTGGATACCCTTTTGTCTCTTTATCAGCCATAGCTCACTTGTTGCCAAAATAGACCTGCCAAAAATAGACTTTCTAAAAATAGCAAGTTGTTCAAAAATCAAAATAAGGCCAATCCGGGAGGTAATGAAATTTACTAAAAATAGACACTGCTAAAAATAGTAAGTACTTCCAAACTCAAGATAAGGCAAGGCCATTCTGAGATGCAATGAAAATTTTCAAAAATAGCAAGTATGTCAAGACATTCAAAATTTCAGTGACATTCTATTTTGAAAGATCAATTCTCATTCACACTTGACCTAATTCACAGACAAACACACATTTTCCATTCTAGGAGCCACGTGGACAACACGTTTCTAGACTTGGCCAAATTTTACCAATTCTCATATCAAACAATGGGGAACCTTAGGGGACTGAGCCAAAAACTACCAAGAACGAAAGCCAAAAAGACAAGGCCAACAAAAAAAAGAGGGGGAGTCCCCATTTGCAATGGGGCGATATGTGAAAAGGTCACAGCAGGTCCGAGAGTAAGATGTGCATAAGATAGCTTTCTAGTGCCATTATAGACATTTTTAGTATTTGGTGATGCCCTTTGGGTTACAAATGCTCCAGCTAATTTTCAATCTTCCATGAACCACATGTTCAACAAGCACTTGCAGAAGTTTGTGCTAGTCTTCTTTGAAGACATCTTGGTGAGCAACAGGCCATGGAAGGAGCATATATGGCTCCTAGATGAGGTGTTAAGTATCTTAGCAGCTAACTCCCTTTTTTATGAAAGCCTTTAAGTGTGAGTTTGGCATGATTGAGCTATTATATTTGAGAAATGGCATTGGTGAAGGTGGTGTGAAGGCATACAGGGAGAAGATTCAAGCTATACTTGATTGGTCACCACCAAAGATCGAGTCCAACTTGAGAGGCTTCATTGGCCTATGCACATAATATAGACATTTGTGAAGGGATTTTCTTCATTAACCACTCCTTTGACAGATTTGACCAAGAAGGATGTCTTTGTTTGGACGGATGAGAATCAAAAGATCATGGACCATCTTAAGAAGGTAATGAGTACTTCTCGTGTTTTGGCTCTACTAGATTTCGCTAAAACTTTTGTGCTTGAGTGTGATGCATCTGGTATTGGTATTGAGGCGGGTTTGATGCAAGACAAGCACCCAATTGCTTATGAAAGTCAAACAATGAATGATGTTGAAAAAGGGTTTGCTACATATGATAAGGAAATATTGACAATCACGCGTGCACTTGAAAAGTTCCATCAGTATCTTGTGCGCAACAAGTTTATAGTGACGATTGATCATAGTAGCCTCAAGTATTTAATGGAGCAAAAGGGATTAAAAGATAACAACATTGGGTAAGTAAGCTTCAAGAATATGACTTTGATATTGAATTTGTCAAAGGTAAAAATCATTTTGTTGCTGGTGCATTATCTAGAAACCTTTCATTTCAGTCACTTTCAGAAATTTCAGCCTCTTGGAAGGATCATCTGCTAGAAGAATATTCAAAAAATCAGCATGCTTGTGCGATTCTAGATGTTAAAATCGCTTATGAATGTATGAAGTGTTGAAAGACATCATCTATTTTAAGGATAAAATCTATTTTGTATCGGAAAGTAAGCTAAAACATAAGATTCTTTTTGTTGTCCATAAAAATCAGCTTGCTGATCATCTGGGTTTTTCAAAGACATACAATCTAAGAGAATGCATAGAGTGCCAAAGGAACAAAGCTGAAATTTCTTTTTCCAGCAGGGCTGCGACATCCACTCCCTATTCCCAGTCAAAAGCAGGAACAAATATCAATGGATTTCATTACCAGGCTGCCCAAGATCAATGGCAAGGATTGTATTTTTGTTGTCAGTGGATAGACTCACTAAGTATGCTCATGTCAATGTCCTTCGAATTTAAAGCACCAAAAGTTGATGATGTGTTGTTTGAACAAGTGTTTAAACTTAATGGTGAGCCAAAAAGAATTGTAAGCGATGGAGATCACATATTGATCGGCACTTTTAGGCAAGAATTGATGAAGCTGGCTGAAACAGAGCTCGATCATAGCAATAGCTATCATCCTCAAACAGATGCTCCAATGGAGGTAGTAAACAGATGGCTTGAAGGCTACTTGAGAAACCATGTTTTTTTTTGCTGCAAAAGGCAGGCTACTTGAGAAACCATGCTTTTTTTTTGCTGCAAAAGGCAGGCTACTTGAGAAACCATGCTTTTTTGCTGCAAAAGGCATGGGCAAAGTGCTTACATTTGGCAGAATTCTGTTACAACATTACATATCATATTAGCACAGGTATTACCCCTACCAAAGCTTTGTATGTTTAAGAAGATTCTACAGATTTGGAATTGGTTTTTTATTCTAGAGCTCCAAAAGCCCTTGAGTTGGCTAAGGAGAATAAAGATATCCTTAAGGCACTTAAGGATAGTTTTCGAATTGCACAAGAAAAGTAAAAGAAATATGTTGATCGCCATAGATTTGAGAGATCTCTTGAGGTGGAAGACATGGTATTTTGTGTCTTCAACCTTATAGACAATTCTCATAGTAAATAAGTGGAGTGGAAAAGCTTAAACCAAAGTTTTATGGGCCTTTCTAGGTAATTAGAAATATTGGCGAAGTAGCAAATGAGTTGGAGCTGCCATCTAAAATCAAAATGCAGAATGTGTTCCACGTGCCATGTGTCAAAAAGGCTCTTGGACAGCAAGTGATTCCTTCTACAAAATTTCCCCCAATGGATGAAAAAGGTATAAATGATACTCATTCTAGAAACAATCTTGCAAGTAAGAGAAGAAACTAAGGAGTAAAACAATTTATGAACATCTCATCAAGTGGAAAAACTTGCCTTTGGAGGATGTAATATGGGAGGGAGAGGAGATTCTTAAGCATCCTAGTCTAGAAATGATTGAGAACAAGTATTCTTTGGGTCTGTAATGTCCGCAACTCAAGCCATGAGGCTTAACTATGCATTGGTTGTCCTTTCCTTAGATTACCCAAGAGGAAGAGGACTTAAAGCATCATTGGATAAGTCTTTGGCTTGTTCTCTATTCTATTCTTAAGTTGTTGGCATGTCTTTTTATGCAACTTAAGTGACTCAGCCTAAAGGCTTATTCTTCCCCCTTTTGGGATAAATTTCTTAAGAGACATGTACTTTAAGTGATTTTTATTTAATATGCACCAAAAAGGTCAACAGGGTGTTGGAAAATAAGGAGCCTACTGGCTCATTTTTTAGTGTTTTGTTTGGAGCATTGGATTTTAGCTTGCAATGAATCTATGCCTGAGAATAAATCACCCTTTTGGGAGTCATTCTATAACATATTAGGGTTCTCTTGAAGCTCATATGTGTGATCAGACTTTTTCTCTATTGCTACTGCAATCTCTTGGCCTGAGGTTTGAAACCCTTGAATAACCCTGGTTTTGGAGAGACCTGCAGGCTTCCCCTAGTTAGTAGGGTGTATTTGAGGAAGGGCTTTGGTTTGCGATGCCCTAGAACATTATTTTCAAAGCTGCCTATTTTAATCAAGTTCTTGAGCATCAAAGCTAACATCAACAAGGACAAGTTTTCATCTTAGTGAGACCCAACGCCAATTTTCTGAGGGTTTTGGCAAGGGAAGCTAGGGTTTTGAAAGCATTTTCTGAGGTATTTGGGCATTAACCTATACACTGCTGGTTACATTAATCTCAAAAAAATATGTAAGCTATTTATGAAATTTCTGAGCTGTTTTAGTGTGTTTTATGTAACTTTTTTATATTTAAAAATATACAATCATTTCTATTAAATTCACAGAAAAATCAAAAAAAAATCTTGATATACATCTGAGTTTGTTGAACGTTTATCTATTTGCAAATAAAATTTCAGAATTTTCTATTGCATATTTTTAGAGATATTGCAGTTTTTCCTTTATCCCTATTTGGGGATATTATACGCACACTGTGATCTTGTGTCAATCTTCACCTTGATGATTGATGTCAGTGTGTGACTAGACACACAAATACTAAAATTTGCCTCAATTTTTCTAGAAGCTTGTTTTCTTATTTTCAAGAACTGTAGAATAGTTGTCTTCAATAATCATATGAATTCATAACAGCCTACTTTAATCTGGATGTATACTATCCTGATGGAGATATAATATGGTAGAATAATTTCTATAAACTAGTCAGCTGGTTGACAAACTAAGTTTGTGTTTAAGAACTCAGAGATCCTAGATTAGACTATACCTTTTTCAGATTTCTAGAATGTTATCATGCTTCAAAACATGTTCACTATTTAGTAATTTACACTTTGACTTCAGGCTATCCATAAGGCAGAATCCATGCCTTAAGAAGAAAATTGCAGCTTATGGGAGGAAAGTTTTACACCTAAAAGATAAAAATGAAAGGAAATTTAAAATTCTAGACAGTTTGAAGTTTTCTATGTTATTTTGAATTTATTAACTTAAAAAAGAAACAAACTTCTAATGTGATGCCACCTCAGTCAACATCCACCACCTTCGTATAGTCTCCAGTTATTCATCCTCTAGCACCCTTGATAACCAAGCCCACTAAATGAAGCAGAAATTTGATTTTCATTATGGCTTTCTGAACTCTCTCATAATCCATGTGGAGAGATCAAACTTTGTAGGGACACTTGCAAACCAAAAAAAAAAATCAATCCTCTGGAGAGGAAAAAACTCTCTCATCTTCCAACCTCTTTCTTCTGCATATCTTCAACAACTTCAGCTAACGCCAAGAATCAACCTCATGCTCGTGAAAGGATGCTCTTGAGACCAAGCCACAGAACTCACTATCAGCAACTGGAAAATGGAACCCAAGGGAAGCCAAAGTCGCCTCCAATGCCTGTCTAGCCTTCCTTTGTATTTCTTTTGGATAAAGTGTTCAACCAATACCTTAACCAGCCAATTATCCTTCAAGAAATCCAAAAATTTTGAGACAAACATAGAAATGTCAAAATTTACTATGCTACAGATTTCCTCTTCATTACTGCCTTCCAAGTGCTTTCCACAGATCACATTTGCCAAATGCTGATCTGAGATAGGACCACAAAATGCCATTAATGGAATTTTGGATCAATTATTTAATACAGAGCTGAAAACTGTCATCTAAAGAGAGTAATGTGCCATAACCCTTTCCTACAGCCTTAAAAAGGCCAGCTTAACACTTGCCTCCAAAAGGGATGCCTTACACGCATCAAATCAAAATAAATGATACACTTAACTCATCTCTATATTGTGTATGTATGATATCAAGTTTGGAATCCAGTCCTTTCCACACCAATTAGCATCATTTCCAGTTACAATTTCATTGTGTGTCAATGGCATAATTACTAATTAGCTAGAAATTAACACTCATTTTGCCTCCCTATAACAATAACTTGCAGGGTAAGGTAAGAACTAAGCAAATCCATAAAAGGCCAAATTGCCTTAAAATATGTCCAACTTCCTATCTTTAGAGCCACAGTTTCTGATTGAATTAAACAAGACAATGAACCCCTTTTATATGTATAACTTTAATACCATTCTGTGTGACAACCTTAAGACCAAGCAACAAAGCCTCGGCTTCGGCCCCATTATTACTGCTAATTTGAAGTTTCTTTGATGCAGCACAAACCAAATTGCCAAAATGATCTCTGTTTATAGAGATAGCCCCTGAGTGACACATATTACCTCTTGAGACAATGTCGTGAGCTCAAAACATTGCATGGACGAAGATTCCATCTGTACATCAATCTTTTAGTCTTACCGGATTTAACTCCACAGCCCCATAAACGGGGATCAAGTTTTCCATGTTTTCATACATTTTCATAGATATATAAATATAATAACTGAATCATGCTCAGATTTCAAACAGTCAACAATGAAGGTTCAAGAGGCTGAATCAAAGATTTAGTTTTAGTTAAGGCAATATCCAAAATAAAATAATTTTGGAAATTTAGTTTACCATACTATCAAACAGACAGACAAAGGAAATGAAGATGATGGACACAATTCATATTTAATCTATCCCAAGTGCAGTGTATGGTTTTCAATTTCTTGGCATCTCAGAATTTTGAGGCATGCAATGTAAAAAGTCAAGTTCTGAGTCGGAGTATTGTATGGTCAGAATTGTTTTAGGTGCAGCCAAGACCGTAATATACTTTGAAGGTACAAAATGGATGAAAAATCTAATTTTGTTCCTGCTACTTGTTCATGTCAAAAATAGCAACCTTGCAATTTCGTTATTTTCTATTCTAACACCTAATAGGATACTTAAAATAATGGTGCAAGGTTTTCATGATAATTTTAAATTTAACATGGTTATTCTTTATGCTAGTGTGGTTGTAGCAGTTTGACTTCACTAGCTATTTGTTAATGAGTATATGACTCAGCTCTTTTGGTGGAATTTGGTTTCTAAGTTTTGAACCGTGTACCTGAAATGTTTTATTTTAATGAAAGACGAGCAACACAAAGAACCTCCTTTTGCACTGCAAAAGAAAATGCTAATTCTTTATAAGAAAAACTTCTTTTGATAAACAAAACCTGTTGTTAATTATATTAAAAAATGCACGGTTAACTCTGAGATTCTAGAATTTATGTCGTTAAAGCTTAGTAAATGACCACCCAGGATTATCATGAGGTTTTTGCAGAATGGAAAATGTTGAAAAATACAAGTTTTTTAACAGCATAGTAGACTAACCAGTATTGATATATGATGGTAAAATTATGGTGTTGTGGTTCTTGCCACCAATGTCATGCCCCTGACCTGATCTTCATAAATAGCCATTGATGGAATAAATAAATTAAAAAGGGCAAGCCAACTGGGTTGAAGGGCCGACTCCAATAAGGGGTAGCAAATTGTTAAAGGGCGCTGACCCAGGGTTGTCACAGCAGCACTTGGGTTATGACAGGAGACATCCCTTGCTAGAGGGTGTTGGTTCACAAAGGGGTGTGACTCTCCCCTTAATAAGATATAAATTGGTGGTCATTCCTTCGGGAGAAGGCATCAAGGGAAATCTGAAAACAAAAATAGAAAGCTGAGAGCAATAATAGATTGAGCGATAAGTTTTAGATATATAGATGCAATAGTAATACTTGGCAGAAATTAAATAATTGATCATAGCAAGTAATTTGATTGCATTTCCAGTTCATAAGTATTTGATAACCAATTTATAAAGCTAATCAATTTGAATTCATTAGAAATAGATTGCGAATAGGAAGGATATCTGACCTTTTGAGTTTGAGAGTTGAATTCCCAACCTATCCTTCATCAAGCACGCCATCCTGAGATGAAACGCTCACAGGTTGGAAGGTGTGTGAGTGCTCCTAGGCCGGGAGGCGTATGAGTGCTCTTGAGCTTGGTGAGGAAGGCAGTCTTCATGCTCTTATCAAGTACACCACTTTGAGATGTAGTACTCATGGGCCAGGAGGCGTATGACTACTCTTGGGCTTAATCAAGAAGGATGGAGCGCCTCCAATGTGTTCACAGTTATGGAGTGGACCGAGATCTTGCCATACTCGTGGATCAAGAGGCAAATGAGTGCTCTTGGGCTTGAGGGGCTTTCAAGTACACCATCCCAAGATGCAGCATTTGTGGGCCAAGAGGCATATGAGTGCTCCTTGGCTTGAGGGTCTTCTCAAGTATGCCACCCCGAGATGGTTGATCGAGGATCCACCCATGCTCTTGCAATACAAGGGCAACCATCCTTGAGATTGCGGTTTGCAAACATTTCTAATGAATTCCCAATACAATTACTATAGGAATATGCTTTGGAATAATTATTAATGCTATTTTGGATTTAAATATAAATCTTGCTATTTGAATTAATGCTTTGTATAGTTAGATGTTATCACATGTTCTTACTTTTTAATGATTGTGAATATTTTTGGAAGACCTAAAGCAAGATTATCTCAAATAGTGTATTACATTTGACAATATTTTGTTAAAACTATGCTTGTAAACGAATTACCTTCTTAGACTTACATGCAAATTGTTATTCTAGGGCAAAACTTAGGAAGATCCCAAGAAGGGACATTACAACCAAGGTTCAAACCTGGTTGAGGTGTAATTGTTGAGCTCTCATATTCAGGATGAGGTCCCCCATTTGTGACCTCACCTATTCAGAGCTTTGTGTCAAAGCATTTTCCCTTTCAAAACAAAAATAGTAGACTAGAAGGACTAAGGCCATGATAACATAAGCCTACATAGAATGCCAAGTTCATTGTGTTTCTTTTTACAAAACTTGAAAACTATGGGCATGTTGAAATTGGGCTACGGCACTAGATTTCATGATGCTTTAACTTTATCAATTATTCTTTGTCTATTTGATTGTAGTGGATGACTTTTTTATGAATAAGCCTTTATTATTTTTTATAAACTAAAGAAAACAATAACATACTATTCAAAAAAAAAGAAGTCTGAAGGTAGAAGGCTTAGTGGATGACTTTTTTATGAATAAGCCTTTATTATTTTTTATAAACTAAAGAAAACAATAACATACTATTCAAAAAAAAAAGAAGTCTGAAGGTAGAAGGCACACCCTCAAAGTTACGTAGGACTAAATGCAAAATAAATATGAGAAAAGTCTAAATAGGATCAAAGCCAACCATCAAGAGATAACTAGGTTGCTAATTGGTAGGAGCAACACCACCAAAAGGGTTATTATCCACATCTAGTTTAACCCATACATCAATGGAGATGGAACCATCATCAATTAGTTCCCAGCTAGAGTGAACGCCTTCTTCCTCTTGGTCATCTCTGCAAGTTGGTGAGCATGAATAAGAGAAACTAATTGGGTCCAAGTAATGAAATTGCCAAAATTTGACTTGCCAAAGGGACCATGCCCATTAGAAGAATGGGCAAGGTAGCCAAGAAGGCTGATATTAATCATGGATAGCATGATGTCTAGTTCTCTTAAGATGAGAGCATGTGACTAGAATCCACAATCTCTTATGGTAGGCTGGCTATGTCCATGTCTACACCTACAAGGTGGGGAATGACCCTAGTGGGAAATAGAAGGTGGCTGCACTTTAGCAATTATGCAAGACACATAACCCCAATGAGCTAAAAGCACCTACAAATGGGCAACTTCAAGTGTAACTATGTTGGCCAGCTCATAAATCTACATAAGCAAATGAGGGCAAATCATAACTACCTATATAGCAAAAAATGAGCATGAATAGTACATCTCATATAGAGAACAAAATTTAAGTATTTCCAATACTAAAGAGAATCTCCATCTTAAAAGCATGCCAAATGTAGGTAAATTTAAAAGGGAGGCCATGGTCAATCTCCCAATAGAACCATATGCTAGGAAAAGGAGTCAAGGCTAAAAGGCTTGAACAAAACATATATCCAAGTCTAGGTCTACCGAGCTTTGGTACAAAACCAAAAAAGGAGCTTGAGATCTCAAGATGTCCACAAAATGGTGAGGATTAAGAAGTCACAAATGAGAAATGCAAGACTCAAGGGTTAAGACCTTAATCAAGAATGCACCAAGCAAAATCAACCTGTTTGGACTCTAAGTAATTGACCACATAGTCTAAAATTTGTGGTTTTAAGTGCTCAAAGAGGAGTGAAGATGCTAATAATGATTTAACTGAACCACTATGAAGCGATGAGGCATAAGCCACAAATATCCCTTGCAGGTTCTATAACTATGGAATGGCATATCAAGATAGTGAATACCATCCCAAGTCTTTCCACTATGGACAGCAAGTCCTAAGCCCAATTTCGTAAACACTGTGGAGAGGAATAGCATCAATAATTGTTTGGTAGGTCTCACGATCCTAGTTGAATAATTGGAATTTCTATTTAGCCTTAGGCCAAGATAAGAAATTTTTGGTAGGTCCCACGATCTTGGTTGAATAATTGGATTTTCAATTTTGCCTTGGGCCAAGATAAGAAATTATTTTTAGCTCAAATGAAAAGATATGGCAATGTTTTTACCTGTCACTTATAAAACTTCAAAGCACAAACCCAAGGGGCTTTGCCAAGAAGACAATCTTAAAAAGAGAGAACCGGAGGCTGCCAAATAGGCTATTGATTAATAGAAAGGCCATTGTGAAAGTCATTGTTAGCTCATAGAAGCTAAGGCTTGATGGATTCCCAAGCCTTCTTGATACTCTTGATAACAAACATGC
This sequence comes from Thuja plicata, assembly GCA_018584345.1. Classification (NCBI taxonomy): domain Eukaryota; kingdom Viridiplantae; phylum Streptophyta; class Pinopsida; order Cupressales; family Cupressaceae; genus Thuja; species Thuja plicata. The sequence goes on from MU226488.1 coordinate 357,665, forward strand.
CTTGGATTTGTATGGGTTCCTCCATAGTGAGGAGAGTATGGAGCCTAAGGCCTTTCTAAGGTGGATGTCCGAAGGGCCCTGCAGAAGAAATACAATGCCATTTGACAATTTTCAAGGCATCTTCACCTTCCAGGCCTTGATGATCTATTTAGCGAAAAGAGCAAGGCCTTGATGACAAATTGAAAGAAAGCACAAACCGCAAGCATCATGAGGGATACAACAAAATTTACAGCTCACGATGAAAACCTTTTTTCCTATCAAAAGAGACTCAAAGAAAATCTCTGAGCATCTTCTCGATCTTCGAATAGGAAACCTTAGAAGGAACCAAACAAGAGGAATACTAAACATGAGTAGCAGCTTGAATTTTAGAGTACACCTAGAACTTGTTGGCCACAATGAGAGGTTTAATAGTCTAGCAACCCAGCTTTTTCACAATCCTGGAAATAACAGCTTGCCATAAGGCAACTAGAAAAGCCTGAAAAGCAAAGGGGATGCAACGAAACCTGAAAACCTCCCCATGGTCAATCCATTTCTAGCTGAAAGAACCTACCCAGGCAGGCCTAGGAAGAAAAGATTGCCTGTAACATTGAGTCTTTTTCCATTGAATACTTGAGCACAAGGCTTGACAAAATATGTCAAGGCAATGAAGGGCATGTTTGACATTATCTTCTTCCTTAATTAAAGTAAGGAAATAATCGTCCACGAAGCAGTATGAACAGGGCTATTATGCTCAGTCCTCAATACTTAAAGATTTTGAGTTTAAAATAAGAGCTCAGATGAATGATCCTTTCAGTTGTGCTTGGATACTTCACTCCCTATCCCCATCTTTACATGTTATGCAGGTCGATGAGAGTTCTGATGGTGATTTTCTGGTCTCTCCCCAGATGAGGAAGTGCTAGGGCATCAGGTTGTTTCCATTGAGGATAAATCTGCTTCTATTGATCCCAGTATAAACATGAAAATATTTTGTATGGATACAGCCCTTGTGGTAGATAATCTACAAGTGATTCAGCATGATAATAATATACATATTTCCATTTTATTTGCTCTTCCATCCCTTTCTCAGGAAATGCTTCTCAGAGTGAATTTATGGAGTGATGATGGAGCAACTGCAGCCCCAGATACTTTTTAGGTTCTTTGGTGTTCAGGTAGATGAAATTGATGACAGAGCAACTGCAGCTCCAGACACGTTTTGGTTTCTTTTATCTCTGTTTTGTTCTCCTTTTGTTTTGTATTATTCGGTTGTTTGCAATATTCTGTTATCTCTATAGTCTCCATGGATTTCAGCCATTTTATGATCATGTTTTCATTGGGAGTGGGCCCTATATTATCTAGAAAATTGAATTATTAACAAGCACACTTATATATTAGCCATAATTACACCAAAAGAATTCCCTTAATGAAAAAGGGCTTGTGAAACCATAGAATCAATGGTTAAATCGTATATAAAAGGATGCAAGAAAATAAATCGAATCTTGATTGTGGATTTAGATTTTGGCTTTCTGAACACATCTCCAAAGGCTGGCATAATTGCACTTATAAAGGGTAAGCACATCTATCAAAAACATAAATAAAATAAACATATATCTCGGCTTTTCCCCACAAGCCAACAACAATCAAGGGGGTCCTCAAAAAAAATTAAAAGTGGACAATTCAGACTCTGTTAGTATCTCCACCATATTTGTCTACTTTGTCATAAACATTGTTTGTCATAAAATATATCAATCTGGTCAATCAAATCTTTGTGTTTTCTTTGCCACCCTAAAAGCCACCTTAAAATTTTGTTCTCTTTATATGGACAGTTGTAAAGACAACTTTATTTTGAGCATATCCAAATGCTTATCCCACTATACTTTTGATAAATGAATTTCACTGACATTAGATTTACATGCCAAGAGAACAAGAGGAATCAGCATTCTCCACACTCCTTGAGCACCATAAATCTTTACTCCCACATACATTGCGATCAAACTCATTCCCCTGTAAATCTGTCAATCATTTTTGGCTTCACATTGTTGCATTTTTAAACTTTTTAGCTTGAACTTGGTAGCAATGGTGGCTTCAAATGCACCACATGGTAGCAAGATCAAGGGCTGTTGGGAATGTTTAATAAGAACAAAGAGGAGAAGACACGAGCAGCAACATCGCAACTGTGAGAAGAAAACACACAAAAGGTATGTGATGGGAAAGGTGAAGAAGAAGCTACCAGGACAGGTGAAATAAGGGGAAGACAACCATCAAGAGAAACAGAGACAAGGGAGAGATAATGGATAAGATAAAGAAGAAGCTCTCCACCAGCATCACAAAGAAAAACCCATTAGCAAGCTCCATGTTTTATATGTCAGGTTCAGATCCATCTGAATGAATACTGGACATACTCTTGCACGCCTAAGCAAAATCTTAATTCTTTTCTCCATGTCTCTTTCTGTCTGGTGTACTTTGCAATTGATTATTCTCTTTGTTCAAGCATAGTGGATTTCCCTCAACTGCTTGTACTGCTTCTGCAACCATATTCAATAAATTTTTCCAACCACTTGGACTACCTCTTACCCTACAATTCACGTGTTTTAACTTTTTGATCATTTTTATATCAAATATTTTAATAGTCAAATGGTTATTTTTGCCATTTTCAGCTATTTTTAATAATCAAAGGTAATTGTTTGCTAATAAAAAGGGGAAATAATCTACCAGTTTTAAGTTGTATTAAGTTTAAAATTGTCATTGACTGTTTGAAAATTAAACTGGGTTTGATTTTTAAGTAGAGCGAGCATTACCAATCAATGAACTCAGAGCAGCAACATCACGACCACTGGAAGACACAGGTGATAGCCCTTCCAACATGGATTGAGTAATTGTTCAGATGGGTGCGGAGGGGAAATAAGGGAACAAATTTTATAGGACACAATATTACTGTAGAAAACTAAATTGTGAAGGCTAGAAGGTAGTTACAAAACATAAGGAAATAAAATATGCTTGCGGTAAATAAATTCTTCAAATTAATTCAAGGTTGCACTCCTGCTCAAAACCTATCGGAGTGCCCACTGCACATTAAGTGTGATTACTAGTCTATTAATTACTCTCCACAGTAAGCATTGAGCTCGCATGGATGTAATGATGGTCACATCATTGACATTTTAATTGCAACATAAAGAATTTTTTGTAGAGTGAATCGCTTTCTAAATTTTTCTTTTTGAAATGTTAAGAATCTCAAGAGAAATGAAATACCATTGGAAAAGAACTATATCTCTTACAATAATTAACAAGCACATATGGTCAAAGAAATTTTAAATAGATATTTATATTTTCACATTACAGCAATATCTTGTTCATGGAGGATTTATTGGTTGTTTGATTTATTCCAAATAACAAATTACTGTCTTAGACTTGTTAACAAAAAACTCAAAAATGAAAATATGAAGAGTTAATAGCTCTAGGTAGATTCTCTTCTGTAAGGCCTTTAGATACCCTGCAATGTTATCTGTAATTTTGGAAAGAAAAAAATAAGTCATAGCATCAATCTCATGCAACATGTAATGATATGATTACAGAGGCTTTCGGCCTAAAATAGGGAAAAATTCAAATATTGAGAATAAGATGTCAATTTGACCTGTGAGTCTGATAAAGACTTTGAGGTAAACAATTATCTATATTCTTCAAATACTACTGGAAAGGCTTAACAGCATAATATCGAATGTTCAAAGAATGATGAAAGAAAAGTGCAGCATATAAGGTAAAATTATGGCAAGAAATATAATCTGAAAGAGTGGGCCACAGTAAAAATAACAAACAACAATGAATACATAAAATCTCCAGCCATACAACTAAAATCTCAAAAAAGATTGTAAATGAGGAAGGAAATTAATAGTTTGAATGCAAACAAAATTATGTCAAGTGTCAAATATTAATAGTCTCCAGTTGTGACCTAAACCTGATTTAATAAGCACTTACTGGTAATCATGCCTGCCCACCAAAGTGGCTCATATAGGTAAGAATAACCTCCCACTCCTGCAATAAATATTCATGGTCACTGTTACTATGAAAAGATACAATTGAAAAGAACAAAGTTGCAAAGATAAGAATAAAATGAATACAGACTCTAAAGAAGCTATCTTCACATTGTAGCTTTCTGACAATCTGAAAAGACACTGAATCTAAGTGTTTGTTTTTTGTTCAACATAAAAACAAGAACTGAGACCACAACATACCCATGGAATAGAACACTGAAATCAATTTGGTTTTCAATATAAGTTAGTAGCATTTGGATATTATAATGTGTAAGGAAAAAGAAAGCATAATAAAAGAAATGTGAAAGGACACCTCCATTTACGATGCCTGCAGGTGATATTATATAAAATTCGAAGTTCGACATTAAATTTGATTTAAAATTGAAATACAAATGTCCTCAGTTGATCAGAAGTAATCAATGGAGGCATACCAACATATAAGGTACAGCATCAGTGAGAAGGTGCCTAAAGCATCTGTCTTAGCTACACCTCCTAAGCTATATAAACTCATCAAACTACTTAAAAAACATGAAAACAAGCATGGGGAAAGGAGGGAAAAGCTGCATGTTTCTGTAGTTTATTCAAAACTATCCCTATAGGACCTCTATATCAACATTTGCACCTCTTGAAGAGGATTGTACATGAAATTTGTAAATGAGTTCAAGCAGAGGATGATATTTATTAAATACATATTGCAATGAATAATTAGAACTAGAGACTAATGGGAAACCAAGTGTTCTTGGTGAAACTTAGGTGCTATAAATGCTTTGACTATAGGAGGCCCAAAGAAGTAATTTGGAAAAAGGATAATAACACTGATGAAATGCAGAATTAGCCTGTGTAAGTAAGGACTTCTTAAGATAGAGATTATCAAACACCAAAATAATTTTTCTTCTATTATTTGCAATGTATATTCTTCACGAGTTGGAGCACAGATAGGCACTTCAGAGAAACAAGAATGCAAATACATCAAATCAAGAAATGCCAAATGAACTAAACTATTAAATAAATTATAGCTTTCTACCCAATGGTAACGCAGAACCATGTATGGCATATGAACGATATATAGCATCATGATTTAGAAATACTAAAGACTTCTACTCACAGAAGCAACTAAAACATCAGTAGCCTTGACAAAATTGTATGTGAAAAGTTGTTGTTTTGGGACACAGCATCCCTCATATGAGCATTCTAAATGAGTGACATGAGGACAAAATATCCATAGAAAAGACAATGGCTACAGAAGAAGAGGATATGCTGTCAATAACCGCTGATAGCAATTCAGGATATAATTCGACGAGAATGAAATGCTACAGTTATGAGTCTAAGTTTCCAAGTGAGCAAGAAGATAGCAGTATATGAACTAGATAGTGGCGAATAATTCCAACTGTTTAACTAAATGGTGAATTCATCATCTAATGCAAGCTAGTACTGATAGGTCTCAATGTGGCACGTTTTGAAATTAAAAGGCTATACAGTCTCTCAGGTTTAATAAAACCAACCGAAGAAGGTCGCATTCTTGATTCGCAAGTACATAAAACAACATACAAAGATTGATTAAAAAACTACTTTCATTCTAAGATCTCAATGCAAAGGGAACATACCTGCTCTAATTCCTGCAGATCCAGCCTTCTTCAGTCCCTTTTTCTTCACAATGAAGCTGGCACCAATAAAAATGCTGGAGAAAAGTGCAAGAAGCAATCCCCTGACATTGTCTGAAGAAATGCCAGGTGAAGGGGCTGAATCTCCAGGTAATTCTGCCATCTAGAACTTGTCCATTCGCCTGTCAATATTTTTATTTTCCCGAATGTCTGATTGGGAGACAAATTAACACGATTTGCTATCGTGTATATTTTCAGTCTTAAAATTTCATCCAACAAATATAAGTCCTAAATAACAAATTCAATGATTGAGGAATAAATACTAATAAGTCTGCATCAATCACCCACATTTCTAATTTAGGTTTGCATCCTTGACCTTATCATAAACCAAAATTCCAGATTTGCTATTTTGCTCGCAGAGATAGTGGGCACCCTCCAAGATCCCCCCAAATTCAAAATCTAATAAATTGGAAAGGCCCGATGCTAGTATGTTCAAATTATTCTCCGGTGATTCCACCATCGATTTGCATCCTTGCCCCAGTCACAAAACCTCAGGCCTGATGTTATTCTGTATTAAAAGTCAAGATATGCTCTATCATGTGTGAGATCCAGCCAATACCAAATTGCATAATTAGCTGTTTCAATCTTGATAACTCTGGAAGATGAGTCCTGAAATCGAAAAACGTTTTAGCAAATCCGATTTTTCGGTATATAAGAATGACAAATCTATATTAATTATGCCCAACTTGGAGATCGGACCTAAATTCCTATGAATCTTAACAAATCCAATTATGGAGTACTTGATGGTGCCAATATCACATTAATTTGCAATCGTGATCTAATCATGAAATTCTGCTCTTACCAAAATCTCAATCACTAGAAATGCCAAATTACATGAACCAACACGGGATTGATATTGACACACATACATAAAAAGTTTCAGGTCGAAATCCCTGGCAAAGAATTAGCCTTCAACTCGGCCTAATCGCCCAAATATGGTTGTTGAATGCAAGGAATCCACCTCAGCAATCCACTAGATGCACTCAGCGGGTATCTGAGAGAGAATTCCAGAGACCCACTTTTGATAACGTAGGTCTCTCATTCGTTTTGTGAAGTGCCTAATTCAAAGAAGCAACATGTTCATGCTACCCAGATGTCGTCAAACAAGAAAGAAAAAGCGTCTTCGAATGAATAACTTATACGGAAAATCACCGTCATCCATATTGCATGGGTTATGAGAAGATGATCTCTAGATTTACCAAATACAAATGATTTAATTGAGTTTTTAATTCTCTCTCTTGTCTCAGCTCTTAGAACAACCGTAGGTTGCAGACTACAGACTAAATCAGTTCCGTCGAATCAAGATTTCTTTAAATTTTCCCTTTGATTCTTTTCCTAGGGTGCTTCATAAACTTTATAAAAAGGAGAAGCCAGAGTTACTCCATCATTTGCTATATAGTTTATTTAATATGCTTTTATTGGAAAATATGTTTGTTTAATAGTTTTTTAAGGTCGCTACTGACGTGGAAAGTAGTTGGTGATATAGTCCACACGCGCTGAATATTTGATAGCTAAGGATTTAATGTCAAGCAAATATGTGAAGCATCTTCCTCTCATATTCCAGCATTTTACTTTGGTAGTTTAATTGCTCGTCTAATTATATTTGTGTCCTTTTCATTCCATTGTGTGCTTCAAAATTAATTTCTAATTCATGGTTTAATTCCAGATTAATATTACTTAATTTTCTAATATTGAAAAGAAAAAAATAAGTTTGTTTTCTAAATGAGAAAATTAATGCAATATCTAACAATAATTAGAGTAGTTTGATTAATTGAATTGAGTTGGCAACACTAGTTTTTTTTTTATCAGTAATAAGATTTTGAATTTTATTTAGACCACGATTTTAAGCCTTTGAATTATATTTAGACCAGGATTTTAAGCCTAGCCCAAACAAGGGATGGCTACAATAGGGAGCCACCTCTCCTAGTAAACAAATCTAAAAGTTATGACCAATTAATAGGTCAATAAATTAAGAATTTCTCTTTCCAATCCTTTTTGTCTAAGAGCGCAGAATCATGTTGAATGCATCTTCCTTTTTTGTCCTCTTATCCTTCATCCCCTTCGCAACTGTCCATCCTTCTTCTAGCTTTGCAATCTCTCTCTGTCATACCAATGACTCATTAAACTCTTATTGGTCCTTACCAAGTCTGCAACCATTGCCCTCATTATCATTCTCTTGTGTCATGATACCTCCTAAGGTTTCAGAAGTAGGAGAAGGGTTATCTCTAGTGGTCAACTTTGTAGCCCAACTTGATTTGTTTCTTTGAGTTTACTAATATAGTTAGTAGTAGAAACACAATTAATTGGCAAATCCTTAGCTCCTACCAAGACCTTGGTGGCTACAGGATTGTTGTACTACAAGCCATTTACTACCTCCTTGTGATTAACTGTCTTGGTAGTCACCCTGTCTTTCTTAACATTAAATAGTAGAGGATCATCTTCCCTCCTCCATGTAGCCAGTTTTTGGGTTTCTCTTTTGGCACAGTTTGTCGACATATGACCTATTTGAAAATAGCATCTACATTTGAAGGGAGTTCCTTCATAATCTAGTGGTTGTATCCATGTGCCACTTGCGAATTTCTGGCAGATATATCTATCGGTGATGCCTTCCTCATATTCATCTCAAGAAGAATGCTAGCATAAGTAGTGTGAAAGAAATTTAGGGATCCCTCATCCACCCCCAAAATTTTAGCCAAAGTGCTACCTGTTGATCCCCTTTTTGGGCTCGCACCCAAAGAAGGGCAGTCGGCAAGCTTCATAGGAGTGGGACAACTTGCACCCTATGAAACGACCTCCAGGATTTTAGAAGTTGACTCTTCGTACTGGTGTTTTGGGAAAAGGGGAAGAAGATTAAACACAAAAACCAAGGCAATGCACCAGAGATTTTGAAACCCTTTGAATTTCCCTTCAAAAATAATGGGAACATAAGACCCCAGAAATGAACACAGAACGTCACAAACTCTTCATTGTTGGAGAGAGAACATGATAACAAGATCCTAGACTGGTGCAGAGCACCTCCCATTTTGGTGTGATTTGTGTGTTTAGGGTTGTGTCAAGAGTGTTAGTTTGATTTTGAATAAGATTCATTAGGTTTGGATCTCAACTTGTTCATTTCATGATTGTAAGAGCAAAAGTGCTCCTAGGTGATAATTTGGTCATTTTGGCCTAGAATGGTAAAAGTTGTTATTTTTGAGTAACTTGAGGTTTTAGTGTTTTCTAGGACCCTAAGTATTCTAACTAGGGTCATAGGAGTGAGAAGCATGCATCGAGTTGACTAAAATAGTCAAAGAGCAAAAAATGCTAAAAAGTTGCTCGAGCAACTTTTGCAACTTTTGCAAAAATTAGCAAATGGAAGTTGTAGCGGTTGTAACCACCCGTGCTCGGGTATTTGAGCATGGATTGATGATATTTGGAAGGTTAATGGAGTTTTGGATTGCATATTACTTTTGTGATCACTCTGTATGGATGCCTTTCTGTGTTTCTGTTGAAGACAATTATTCAATTGTGTATTGTCATTGATGTTACACCTGTATTTACACTTATGTAGTGATGTTACACAAATGTTTACATTCAGACCGAGCACGGTTGGTGAATAGAATGAGTTATTTTAGTGTTTACCGAGTTCAGTCAGGCATTGAAGAAGTTAAGTGTTGATCGAGTCACTCAGGCATTTTAGTCATGGTCGGGCATTCAGTGGCAGCCGACTAACAGTGATTTATATTCTATAATTAATTGGTTATATGAGGTCGACTGAATTCTAATTTATTATTCACAAGTGTATTCAAGCCGACTTGACAAGGCTTACCATATATATGAAAGGTCAAGTTTGGATTGAATGAGTGTGGAAGAAAAAGAGTAAAAAGTAGAAGTGTGGAATTCAGTGATATGAAGAGTGAAGGCGAAATCAGATAGGATTCTGATTGAGTACAGGTCACTCGGAGCTGCAATAGAACATCTGATCAGAAAGGATCCAATCATAATCAGAACAGAGATCTGAATCAGCAAAGACAATTGCTTATACATACAGGTCAATTCATTGTTACTCTCTAACAATTGTAGCAGTGATCTAAAACCTCTTAATAGAGTAGACTTAACAGTCTTTTTGTAAATCCTCTCACAAGGTAGCATTTCTATGTTGAAGTGTTGAAGACCTCTAACAAGGCCACTCCTCATAAGGTGATTAAATCCTCTAATAGGGTCACACCTAACAGTGTGTTATTGTAACCTTTATCAGGGTTGGCTCCTAACAGGGCTCACTTCAGAAGAGTGAAAAATAGTAACTAGTTACACTGGTAGTTTTTCCCATATTGAGTTTCCACGTTAAATCTTGGTGTCACCTGTGTATATGTTATTTGTTTTATGTTTTATGTTTCTGCACTTAATCTCTAAAGTATAATTGCATTGGATATTATAAAGATTGCTTTGACACCCGAGTTACAGAAGAATATCTTAATTAACCGAGTAACGGTGTTAAGTATTTAAGACATCTAAGGTACAAAGGATTTGTTTTGGAGTAACTGATTCACCCCTCCCCTCTCAGTTACTTATCTCATTTCCAACAATTGGTATCAGAGCTTCAAGTGCTTTCAGAGCAGGTTTCAAGGCCTAAGCTAAAGATCAGAGATGTCTTACAAAAGGGAGATCCCAAAGCTAAACAAAGACAATTTCCTAGCATGGCAGGAGCTGATGAAGCTACATCTATCTACTATCGAAGATGTTGGTTTGCAATTTTTGGAAAGCAAATATGTGGAACCAACATGGACTATGACTGTGGAACAAATTATGGAATGGAAGCTTCATAACATAATGATGATTGATATAGCTTCTTCACTCAGCTACTCAGAATTTGATGAAGTCAAGGACTGCCCTACAGCCTATGATATGTGGAAGAAATTACAAGACATTCATGGAGGAGATGCAAATGTAAAGAGAGCCAAAGCAAAAAGTCTAAGAGGACAATTTGACCAGATGAAAATGAAAGAAGGAGAAGACATTACAAGATACAGTGAAAGAATCAAGAAGATTG
>MU226488.1:368470-404758 GCA_018584345.1 Thuja plicata
CCTATCTATGCTATTAGAGTTTCAGCTATTCAAGAGATGAGGTGCAATAAAGATATAACTCTAGATACATTAGTGGGAAGGCTTACAACTTTTGAGTTGGACAACTTTGACAATTACTCTCCTAGCTATAGCAATCTTGAGTCTGCATTCAAAGTGAAATTGAACCTTGGTAAGAAGGATAGATACTCAAAAGGGAATCAGATTGAAAGCAACAGTGATGATGAATCTGATGATGAAGATCTTGACATCATTGAAGCATTACTTGCAAGAAGAGCCGCAAAAGGAAAATACAGAGGAAAGATACCACTGATTTTTTTTCATGCAATGAGGTTGGTCACGTTGTTGCAAAGTGTCTGAACAAAGAAGACAAAGATGAGAAAAAGTTCAACAAATTCAAAGGCAAGAAAGATTTCAGTAACTACAAAAGCTACAAGGATAAAGGTAAGAAGTCTTGTTATATTGATAAAGATTCTGACAGTGATGAAGAAGAAGAAATGGTTTATATTGCTATTAAGGATGAGTCAGATGAAGAAGATGAAAAGACATCACTTTTCCACACATCAATAAAAATGGCACATGGATAATTGATAGTGGTTGTTCTCATCACATGACTGGTGATAAGACAAAGTTTAAGCATCTTGAACACTATGATGGTGGGAGTGTCAGTTTTGGGAATGATGAACCTTGCCCTGTAAGAGGAAAAGGTTGCATTATTTGACAAAAGGAATCAAATGTGATAATGCTTATTGGGTTGAAGGATTGAGGAGAAATCCACTCAGTGTAGCACAGCTGAACAACATTGGCTTCAAGGTATAATTCATGAATGGTAAGGCCAAGCTCCTGGATGGTAAAGGGAACCTAGTCAGAACTGGCAGACAAACAAAAGGTAATCTATTCTATCTTGATCTCACTGAAGGTTCATGCTTTATTGCACAAGTAGAAGAAAGTTGGTTATGGCATAAAAGGTTGTGTCATGTAAATTTTGATAATCTGGTAAACATAAGCAATAACAAGAGAGTCAGAGGTATTCCTATTTTGAAGAAACCCGAGTTAGCAATATGTAAACAATGTCAAATTGGAAAGATGAGCAAGACAAGTTTTGAAAGCAAGAATTACAATACTGATGAAGTCTTGGAATTGGTACATACTAACCTATGTGGACCAATTGGAACAACAAGATATACTGGAGAGAAGTATTTTATTCTATTTGTTGATGATTATTCCAGAATGATGATTGTCATGTCTCTCAAAGAGAAATTAGAATCTTTTCAGAAATTCAAATGGTATCTTGCAAGAGTTGAAAAGGAAACATGAGATAAACTAAAATGCCTAAGATCTGATAAAGGAGGAGAATTCATTTCTAATGAGTTCAATGAATTCTATAATGAGAGACGAATCAAAAGGCAGGTATCTGCCCCTGGTACACCATAACAAAATGGAATAGTAGAGAGAAGAAACATATCCATCATGGATTGTGCTAGAACCCTAATGACTGAAAAGAATGTTGCTGCCAAATACTGGAAGGAGGTCATCAGCACTACAGTGTTCACCCTGAACCGAGTTCAACTGAAGAAAGGTAGTAACCGGACACCTTTTGAATTATGGCATGGCTATAAACCTAATGTTCATTATCTCAAAGTATTTGGAAGTAGATGCTACATCTTGAAGGAAGCAAGAAATGGAAAACTAGATGCAAAAAGTGATGAAGGAATATTCCTAGGTTACTCATGCAAAAGCAAAGCATACAAATGTTTGAATCTTACTACTCATAAAGTCATAGAAAGTGTAGATGTCAAGATTGATGAGTTTGTAGAAAAATGTGAAGAGAAGAGTAGTAAAGAGCCTGAAGACTACATGAACTTTGTGTATCATGAACCTGATACTATACCTATGACTTGAGCAATGGTGATTGGACAACATAATTGTTGACCACTAAATATACTAGCACAAACTGTGCAACCCGAGTTGCTGGTAGAAGAGACCGAGTCTCAGACAGAGGAACCTGAGTCACAGACAGTGGAACCTAAGCATCAGACAGAGGAACATGAAAGAATGTTTGAGAATGACATACCTAGTGGATCAAGTCTAGAATCTAGACTGAAGGATCCAGTACTTTCAAAATATGTTAAAAGGCATCATGCACTTGAGAAGATAATTGGAGATCAGACAGAATGTGTAATTTGACAAGGAACAAACTCAAAGGTACATGCTTACTAAGTGAATTTGAACCTAGAACTGTTAAATATGCATTGAATGATGAAAATTGGATAGAGGCAATGAATGAAGAAATTGAGCAGATCGAGAAGAACAAAACTTGGACTCTTGTGCCTAGGCCAAAGGACAAGAATGTGATTGGAACGAAGTGGGTTTCAAAAATAAGATGAATGAAAATGGTAAAGTTTCTAGAAACAAGGCCAGAATAGTTTGTAAAGGATATGCTCAAGAAGAGGGTATTGACTATGGAGAAAATTTTGCTCCTGTTGCAAGACTTGAAGGAGTCAGAACTCTTCTGGCATATGCTGCACATAAATGATACAAAGTATGTCAAATGGATGTGAAATCTGCATTTCTAAATGGAATCCTAGAAGAAGAAGTCTACATTGAACAACCTGAAGGATTTATTGATCCTAGCATAAGGAATATGGTTTGCAAGCTGCACAAAGCATTGTATGGACTGACGCAAGCGCCCAGAGCCTGGTATGAAAGACTGCATAGCTATCTAGTAAGTATTGGATTTTAGAGAACCAATGATAATAGTAGCATGTACATCAAAGAAGGACCACAGAACAAAATATTGTTAGCAGAGATATTTTTTGATCACATATTATTCACTACTTATGATGACCTATGCAAAGCATTCTCTGTAGCTATGAGTAAAGAATTTGAGATTTCTATGTTTGGTGAGATCAATTTCTTTGTTGGATTAAAAGTACATCAAATGAAGGATGGTATCTACATTACTCAATCAAAATATATCAAGGAGATACTTCAGAAATTTGGTATGGAAGATTCCAAACCTGTTGGAACACCCATGTGTACTAGACAAAAAATGTCTAAGGATGATGATTTAAAAGAGGTAGATCAGACCAACTACAGATCCATGATTGGAAATTTGCAATATGTTGTTCACACCAGACCTGATATTGCATTGGCAGTTGGTATTGTTGCAATATTTTCAGCTAATCCCAGAGATAATCACCTAATGGCAATCAAAAGAATTCTGAGATATCTGAAGGGTACTGAAGACTATGGTTTATGGTATAAGAAAGGTGGAAACTTTGATTTAAAGGCATTCACTGATGTTGATTGGGTTGGAAGTGTCGATGATAGGAAAAACACTAGTGGTGGAGCTTTCTTTCTTGGAAAGAGGTTAGTGTCTTGGACTAGCAAGAAACAGAATTGTATCTCTCAATCTATAGCAGAGGCAGGATGTGTTGCTATAGCAGTGAACTGTTCAAACATCATATGGATCAAGTAGTTGTTGTCAGGAATGAAGGAAGAAGTAAAAGAATCAGTGATCATCTACTGTGACAACACCATTTCCATTAACATTTCAAAGAATCCTGTGATGCACACCAAAACCAAGCATATAGCAATAAATTGTCATTTTTTAAGGGAATTAGTACAAAATAAAGAAGTAAGGTTGGAATATGTGAATACCAAAGAACAAGTTGCAGACATATTCACCAAACCTTTACCTAAGGATGCATTCTTGTATCTTAGAGGAAATCTAGGGGTGCTTCTCCTAACTAAAGCTCACTAAAATACAATTTAGTGATGCATCAACCTGAGCGACAATGAAGATCTATCAGTTGATGCAGGTACATCAGAGTACATTACAGATGAATTAGTACACTCAAGTACATTAAAATTACAAAGTGAAATAGTACTGACTATTGGTATTTGTGGAGATGGAGTGTTTGGCATCTGTTGTCAAAGAGGGAGAGTTTTCTATAATACATAAGAATAAGAGGGAGAGTTTTCTATTATACAGAAGATAATATAGTAAGAGGGAGATTTTGATGTCAGAGGGAGTTTTTGGATGAGAATTAGAATGAAGCTAAAGACATTAATGAAATTTTTTTGTTGCTCTACAATTATTTGTATTATGACATGTTGTGTTTCCATCAATGCCAAAGAGGGAGATTGTTGAAGACAATTATTCGATTGTGTATTGTCATTGATGTTACACATGTATTTACACTTATGTAGTGATGTTACACAAATGTCTACATTTAGACCGAGCATAGTTGGTGAATAGAATGAGTTATTTTAGTGTTGACCAAGTTCAGTCGGGCATTGAAGAAGTTCAATGTTGACCGAGTCACTCGGGCATTTCAATCATGGTCAGGCATTCTGTGGCAGCCGACTAACAGTGATTTATATTCTATAATTAATTGGTTATATGAGGCCGACTGGATTGTGATTTATTATTCAGAAGTGTATTCAAGCCAACTTGACAAGGCTTACCATATATATGAAAGGTCAAGTTTGGATTGAATGAGTGTGGAAGAAAAAGAGTAAAAAGAAGTGTGGAATTCTATGATATGAAGAGTGAAGGAAAAATTAGATAGGATTCTGATTGAGTACAGGTCACTCGAAGCTACAATAGAACATCTGATCAGAAAGGATCTAGTCATAATTAGAACAGAGATCTGAATCAGCAAAGATAGTTTCTTATACATACAAGTCAATTCATTGTTACTCTCTAACAATTGTAGCAGTGATCTAAAATCTCTTAACATAGTAGACTTAACAGTCTTTTTGTAAATCCTCTCACAAGGTAGCATTTCTATGTTGAAGTGTTGAAGACCTCTAACAAGGCCACTCCTCATAGGGTGATTAAATCCTCTAACAAGGTCACACCTAACAGTGTGTTATTGTAACCTTTAACAGGGTTGGCTCCTAACAAGGCTCACTTCAGAAGAGTGAAAAACAGTAACTAGTTACATTGGTGGTTTTTCCCATATTGGGTTTCCATGTTAAATCTTGGTGTCACCTATGTATATGTTATTTGTTTTATGCTTTATGTTTCTGCACTTAATCTCTAAAGCAAAATTGCATTGGATATTATAAAGATTGCTTTGACACCCGAGTTACAGGAGAATATCTTAATTAACCAAGTAATAGTGTTAAAGTATTTAAGACATCTAAGGGACAAAGGATTTGTTTTGGAATAACTGATTCACCCCTCCCCTCTTAGTTACTTATCTCATTTCCAATAGTTTCATTATAATCCAAAACAAATTCACCCCTCCCCTCTCAGTTACTTATCTCATTTCCAATAGTTTCATTATAATTTACAATGTTTTTTGCATTCTGTACGACTGTGTACGGATTAGATTAGGTGATCTGACCCCATGGGGGTGTAGTTCTTTGGATTAGCTTTATTTTTCATAGATTATTTTTCTTTCAAGTTGAAGTAGTGTGGAGTTACATTAGGATTTAGGCCATTGTGTCTGCAAGTTCAATTTGCAGAGTTGCAGGAGAAAAAATGGTTCTAACCTAAGCATCAATGGTTGAAAATGGATGAAACCATGTGGGATGATGGGTTAGGGTCTGTACATTTTTTTTTTTCCTTTTTTTTTCTTTCAGTTGAATTCCTAAGCTTGGAGTGAAGCTATATGGCTGACTGCTAGGAGTAGGTGAGCCTGGACAGGGTAAAAGATTGAATTGTAATCGAGCACCCATGATCTTGGATGGTTGACTTAGTGGCATTTTTGGAAGCCCTAATGTGTCACCTTGAAGGATCAAATGGTTGTAAATGGTGGATTTTAGTTCAAAGAACAAATTGAAGACAATTGTGCTGACTGGTCCAGAGGCCTAAAAGAAAGGCTGAAAATTAGGGCCTGGTAGTAATTAGGGTTGTGGGTGCATTGAGAAACTATGGTTTTGGATTCTTGAAGGGATATTAGATAGATTTCAGATTTTCCAAGTCTTCTATGAGGTTTTTTGGGATAATTTGGAGCATTTGGCTCAAAACGGTGAAAATAGACCTACTAGGAATAGGCCTAATTAGGCGTACTAGTACATTGTGACAACAATTGGATTGTTAAAGTATCCAGAAGTATTGGAAATGTTTCCAATGGAATTTTAATGGGTCAAGAACATAGGCAAGAATCTATGAGGTGTATGGGTAAGATCCTAAGCAAGGGTTTGGGGTTCTAGGGGAAGTTCCAGTGAAGAATCAAGAGGAATGCTCAACTAGTTGGACTAGTTGAGATTGGATGAACTTTGTGTCTTCAACAAATCAACTATACCTAGGAGGAAAGTTGGTAGGGAGGGTCTAGGAGATCCAAATTGGGGAAGAACACATAAAGAAGTAACCTTTGGATGGTTAGAAGAAGTAAAAAGCACTTTTGGGGAAAGGAACACTAGAACTCTAGACCCTCTACATCATAGACACAGATCAAAACATTTATATATTTCCATGAGAAGCACCTACTCAAGCTCATAGGAAATGTTCATGTTATCCCACTAAAATAACTATTCTAAAAGAATTTCATTCGCCAAATGCAAGGTATAACCCCGGATTACAAACATTGAAAGATAAATAAGACATGGTTCAATAATTTGCAATTTGTTTGTGAATTATAAGAGCCTGAAAATAACGTATGATAGCTAAATTCATTTAGAAATGACACGGAGCCTTAATATCATCCACAAAAGAAAATAAAACACATAGTAAATGCAAAACTAGGCATAGTCCAATATGTCCCCTCTATTGATTGTGTGAAAAATACAAGGCTAGGGTCTCTAAAATGAATTGCGACTATTTCTAAGTGTTCTTCTATATAGTGAACAAAAGACTCTAGAACAAAATTTCTAGATCCTAAAAGATTGAAGGGAACCCCCTAATTACAAAGTGTCGGTAGGATTTTATAGAAAGAAATCAACAAACCAAATCTTGAAAATGCCATCAAGAAAGGGCCCTGCAAATATTTCATGTGGAAGGATCATCATGGCGGTTGTTACAATTGTCTTGGCATGTCAATCTATGCATCATTATTTTTCTTCCATGCACACAACATGGACGCAACCTGTGCAAGTTTTTAACCTCCTTGTCATTATGAGGGACTAAATTCCCAACTCCACTCGCACTGATTCCTCATTTTTCACACATGGATGTGATCACATTTTTGGATCAAATATGCCTCAAGATCGTCGTTGGATGAAAAAGTGGTATTTTTCCTTGAAGGAGGTGGACCTTGCCACCTTTACCAATTCAACCATAAACTAGACACGTGGAGTGTTGGCTTGATTTCCTACAAGAAATCTATCTTCCTTCACCTCAAAAGTTCCACAATGTTGACACATGGCACCCGCTACTGGGAGTATCCCGTGAAACAAAATCCTCGAAGGAAAAGGGGTCAAGGTCTTGGAAGCAACCGTGTGGTTTTGGTATTTGGCTACCCCAACTTCATGGGGCCATAACATTTTATTTGTTTTGTCACCTTTGTTGTATCTCCAATTACTTTTAGAAAGCTTAGGGTGTGTTGGTTTGTGGTGACTGATCAGGAAAGTACTGAACACTTTTTTGTAATTCATAGGGCGAAAAAAAATTGGTTAACTCGTCAAGCCTTTTTTGGGTTGTCCCGTCAAGAATTTCCCAAGGTTGACTCGTCAAGCAAGTTTTAGGGTTAGGGTTTTTCTATAAGAAAAATGGTGTCAGGATTATGGCTTGTTAGAGTGAAGAAGTATTATAGCATTTGCGGCGGTATTGAGCTACAAGGGATTGTTGGTTATAATCAGTTGAAATTAGTGAATAGTAATATTGGACTCTATGTTTGGTGGACATAGCCCAAGAATTGTTGAACCATGTTAAATATGTGTCTTCTTGTTCTACTTATGTGTGCTTCATTCATTTGCATTATTGGTTATATTTGCATGTAACTGTTAGATTTTTGTCTTCTAATCCTAACAAGGTGGAGGTTGTGGTAGATAACATCTACATTTTTGGTGACTCATAGGGGACTCAGCCTACGGAGAAAGAACCTCAAAATCTTTGGCTTCACAGACCAGAATATTTTATCCACTAAGCATAGAGTCATAAGAAGGGAGCCACTACAATGGACCAGCCTCAAAACAAGAAGAAACACAAAAAAAAATTGTGCAAGCATGCACTTGGAGGAAAAATGGAAACTACAACATGTATTCCCTTAAGGAGAATGTAGCATGTGCAACAAAACTTCTTGAAAATATAAAACTTTTAACCTACTATGTACAAAGATTTACATAAAATGATGTTAAACGAAGTCATTGACTCGATTGTTGAACTAGCTTCCCTTCCTTACTAGCTTATGGTATTCCACTTTCTTCTGGACAACTAGCTAGAATATAAAGTCTAAAGGGCATCCAACATGTTGGAATTCCCTACAAAAAATTAGAACAAAAAAGCTCACACATGTTTGAATGTTGTCCTCTTGTAGCAAAAGGGTAAGTTGTTCCTGCTCTTTTTGATGCTCATCTTCATAATCAAAGGTAAGCATGACTAGGGGAAACTTGTAGATCTGAGGTAAATGTCTTGTGGAACATCATCTTTGTGGTGTTGGTGCTTTGATCTCTTGTTGGCCAATAGGGGATTAACTCTGGTGGCTTCTTTACTAATATGGAGATATCCTCTTCTTGATGCAACTCATTGCTTCTTATTTCAGGAGCCAGTAATTTGAAATCAACGAATGAGAAGATGGCGTCAAACTCATCCATAAAGTCATCTTCATCATCTATCTCCTTTATGATTCCCTCCATTCCATGAGATGCCTTTGTAACACAAAAGTACTTCTGACAGCTTGGAGGAACCACAAGCTCCTCCTCTTGAACTATTCTCTTTACTGTGTTATTGTACATAAATTGAGGGATAAATTTATGCTCATCATTCTTCTCAATTTCCTCCATGCCAATAAAGAAGGGAAGTTCCTCAAATAAGAGGATTGGATCTTCCTCCTCTTTATTGTCTTTAGTCTACAGAGAAGCCTGTTGGAATGCAACCTTCTCAATATCCTCTTGCATCTCCTCTTTTTCAAGATCTAAATCCTCCTTTGTTTCTTTCTCTCCTTAATCTTCTCCTCCTAGAGCCATATCCCCAGCTTGGAAAGAAACTGGAAGCTCACATCCAACTGGTTGTGCCTCTTCCATAGCCACCTATTGTCTGGTCCCTTCTTCCCTAACTGCGGCTTGTATTGCAAGAAATTGCTCTTGTTATTTTTTGAGGACCTCAGCTTGATGTTGTAGCATTTGAGCTTGGTAAGCATGCTCTTCTTGCCGCCATATATTCATGTTCCTCCTCAATAGCCTTTAATTCATGCTCGAATATTCAACAATATCTCCCTTTAATTAATATTTTCCAGGCTTCCCACGATTTGGCATTGGGTGGGAGAGTAATCATGTTGATGGGAGGTGTAATAAGTATCATGTGCTTGCTGGTAAGTGTTTATAGGCTGCTAAGAAGGATGTGTAGGGGCAAACAAGAGGTAAGAATTGTGAAATTGCTCATAAATTTTTGTAGCAGAGGAATACAGGGCAAAATTGGAAGCATTTATGTTGTAATATTGTTGGTAGTGAGGAAAAATGTTTACATTTTCATGAAAGGGGATAGGGAAAATATGTTGCCCATAATATCCCTCCATAATGGAGCATAGGGAAAGCAAAAGATTTGTGAATGGTATTTCAATCATGGGGGAAGGTTTTTATCAAAACTGAGATCTAAGAACATACCATCAAAATTAGCCAAATTATATGAACTAGATTGAGTCGTCAGGTGCTTGACAAAGGCCTCTACAAGGCTAAATACACTAAAGAATGCACCAAATCTCCAGCTGCGAAAGATTTATCCCACTGGGCATGTTGGGAAACTGTTGATCCCCTTTTTAGGCTTGCGCCCAAAGAAGGGTAGTCAGGAAGTTTCACAAGAGTGGGACAAATTTCACCTTGTGAAACAACCTCTGGGATTTTAGAAGATGGCTCTTCGTGCTGGTGTTTATTGGAAAGGGGGAAGAAAATTAAACACAAAACCAAGGTGATGTGCCAATGATTTTGAAACCCTTGAATTTTTCTTCAGAAATAATGGGAACATAAGACCCCATAAATGAACATAGAGCACCACAAAATCTTCATCATTGGAGAGATAACATGATAACAAAATCCTAGACACAAGTCAAAAAATTCATATCTTTCCATGAGAAGAGCTCGATAAGATTCGTTGGAAATGTCCCTATTATCCCACTAAAATAGCTATTCTAAAATAATTTCATTCAGAAAATGGCATGCTATAACCCCAAATTACAGACATTGAAAGAGTAGCAAGACATGGCTCAATAATTTACAATTTTTCTATGAGTTATAAGAGCCTAAAAATAACAGATGATAGCTAAATTCATTCAGAAATGATACTGAGCCTTAATATCATCCACAAAATAGAAGAAAACATATAGTAAAAGAAAAACTAGGCATAGTCCAGTATGTCTCCACTATTGATTATGTAAAAAATATAAGGCTAGGGTTTAAAAAATAAAAATACAACTATTTCTAAGTGTTCTTCTATATAGTGAACAAAAGCCTCTAGAAAAGAAGTTCTAGATCCCAAAAGATTGAAGGGAACCCCTTGATTACAAAGTTCTCACAAAATTTTATAAAAAGAAAGAAAGAAACCAAATCTTGAAAACACCATCGAGAAAGGGCCCAGCAAATGTGTCACGTGGAAGAATCATCATGGTGAGTTTTACAATTTTCTCAGCATGTTGGTCTTTGTGTAATTATTTTTCTTCTACATGCACAACATGGACACCACCTATGCAGGTTTTATAACCTCCTCATAATTACGGGGGAATAAATTCCCAACTCCACTAGCTGTGATTCCTCATTTTTTGCACATGGAGCTGATTGTATTTTTGGATCAAATCTTCCTTGGGATCGCTGCTAGATGAAAAATTAATATTTTTCCTTGAAGGAGGTAGACCCCACCACCTTTAGACCAATTCGACCATAGCCTAGACACGTGGAGTGCTGGCAGGATTTCCTACAAGAAATCTCCCTTCCTTTGCCTCAAAAGTTCCACGGTGTTGACACATGACACCCACTACTGAGAGCATCCAATGAAACAAAATACTCGAAGGAAAAGGATTTTTGGTCTTAGAAGCAACCATGCCATTTTGGTATTTGGCTACCCCAAATTTATGAGGCCATAACATTTTGCTCATTTTGTCACCTATGTTCTATCTCCAATTTTTTTTCAGAAAGATAAGGGTGGAGGTTGTGGTAGATAACATCTACATTACCAGTGGTCTCAAAACGAGATTCAAACTAGTATTCCAAAGGAAGGTTAGAATGTCTTACCCATAATGGAAGTTTACCAAATGACTCAGATAATAGGTTGAAAGATGGATACTAAGGTTTTAGCAACAACATATATTTATCCTCACAGCTCCACTGGAAATTGCACAAGATTGTATTTCTTTCTTATGCACTATTATAGATAAGTATGAAGAAACCATGAGACCATGGATAGATTTGAACACCCCCTTCCAAAATGGGTTTTTAGAACTTAGATATCCATTTGTGCAAGTCGCCAAGGTTGGACCAGAAACCCTTGAATCTCCCAATTAGGCCCAACTTAGCAAAATATTCTTCATTTTCTGCTAGACCTATTCCTAGGGCACCTTCCAAACAAACAATTAACTTACCTTCTAATGGTTGAATTCACACTTTTCTTGAGTCAATGAAGACCTCCCCTCTTTTACTTGAAACTCCTTGAAGATCCTGGACACTGACCATTATTGTGTGGCACCCTCTTTCCATTACTGATTGGAATGCCATCTAAAACACATTGTAAACCCTAGTTGGGTTTCATAGGTGTATCTCTACCTCCTCCATTCATCAAATCCTTAATGCATTGTGCCAAGGATCCTTTCTAGTCCCCAAATGGAACATTACCTAGCCCACTATCATCCTTTTGAGGGTCATGATCCCCTTCACAACCCAAAACACTAGATGAGGGTTCTCCATGCTCAAAGTTGACAAAGTCTCACCACTGTAATCTATGGATTAGGGGCTCATCGATCACGCCTAGGGAAGGGAAATCATGACCATTCTAAAGGCCAAGAATCCTTCTAAACGAGGGAGTATACAAGCGTCCTTGGTATCCCAATTGAGACTATTGAGAAACAGAGGCAAGCTTCGACGACAAAACCCTAGTCATTGCAGCAAGGAGGAGCATCATGTTTTCTCTGAAATCCTTAAAAAAATTCAAACTTGAAAACACTAGTTGAGTATAAGGATAATATAGCAATTTTATATTTTTGAAAATCTCTATAAAAATGTGTAAGAATATTATTATAGGGACATTTATTTTTATTTGCATTAATTTTTTATTGACTTTATTTGTATGCAAGAGTTATTTAAAAAGTATTTAAACTTGTACATCATGAAAATGTTATGATACATATATTGATTTTATCATTTGTGTAATTTATAATCTAATTATGCAAAGAGTTGTGATATTAAAAAAAAAATGGCTCGCAATAATTATGCTCTGCAAGGAAAAAATTCGAAAAAGCAAGTTGAATTTTTTAATAAAACTAAGTATACGAAACTTCATTCGCATCCATGCATTGAAACACATAACTCTTTTGCAGTCCTAAATAACCTAATGGAGATATCAAAGAGAAATGGGGTTTCTTGAAATTAAAAACCTTCTTTTGACTCTCGACAATACTCGAAATCTCCTACAACAAAAGAAGGCTATGGATCTCATGGCAAATGACATAAATTTTTTATCCTTGGAACAAAAGGCTCTCCTCTCGGGAACAAATGCAATCTTGGACAAATATTCCTAGGAAACCTCTGCAAAATAATTAGGAAGAGGGATGGGTTGTGGTTTAAAAATGTTGACCCAAAACTCTATTGGTGACAACAAAGAAAAAGGATGAAAAAATACCATGGGTAACTCCCAAACCCAGGACAAATTTTGCAATAGTTTCAAAAGCTAAAAAAATCCCTTTGGGAAACCCTAAAGGGTATTCAAAGAAAAGTGTTTAAACGCATGATATGGAAGAAAGAAATAAAAACTCTAAACAAATTAGGGAAATTTCTTCTACATCCGAGCCTATAAAGTTGACTAAAGGTAGTAAGGACACATACAAAATCCCAAAAATGGGGTTTCTTTCAAGCTAAAAGAAGAAGTATATGGGGAAAAATATAATGCACTGCTCACTCAATTTGAAAATTCAAGAAAGTCAGGCAATGCACTCAGTGATGTCATTTATGGAGGGGGATTGGAGAACAAAATTAACATGATTGTATTAAGTGATGAAATCACAATAATGAATCAAGTGAAAAAAAAAGATTCAAACCAGGAAGAGATAAATTTTGATATCTCTTACGATTGCCTTTGTTGATGGATTAGAATCTCTTATAATTGCAAAATTCCCAAATAAAAAGGGAAGGGAATCTTTGATTGAGTTAAAAAATAAGGATGGGTCAGCAGAAAATCAGACCAAACTCGCTGATCTTTTTCATGCAGGGAAGGGGAAGGACCTTCCCAAGGACCAATCAGGATCACCACATGGAATGTTAGGGGCTTAAATGCCCCTAACAAATAAATATTACTAAAACGTAATTTAAAACTTTTTAATTTAGAAATCATATTATTACAAGAAACTAAATTAAGTAAAGAAGAAGCTATAAAATTTTCCCAAAAACCTGATAATTGGGAAATCAAATTGGGTAGAGTCAAATGGAGCATCAAGAGGATTAGCCATTTTATGGGATCCTAGGAAAGAATATTATGAAACTAAACTGGTAAAACAAAATTGGATGACTGGTATAATCAAAAGTACAAATAGTCAGTTAAAATTTTCTAATAGCAACATTTATGGTCTCACAAATACAATCAGCAAAAAAGAGGTATGGCTAGACATAGAAATTTATATAAATGAAAATAACCTAGACACTTACATTTTGGGTGAAGACTTTAATGCAATTCTAGAATGCAGTGAAAAATATGGAGGCTCCAACTATATTTATCAATCCTAGAAATATTTTAATACATGGATAAACAATAACAATTTAATGGACTTAAAAATAGGGAATGAAATATATACTTGGAACAATAGAAGAGCAGGTTTCAGCCAAATTACATAAAGATTGGGTAGATTTTTATTCAAAGGAGATTTGGGTACGTTTGACTTCAAAATGGCTATAAAAATCTTAACCAATGTTGGATCTTATCACTTCCCAGTAAGATTAGAAATAACTGAATTAGGGAATCCAGTTAGAAATCCTTTTAAATTTAAAAATTTGTGGTTTCAACACAAGGACTTCATGAATTTATTGGAAAAATGGTGGAAAGAAGAATCCTTCGAAGGATGTAAGATGTTTTGCTTTGTATCCAAACTGAAGACACTTAAAACCCAAATATTAAAATGGAATAGGGAGCATTTCAATAACATATTTGAAGAAAAAAAATTAAGGTTGAACAAGACATTAACACTTTAAATGAAGAAGTTATCAAAATGGGGATGAATGAAGTAAGTTATTATAAAGAAAAAGAGTTATTGGCCAAACATGAAGATATCTTAGCAAAAGAAGAGACCTTTTGGAAATAAGATTCAAGGGAAGTATGGCTCTCTGTGGGAGATAAAAACATGAAATTATTTCACAATAATACCAAAAATAGAAGAATAGTAATAGAATAACTAAGATTAAGGACACAATAGATAATATTGTAGAAGATCCAGAAGAACTGGGAAAAGAGTTTGTGAGTTTTTATCACAATATACCTTAAACACTCTGGATGCTTCTAATCTTAAAGCACAAAAAACACTTCTATCCTCAATTTCCAAATTAGTGACTGACAATGACAATAGATGACTTTATGGTAAATTTTCATTAATTGAAATTAAGGAAGCTTTATTCCAATTACATCCTTACAAAGCCCTGGGCCCTGACGGCTTTCAAGCAAACTTTTTTCAGAAATGTTGGCACTTCCTAGGAGAAGAACTATGGGAGGCAATAGAAGCCACTCACAACTTTGGTACCCTCCTTTCTGAAATTAATAACATTTTTCTGGCCCTTATTCCCAAAAAACAAAACTATGAAGAATTGGGTGACTTTAGACCAATAGAACTATGTAATCCCATATACAAAATTCTATCTAAGGCTTTAGCGAATATACTAAAACTCCTCTTACCCAAAATTGTATATGTAGAACAAACAACTTTTGTATTGAATAGATTTATATTTGAAGGGATTATTATCGCTCAAGAAATAATCTACACAACTCAAAGAAAAAAAGAACCATGTATGTTAATCAAATTAGATATTCAAAAAGTGTATGACAAAGTGGACTGGAGGTTCTTATGTAAATGTTTAGAGGCCTTCAGTTTTTCTAAGAGATGGATTAATATGATCTTCCACTGTATCTCAACCCCCAAGATATCTATCTTATTCAATGGTAGTCCTGAAGTTTTTTTAATATTTCACGAGGAATCAGGAAAGGGGATCCTATCTCACCCTTTCTCTTTGTGATAATGGCACAAGCACTATGAAGAACCATACAAAAAGTTCATCAAGAAGGTAAGGTATTAGGAATCAAAGTCGCCAACAATGTTCCTAACATCACCCACCAACAATTTGTTGATGAAACGATTTTACCAAGTATTAGCACAAAGAAAGAAGCTAGTCAATTCAAAACAATCCTAAACCAATATATGGAAGCTTCATGACAAATAGTGATTGCAGATAAATCTGAAATTGTTTTCCTTAACACTAATCCCATAACACAACAAGTAATATGTAGAATTCTTGGGTTCAAAATAGGAGATTTCCCATGCAAATACTTAGGAATCCCTCTAGATAAAGTGAAAAGAAACAAAAAAATTTGGGAACCAGTCTCATCTAAGATGCATAATAAAATGGAGAGTCAAAAAGGGAGATGGCTATCCAACGCTGGACGAACAACAATGATAAAATTTGTACAGTCAGTTATCTCTATCTATCAAATATCAGTTTTACCCATATTGGATAGTGTTAAAAGAAGATTAGACACCAAACTTAGGAATTTCTTTTGGAAAGGCACCTCGAACAATAAAAAAAATGAAAATGATCAAATGGGAAAACTTATGCAAACCAATTAAAGTAGGAGGATTAGGAATAAAAAATATACAATGGAAAAATAAAGCATTAGGGAATAAACTGGTATGGAACATGTGAAACCCAATAGAAAATGGGTCTCTGTTCTATTAAACAAGTATATTATAGGATTAGATCCTATCTGATGATCATATTTTTCCATTAGTATGCAAAGGAAATAGTTTTTGAGTCGTCGGTACATGAACACCAAAAGACAGAGCAGCTAACAATGTAACCCGACAGAACATGTTACAATGTAAACCGACGACCCAACCTACAGAGTAACCCGACAAACTGTTAGAGTAATAGTCTATCGGGTTACTAATTTAAATCATTATGATCTAATTAGTAACTTACCTATTCACTCTAGTTTGCTTCAGCTAACCTTAGGCAGTTTCTATTCCTTTTAGTTTCCCTTTTAGGGTTTCGGTATCCTTTATAAGGATTCACCGCTTTGTATTTCATTAAGGAGATCATTTTGTAATTCCATTTGTTGATAATATAGAAGGCTTTTTCTTTCAACATGGTTTTGCAGTCTCTGGCCTATTGGCCACCATAGTTTCTCTTCTGCCTTCTCTTATGTCTTACTTCTCTGTAACAGTCTTTGCATGCAAGTGATCTTGGGTGAAGTTGTCTTTATCAACTTCTACATGGTATCAGAGCTCTCCTGCATCCGGCTGTTTTTTCTCTGTTGAAGCAAGCGAGGGTTTGAAGGTTTCACAATTTTTTCTGGCATTCTTCATTGATTCTGGGGGGTCTCTATTTTTTGGGGCACTTTGGGCCCAAACGGACATTACCATTGCATCCAGAAGGCCCAAAAACCCCAGAATATATATAAGACTCGTCCATTTTGGACACCGGGGCCTCTGGAGAATTTTTTTCGGCCTCCCAGGGCCATACGAGCACGAAAATCAATTTTTTTTAAAAAAAACATATGTTTTTTAAATGTTTTTTGTTATTTTCATACCGCGCGCAATGTTTTTTAATAAGGCTCCACCGGGGGGCCGCCACCGCCCCACCGGGGCTCGGCCACCACCAGTGGCCCCTCTGCTTTCCGTGGCCCGCGCCCTCCTCTCCAGCGTGGCCCCTGCCGCCTCCTCTCTGCGGCCACCCGACGCTCCACCCGCCGCCCCGCCGGCTCCATCCACCGGCGCTGTTCTGCGTGTCGCCCGCTTCGCCCGAGTTCCGCCGCCCGCCCACCGCTCCCCGGTGGCGGGATATTTCATAGCCCCCGTGGGCTTATTCATATGCGTGGGAGGTCATATTGCGACCAGTAGCCCGGATTCAGCCCCCGGCGCGCGCCATGCGCCCGGGGGCCCATTTTTTTTAGCCCCTGGGGCTTAAAACCAGTTCTGTTGGGCATTTTTGAGCCCTTTTCACCTTTTTCGCTCTACAGGGAGCATACGGAGGTCTTTTTTAGACTTCATTATATCGTCGAAAAGCTCTTTCTGAGCTCTTTCTGACTATGGTAATTAGGAATTTTGGGTCCACTATTTCAATAGTGTTTTTGTTGTTGAAGTCTGATATTTTATTTTGCCTTCTGGGAGTCATATCTGGCTCATCCAGACTCTGTTTTTGGCAAACAAGATATCGTCGAAAAGCTGGTTCAGTGTGCTATTCAGTGGCAGAGGTGTTTTTTCCAAATTTTTCTCCATATTTTCTCTCCTCCGCGTTTGGCAGTTTATGCCCTCTGGTGGATTGCTTGGTTCTACAGGTCCTGGGATCTCTTCTTCTGAGTTCATAGCTCAGTCTTCTTTCTGACTTCTGAGCTTGTATGCTCCTTCTGTTGCATTTTATTCTATAAACGCATTGATATAAAGTGCCTTCTTCTGTATATCTGGGATTTCGAGCACCTTGTATGGTTTTTGTACTCGCACTGTGTTATAAAGTGCCATGGGGGGTTATGATGTTTATACCGCTTTAGGTGCATCCACCTTTGTCAAGTGAGTGTACCTTCCATAACATTAGCCCATGCTATGTGTCAGTGACACCGCCCTTTATCCTGTTCGTGTACTTCTGTTGCACTGTTGGTGTTCCTGGTTCTTCTTCTGCAGATGTTTCTGGCATTACATTTCAGTGTTCCTGTCACCTCTTCCAGTTCAACATTATGGGGGGGTTCACCTGTTGGTTCTATTACTTCCTGGTTCGATTGATCAGCTCTTCAGACATTTGTCTTCTCTACCTGGTCATGCACTTCAGTGGGGGTTCCAACAGTATCTTCTGACAGAGTTTTCATACATGCTTCGAAGATGCTTCTAGCTCTATTCTTGTTCCTTTCTCTGGGACACCTTTTTCCCTAGATTGAAGGCTTAGTTTCCTTCATCTAGTTTTCTTTCATGTTTTGGGTACCTGATCAGGCCTTGTTGCCGGGACCCATCTTTCCTGCTTTCTGCAGTAGTTCCCTAGGTTTTGCTTCTCCCTAAGCTTATCTTAAGGGGGGGTGTTAGAGTAATAGTCTATCAGGTTACTAATTTAAATTATTATGATCTAATTAGTAACTTACCTATTCACTCTAGTTTGCTTCAGATAACCTTAGGCAGTTTCTATTCCTTTTAGTTTTCCTTTTAGGGTTTCGGTATCCTTAATAAGGATTCACCGCTTTGTATTTCATTAAGGAGATCATTTTGTAATTCCATTTGTTGATAATATAGAAGGCTTTTTCTTTCAACATGGTTTTGCAGTCTCTGGCCTATTGGCCGCCATAGTTTCTCTTCTGCCTTCTCTTCTATCTTACTTCTCTGTAATAGTCTTTGCATGCAGGTGATCTTGGGTGAAGTTGCCTTTATCAACTTCTACACAAAGAAGTCAACAGTGTAAACCGACAGACAAGTTCACAGAGGAACCCGACAGACATTTTCACAGAGGAACACGATAGACATGTTCACAGAGGAACCCGATAGATAAGTTTATAGTGAACACCGACAATTAGACTATAGGGCAACCCGAGCACCAATCTACCAAAAGACAACTTTATTCTGAGAAATGTGAATCTGAGTTACACGTCAGATAAAACACTTAAGTTTCATATTTATCTTTAAAGCTTATCTTTAAATCCATTTCTTTAGGGACAAGTAAAGCATATGTAAAAAAATTTTAATCAGTCTAACTAATTGTAAACATGCAAACTAGGAGATCAAGGTCAAGTTGTAAACCTTTGATCATAGAGTTTTCATAGTTAAGCGTGAAACCTATTTAGATCAATTCAATGTATAAATAGATGTTTAATCAATTAGAACAAGAGGATGTGATGATGATTGTATCCGTAGAGACATCTATGGATCAGATACAAGGTTTCATGCAGAGGAACAACAAAATATGAAATCAGTTACAAAGAACAAGACTCAAGGCTACCGAGCAGAACAAAGGTATTAATCAAACACTATAGGTGATACATCATAGTGTAAAATTTAAAGGATCTCTACTCAGCAATTTAGGATTGCATTATATCAGGTCAATAAGTATTTTTGACTACATTCTAACAAGTGTAACAAATAGAAGCAATCCTTTAAGAAGGTGGATTTAACATTCCTTTTGTAAATTTCTTAACCGAGTGCACACTAAAAAGTGTTGATAAAGCTCTTAACATAGTAGACCTTAACTAGTCTAAACATGTTACTCCTAACAGGGTAAGATCATCAAAAGTGATCAAACTTGTAAGCCTTAACCGACCCCTTCCATTCTGCAGATAGTGAAGTTTTGTGGGTTTCATCCCCAGTGAATTTTTTACCTTCTAATAGGGGTTTTCTGTGTTACCAAATCTTGTGCCATGTGTCATTAAATTTCATGAATGTTTACATGCAAATTAAGTTTATGAATTGATATTACATGCATAAAGATAGAATAACACATATGGTCGGTAATACAAGGAATTGATTACTAAAGGATTAAGGGTTAATTGAAAAAAAGTTTTAAGGGTACTTATTCACCCCTCCTCTCTCTCAATGCACACCATTCCATTATTCCAACAATTGGTATCAGAGCTAGATCTCTTATTTGGAAAAGTTTAAATCACTTGAGAGAAAAGATCATACAATGGAAAGGTATAAGCTAGACAAGAATATTAAAAATCAAGAATTGCAGATACAGATCTTCTATGAACAATAAAAAGAGGCTAGAGTCAAGATGAGAGAGCTACTAGATGAAATAATGGTTATGGCATCTTGTTGTAATGAAACAGACTATCATAAAGAAGATTTTCCTGATTTGTTTAAGTCAACATGATCTACATCTAGCAATACATCAGACACATCTGAAGGAAGCACTACAAGTCTGAATGAAATCAATCAACATCTGGATGGACAAGTGAAATCACTACAAATCAGTCAAGAGACACAGATGGTAAGAATGATTGAGGTTATGAATAATGCTAGACAAGCTGAGAAAGAAAGAACACTAGCTATTGATTACAGGATGAAGATCACTGAAAATCTACAAGAGAGAGAATCAGAAATACAAAGACTTACTGAACATCATCATGAGATCACCAATCAAATTATTCTTATGAGTCATGAGGAAAATTGAGTGAACATAGGACTGAATGGAAAATTGGAAGCTATTGGTGAGATAAGAGAAGAAAATAAAAAACTAAAGCATGAAGTAAGAATTCAGCAACAACACAATGATATGATCAAGAGAGCTGAAGAAAGCACAAAAATGATGGATGATTTTATGGATGGACAAAGAAGAGTCATCAACAATACCAATCTAGGTTATACTAAGCATGGAGAATCACCATACCAAGCTGATCAAAAAGATGTCTACACAAATCCAAGGCCAAGGAAGAAATCATGCAATCACTATGGAAAACCAGGCCACACATCAAATGTTTGTAGAAGTAGAATTAAAGGTATTCCTAAATCCACATCTTCATTCATAGGAAATTGTTATAACTATAACAAGAAAGGACACAAAGCACATGAATGTAGATCTAAGGTGAAACAACCAAATAAGGAAACCTACATGGAAAAATATTGTCCTACTTGCAAAATGCATGGGCACACATCTCTTGAATGCAGGAAAAACAAAAAGTGAGCATGGAAGCCAAAAGAACAAGAAAATGACTATCAACCAAAAAGAGTCGGTAACTCATATGTTTGGGATTACAACACATGGACAAATTACACATCATGTGGTAGATATGGACACATAGCTGCAAACTACATGAGAAAATGGATGAGAAGGTATAGAAGCTGGACTAACCCTAGAATGCTTACACTGCCATAGGGTTGGTCATCTAAGCAAGGACTGCAGAGACCGAGTGACAGAGACAAGCACTTTTTCCAATGGCAATACCATTGAAGATATCAGAAGAATGAGAAACAAAATGTGGAGGAAAGCTACAAACATTGATGATGCTGGACCAAGCAATACAATTGGTGACACCTTATCTAATGGATCTGGTGATATCACCACCCCCACCTAAGTAGAACAAGTAAGTATGGAACTGCACTATACCAAGTTATACTTTACATAAGTTCCTTTATACATTGATAAAATGTCAAACTAGCATGAATAAATATGCACTATGGTATTACTTGTTATGAATTTGTGAATCCAATCCTGTCGGTCAAATGCTTACCAATAATTGTCAGTATACATACAAAATCCAAGTTTTTAGTGTAAATCGATCACCGTCAATAATCATGTAAAAGATAATCAGTCTTTGCTGAATATCGAGCACCGTCGGTGAACATTTGTAAGGTCAATTGAGTTGACACTCACCCTGAGCATCACATTCTCAACGAGAATGAAGTTAGCATGTTCCCCGAGAAACTCCATCTTCAAACACAAAGAAGTGGGTAAAGCATTGGCATCATCTATAAAAAGGTGATGAAATAGCTCATTCACTCACCATGCGATTAAGAGAAGAAGCAGAGAGCAGAGCGAAGAACAATGACCAGATTACAGAGTGACTCACAAGAATATTCACAAAAATCAGACAGATCAACAACAGCTACGCAGGACAAGTGAGTAACTACAAAGCTCACAGTTTATTTATGGAAAAATCCTTAATTTCCAGAAATAATGAAAACCACATCTTGCGTTTCCAAGATCAAGAATGATAAGGATAAAAAGGTCAACCTAATAAAAAACACTACTTGTGAAGAACCTAAATATAAATTCTATCCAAAGGTTGCTTCACAACCCGATGACGCTGGAGCATTTTCAAGCATACCACCTAGGGTTTTGCTAATTAAGGATATCCGATCGTATATCCACTGCAAAGTCACAAAAATTGGAGATATGGAAGTTGAGCAAGCTTATAAGAAGCTTTGCACAGATGGAACCATCAAGGATGAACATAAAAATATTGAGGTGAAAGGGCTGACAAATGCCCTAATGTTCCCGAAGGAGTTAAAGACCGAGTGGATTAGGATAGTACTAAGCAAGGTATATGATCAAAAGATGTGGCTGGATGAGCCAAAATAGATCACTAGGGATGTAATACATGTAGTGACTGGTTATCCAATAACTGACAAGGACAAGGCACTTAAACACCCTTCTCGCCCTGATATTGAGAAGATGACAGAGGATTAAAGGTAAATTCCATCAAAGATCCAGAACTAAAATTTGGTGCATGCGTATTGGGATACAAGATAATCTAAGCCAATAGAATGAATAGAATTGCATGCGGAGCAGTAAACACTGCTCACAAGATTGTAAAGAAGGGTCTACAGTTGGATCTATCTGAGCTTCTACTAAAGCAATTGGAGGAGAACATGAGGACCATTAGATTAGAAAAATCTAACTCATGTAAGTTTGGTTCGCTCCTCATGTGCATATTTTTCTATTTTCAAGACTTTTTCCCATCTATCGGTAATGTCAAATGGGACACTACCTAACCAATGACAATTCAAATTAGTGAATTTATTAAGTCACTAGGGGACAAATTACATCAATCATGGATGAATATTTCACTGGATTCAATGAAAAAATACAGAAAAGGATGAGGATACCAGAACAACTGGTAGATCAATATAAAGATGATATTTGATTCATGGTGGACACCAATACAACTTTGATCAAACTAGTTGTACCAAGGACAACATGGTTAGCACCACTTGACTATGAGATAAACATATACCAGGCCAAAAATGCTATTGAAGCATTATTGAATGAACCACTTGACAAGTCATTACCAAGATTTGGCACATATGAATAAGCTAAGGCCAGAAACAAAACATGCTTAGTTGTTAAGAAGATAGATAGAAATAAGACCAAAATGGTAAAAAAACTTGAAAAGAAGTTGTCGGTTAATGAAGAAGAAACAAAACAACAAGAAGCCACCAAGGGACAGTCACCCGTCAGTGAAGGTTTACAAGTGAGTGACTCTGAATCAACAAAGTCTGATGCACCACCCCCAAAGAAACCAAGGAAAACTGCTGCATCATGAACAAGGAGTCAAACTACAAAAGAAAATTCACCACCAGTTACAAAAGGTACAAGTGAGGACCTATAAAAGGAAGCCTCAAACTGGGTAAACATCATAACCAAAGAGGAGAAGGAGACTAATACGAAGTAAGGAAGATAAGGAAGACACTGGACAAGATGAACAACCTGTAAAGAACAAAGTTCTTATCATAATTGATGAGATTTCTGCATCAATCATCAGGTCAGGTACAATATCTAAGCTTAAGGTTAGACAATGGCTAACCCTGAATCCCGAGGATCAGAATAAAATAGAAGAATCCATCATCACAACAATGTGTATATTCAAATACATACCTATATAGTTTGATAAGATGATTCCACAAGAACTTCTAGACAGGTTATCAGCAAGGTGAACATTTGCACTAAATTATGAAAGACAGATAAGGGAAAGATCCCTAGTTTCTATTATGCCACCCGAGTCAAAGCTGGAAGAAATTGATGAAATGATGAAGTTACATTCAAAGAAGTTCTCAGCAAAATTGAGAGCCTACAAAGTAGTACAGGGAAGCCTAATTGAGCTTGACAAAGAAAGTGAGGATGCTTGGAAAAAAATACTCAATATAACTAAAGAGGATACAAGCCCCAAGAGAGTATTAGCACTTACCGAGAAGCCTTACAATGAAGAAAATGAGGTAACACTGAGCTCTAGACACATCTTAATAAATGACACTAAGGATGTCAATTTAGTTGAATTGAACATAGAAGAAAGTAAAGCAATGGATGATATACCTTAGATTTTGAAGTCATTAGGAAACACAACAGATGTCACAATCGAAGATGTGACAATAATAGATATCACTGAAGATCCTGCCGATGAAGTAAAGGCAGATGAAGATGCCACTGTTACCTTCAAGAAGACCAAGGAACAAGACACATCAATAGATGTTGCACAGGTTAATATACTAGGACAAATGTCATTATTGATACAGGCTATCAATATCATCTCACAATTGGAGAAGTCACCCAAGATTGATGCAAGCATACCCGAGGATAAAGGTGAAGAGGAGCAGAAAAGCACAACTGATGAACATAATTTAATAGATAGAGAGAAGAAATATGCAAGTGAAGGAAAAGGTGATGCCACACCAAATGATACTGAAGGAGAAGCTATAGATAAAGTTAAGGTTGATGTGGAGATGTCTACATCCAACCAACAGGTAAATACCGAGAAGCGGGAAAAAGGCACAACACCCCCAAATCCTTCACCAAGTACATTAGACCAGGCAAAGGATCTTGATATGGTACTACATACAACTGCCTCCACCATAATTTCAAAGAAAAAGAAGAAGAAAAATAAGAATCCAGTCACCATGGATGAGATCATTGAAATACCAAACTGTGATCCTAAGACATTGGATCCAGAGTCACTTATAAAGTATGCAGAACTTTGTAAAAGGAAAGTTATTCAAGATAAACTCAAAAAGGAGACAAAGGACACATAGCTAATAGAAACAATAAAGGATATCTTATTATATATTGTACCTGATACTGACATTGATCAAAATTCTTCTATCATTGATCAATTAATAGTTCTCACATCACAGAATGTGGATGCAGAAAAAGTAATAGAAGAATGTGTAGAGCAAAAATACCAATACAAATTAACAGATAAATTCAACCAAGAAGTGGCAGAGAACAAGGTAAAGCTATCTGAACTGGTCAATACATTGGAACCAATCATTTCAGAAGTTATAACCTTAGTTCAAAAATTATGCACAATAGGGCAATTCACTAAGGAGAATAGTGAGAAGATTGCACAGATAGATGCAGATCTCAATGCTAGTGAAAAAGGTCTTACAACCAATGACAATGCAATCAAGTTGCATTATGACAAAATTATGGAAGCTAAAAGGTTGAGACTTGAGGTTCTAGAGGAAGAATCCAAATTCAGAGATGAGGTAACCGAGCTTCAAGCTCTACTTCTACCAAATCTCACACTACTGCAACAACATATGACTTCGGCAAGACAATTGATTGCCACCCTAGAGATGTCTGTCACTGAAAGTATCTATGATATGCATGAAAGAATAACATTGGAGCACATGGCCCTATAAAACATTAAGGAGAAGTGGGATAAAATGATGGAAGACATGTAGAACTCCCATTCCCACATCTTTGACAAGTTGTAAGTATTACACCTTTGTCCTTATTATAAAAAAAGAGGGAAATAATATGTGACAAAGAGAGAAATAATAAAAGGGGGAATTGATAAGGTAAAAAGGGGGAAATAATGAAAGGAGGAAATATATATATATATATATATATATATATATATATATATATATAAAGGCAAGTGTATATACATGTACATATATTATACTGAGGCATGCACATAGGGGGAATCATATTGACAAGGTAAAACACATGTGTATATACTAAACATTTTAGTTTTGCACATATCAGTTTTTGATACTAATGTGAAAGGGGTAGATTGATGATCATATTTTGCCATTAGTATGCAAAGGAAACATTTTTTGAACCATCGGTACATGATCACTGAAAGATAGAGTAGCTAATAGTGTAACCTGATAGAACAGGTTACAATGTAAACCGACGACACAACCTACAGAGTAACCCAACAGAGCAGTCAACAGTGTAAACCGACAGACAAGTTCACAGAGGAACCCGATAAACATGTTCATAGAGGAACCCAATAGATAAGTTTATAGTGAACACAGACAGTTATACTACAGAGCAACCCAAGCACCAGTCTACCGAGAGACAACTTTATTCTGATAAATGTGGATTTGAGTTACACGTCAAATAAAACACTTAAGTTTCATATTTAGCTTTAAATCTTATCTTTAAATCCATTTCTTGAGGGACAAGTAAAGCATATTTAATCATTTTAATCAGTATAACTGATTGTAAACATGCAAACTAGGAGATCAAGGTGAAGTTGTAAACCTTTTATCATAGAGTTTTCATAGTTAAGCATGAAACCTATTTAGGTTAATTCAATGTATAAATAGATTTTCAATCAATCAGAACAATAGGATTTGATGATGATTGTATTCGTAGAGACATCTATGGATCAAATACAGATTTTCATGCAGAGGAACAATAAAAGATGAAATCAGTTACAAAGAACAAGATTCAAGGCTATCGAGCAAAATATAGATATTAATCAAACACTATAGGTGATACATCATATTGTAAACTTTAAAGGATCTGTACTCAGTGATTCAGGATTACATTATATCAGGTCAATAAGTATTTTTGACTACATTCTAAGAAGTGTAGAAAATAGAAGGAATCCTTTAAGAAGGTGAATTTAACAATCCATTTGTAAATCTCTTAATTGAGTGCACACTAAACAGTGTTGCTAAAGCTCTTAACAAAGTATACCTTAACTAGTCTAAACATGTTACTCTTAACAGGGTAAGATCATTAGAAGTGATCAAAATTGTAAGCTTTAACCAAACCCTTTCATACTAAAGATAGTGAATTTTTGTGGGTTTCATCCCCACCGCAGTTTTAACCTTCTTGTAACATCTAAAATGGAAGTCACCAAAATGTAAGATATGAATAATGATGTGGGGTAGAAATTGAATTCATCATTATTATTATTGGATAAATTGTATCATTGAGATAGTGGAGAAGGTAGATTGTCCTCTTAGCCCCAAATTTCACAAAGGAAAGATCCACTTTGATCAACCATAAGAAAATAGTTAATGCATAAATGCATCCATCGATCGAAAATAAGAAGAAAGAAGGAAGCATTATGTTCCCAAATTATGGATGAAAAGTATATAATAGATTTGAATTGATTATAACCTTAATTGAAATGAATTGAAGACAAGTACTAACCTTGAAATATAATAGATCTGGAAAAGCCTATTTTCTGATGTCCGTGTTAGGTTTCAGGAAATTCTGCAACAAGATCTGGAACAGAAACGTAGAGATGGACAAAACCCAAAAATCTTTTCCTTTTATGAGTCAGGTCAAACTTGACCTCTTTTTTGGGGCATAATTGTGCCCCAAAATGTCAACCTTGACCTGCACTACTCTGACAGAAATTCTGTTCGCGGATCCTGAGAGTTGGCTGAAAAGGGTATCTAAATTTGCTCTGAAATTTATTGTCATGTACCTATACCTGCAAGAAAAATAGTTTTGTTTGTTGGGGAGGGGTTTTCCTTGGTCAAACCTTGGTTTTGGAATTAACCTTAAAGTATAAACAAAATTGCATAAATAAACAAAGCAAATAAATAAATTCACCTTGCTTGTATAGAAACCCTTGTGGAGGATTCAAATCCTTAGATCCACAAGTATGTATGCACCAAATGAATGTAGAATGTAGAATGTAGGATGTAGGA
This sequence comes from Thuja plicata, assembly GCA_018584345.1. Lineage (NCBI taxonomy): Eukaryota > Viridiplantae > Streptophyta > Pinopsida > Cupressales > Cupressaceae > Thuja > Thuja plicata. The sequence goes on from MU226488.1 coordinate 396,343, forward strand.
TGTAGGATGTAGGATGTCTCAAGTCAATTTCTTATAGATTTTCAACACCAATCTTGAATGGATCTTGGAATAGGAAGAGGCTTGCATGGATGTGGATGGAGAAATCTTCAACAAGAGGGCTCCATAGAGCTTGAATCCTTTAATGGCTACCAATGGATCTCCTTGATGAATTGAATGCTTGAATTCTTAAGAGTAGATTCTTGCTTCAATAAATCATGCATATAGTTTGGATGGATGAAATTACTTCTTGCGTCTTTCACACTTAAATTTCACTTGGAGAAAATAAGAGGAGAAGGCTTCGTTATATACCAATCTAGGGCACAATATTCTAGAGAGGCTTAAATAGGAGAATTAAATTCCAATTAGAACTATACCCCTAGAGGTGGACCTATATTAAATATAATTTCAAGGTTCGTTGCCTCGAAGACCAAAACAACTGACTTGAAAGCGGAAATTAAATCTTTCTGAAGCCTGACATCCGAAAACCCTGGAAACATGAAATATGGACCCTAGTCAAGGTCGAGGTCAACTCTGACCTAGGTCAGGGTCTATTAGGAATAATTAAAAAGAAGTAGATAAAATTAAAGAATTCAAGTGTGAGTGCATGAAGGAAATTACCAAGTTCACCAAGAGAGATAGAGAGGAAATGCTACAAAGTATCAAGCCAAAAGATCACCAAAATGCTCCAAGAATCAAGACAAGAACAAAAGGATTTGAAAGGGGAAAAACAAGAAAAACCCCTTGTGAAGAATATGAATATGGCACAAGACCTTAAGAATGAGAGCAATGAGCTCAATACAATATTGAGAGCAAGATGAGAATGTGAGGAGAAGTGAGAAAGAAGAGAAGATTATTAGACAAGTGTGTGAGAGACATCTCTTAAATAGAGATGAGTGGAGGAGTTTTCATGTAACTCCCATCTTCTATGAATTCCACATTCATATTGTGTGTGTGAAAAATGTGAGATTCCTCTTAAGGAGGAATATCTAATTTCCTTATTAAAGGAATTACAAAATAGTGACATGTCCTCCTACTTGGACTAGAGGACAAATAAAAATAAGGATACCTTGGTTTATCCTTTAATTACATATTTTTAACCAAGGGAAGAATAAATTATAACACCCCCCTTTAATCTTTACTTGGGGGATTTACATCAAGGGAATCAAACCCAAAATTTTTACAGTGAGAGTGAAATGTCTCTTTACAAAATCTGCAACTTGGTCTTCAATATAGGGAAGAGATTTGATTGTCTTGATTCAAGTCTTGAAGTAGTTATCTTGAAGTAATAGGACACGTGAAGAGGAATTGATTCCATAAGTGGGCCTTAAAGATTCACCTGAAACAAAGAAATATAGAAGCACAAACCAAGGAACCTATCCACAAGAATAATATCATCTAATATTCAAGTTAGTGTAACTTTGAAACTATAATATCATAAAATATCTTTAAAGAAATGCATGAGATATCATCAAATAAAGAAGCTAAACATGAAATCAAGATACACCAAAAGGTAAAGGTACCATAAAGAACAATCATCCTCTTATCTCAAAATAAATATGATAATGCAAAAATGAGGCATGCATCAACATTGCATCAATCACATGGATATAGACAATCCATTAATGAGTTACTGCAAGTGAATGGGTAGCTAATCCATAACCTGCATGACTCACGATCTAAGCAATGAAGAATGAAAACTTATCACATTAGTAAGGTTGAAAAGAAGAGTGAGGGAGAAGAAACCATAATCCAAGTAGAACATATATCTCAAGCACCAATAAGTATTTGAATTGATTAGCCAATCATGACTACATTTATGAACCATTAAGGAGATGATAATTTAAACCAACATTAATATTGACATATGCTAAATAAATTGAACTAGGGATTATGAGAGAGAGAACCATATACCATATACCTACCAATAATATGAGAAATCCAACAAACTTCAAGAAGAATTTCAAGAACAACGACTTCACCAAAAAAACAATCAATGGAACACGTTGATAAACATCAGCTAAACTAAGTGCATCCACTGCATCTTACAAATGGAACAAGTTGATCAACATCAACTGAAGTAAGTGCATCCATTGCATCTTATAGATGGAACAAGTTGATCAACATCAACTGAAGTAAGTGCATCCATTGCATCTTATAGATGGAACAAGTTGATCAACATCAACTGAAGTAAGTGCATCCATTTCATCTTACAGATGGAACAAGTTGATAAACATCAACTGAGTAAGTTCATCCATTACATCTTATAGATGAAACAAGTTGATAAACATCAACTGAGTAAGTGCATTCATTGCATCTTACAGATGGAACAAGTTGATAAACATCAACTGAGTAAGTGCAACCCAGTCTAACTTACAAATGGAACAAGTTGATAAACATCAACTGAGTAAGTGCAACCAAGTGCATCTTACAAATGGAACAAGTTGATAAACATCAACTGAGTAACTGTGACCGAGTGCAAATTACAAATGGAACAATAGATCAAAAGGAACTCATAAAAGATACAACAATAGATCATATAAATATAAGAGCAATTAATGTTAAATAATGAATTAAACCATTGGAAGAAAAAGTAGAATGATTACTTGAACAAATTAAAAGCTTAGAAACATGAAGGACATAAGATAACAATTTATAATACTAAAGAAATGAATACCCCTTGAAGATGCACCATATCACTAAAAAGGGATAGTAACATTATGATGAATTGTAAATGCATGACGGGATTGATTACCCTTATACTCCTTAGAATTACAAGGTTGATTTTGATTCATGTGTTTATTATTCTTCTACTTTTTAAAGCAATTATTAGTAATATGACTATCTTTCCCACAATAAGTGCAATGAGGTCTTTGATTTATCTTATGATGATTTGAGTTATGATTATTATGATTGTTATTATGAGAATAATTATAAGAGGTATTATTATTATGAGTATGAGAATTAATAGTTTGATTTTGAGTTTTAGACATAAAAGCATGTTCAAAAGTTTTAATAGTACCAAATTGTAATAATTTAGCCTCCTCTTGACGTAACAAATTTTGAAAGATTGCATAAGTTAAATGAGGAGCTAAAGTAGGAATAGAAAGTTGAGAGTGAATGTTAGTGACAAATTGTTGAAACTCTTTAGGAAGGCATTTCTTAAGAATAATAGTAATTAATCTAATATTAGTCAAAGTAACATTAACACCACTTAGTTGAGTTTTAGTTGCATCAAACTTGAGTAAGAATTCATCCATATTTTTAAAATCATTATACCTTAAGTCCTCCAAGTTGTCTTGGAGTTGAAGCTTATGAGATTCAGATGAGCTGTCATACGTCTGTTGTAAAATGGCCCACGCTTCATGAGCTTTGGTGCAATGTCCAATTAGGACATATAGATCAAGAGCAATGGAGAGACCAATAAAACCAAGAGCTTCTTCATTTTTTGTTTTCCATGCATCTTTTTCTTCTTGTGAAGCAGAAGTAGTTGGTTCAATGGAAGCATTTGTAGCAACTTCAAGTAGGTGTTTAAAACGAAATAGAAATGAAACATGAGTTTTCTATTGATGATAATTAGAGCTATTTAGTTTAATTTCCAAAATTAGAGTAGACATGATAAAATGATCAAATTAACTTAAACAAAGTGTATAACAAAGAATATATAATGATCAAGATTAAGAAAAATGAATTTAACTTAATGTTAATCACAATAGGAATGGTAAAATAATGATATTCAAATTATTTTTAATTTAATTTAAATGGTGAAACAAATTTTAATTATCACTAAATAATGAAATAACAATGGAAATATGTTAGAATTAATCCAAAGAACTTAAGAATGAAACGATTTGAGATAATATGAACCAGGAAAAAAGTATGATGTTTAAATTTTTGAATTAAATAAAGGTTTAAAAGTTTGAAATACTAAATTAGAAGTGATAACCTTAAACTAAACTATGAAAACAAATTATTTAAGATAGATTAATTGGATGAAAAAATTTATATAATTAATAAATAAGAGATTTAAAAAAAAAGTCAAAGAGAATATTCAAACTACAACTAAGATTAGAAAAACCACAGATTTCTTAAAAGAATATCCGAACAATAACTAATGTTCAACCAGAATGCTATAACCAGTAAAATGACAGATATTCTACTGATATTTTACTGCAGGAGAAGAGAGAGCTGGTTTGAATAAAGAAACGATTTGACTGAATGAAAGAAGAAAATGAAACTGATGAAACTAATTACCAATACAAGCAACGAAATGAATGGAAAAATGAAGATAAATAATGTTGTGCTGATACTCTGATACTATGTTGCGCTGAATATAAAGTATAAAATTTTTAAAGTTTAGGAGGAAAAGTTTAAATGTTGCGCCGAGAAGGAATGGTCAAGGCTGAGCAAAGTTCTCTGAATGCTGCGCTTAGTATGCTGAGGAGGAAACCAAATTTATAGATATGAATGAGAGAGGGGCTGCAAAACAACAGGGAAGACCAACTCAACACACCAAACAAAAGAAATGCCACAATACTACTGCGAAACAAATGATATAAAATCCGTGCAATAAAATTATATAAGAAAGACTACGCAATGAGATTGGAATAGAGAACTATGGCTGCGCTGAAACCATATTCAAAAAGAGATTCAACTCCAATATATGACTGCGTGATAAATATATAAAATATGTTGAGGGGGCAGTGAAACAATGTAAAAATATACAATAATATGCAAGGGAAACAAAATAAATGCTACACAATATAATAGACAATAACCTGCACAATGAACAATGATATATAATATTATATAATAGGAAACAAAATATATATGACAGAAAATAATATCAAAGATATATTAAACATAAACATCTGAGATATAAAGAACAAAGGTATAAATAAATGATGGAATATCCTGCAGATTAAATAAAAACTAGAGATATATATATGTTAAAATCAGATGAACAAAGATATATTAAAAAAAATAGAGATTAAGAAATAGATTTGAGTGAGATATAATATTAGACCTGCAAAAAAATGTTAGATGTACATATTAAATGTATAAATCTAGAGCTTTAAAGAATGTTGAATAGAAAATTCTGAATATACAAAATAAAAATCCTTTGCGGTTGCCCAACATAGGGTATGTTAGATCATTAAAAAGACTTGAAAATAAGATGAAAAAACCTTAGATATGGCGGCAAGCCATCCAGAACTAAGAAAAATTTAAAAATAAATGTTAGATTTGCAACAAACAATGAAGCAAAACCTGCAAACAAATGGTTAGATAACAAAAAAAGTATTTCTCCTTCACAACCGAAATATCCTTCAAATTTTCCTACATGCAACACTCAACAAGCAAGGATTAAACCTGCTTTGATACCATGTTAGGAACCATAAAAAAAAAGTAGATCAAATGAAGGAATCCAAGTGTGAGTGCATGAAGGAAATTACCAAGTTCACCAAGAGAGATAGAGAGGAAATGCTACAAAGTATCAAGCCAAAAGATCACCAAAATGCTCTAAGAATCAAGACAAGAACACAAAGATTTGAAAGGGGAAAAACAAGAAAAACCCCTTGTGAAGAATACGAATATGGCACAAGGCCTAAAGAAAGAGAGAAATAAGCTCAATACAATATTGAGAGCAAGATGAGAATGTGAGGAGAAGTGAGAAAGAAGAGAAGATTATTAGACAAGTGTGTGAGAGACATCTCTTAAATGGAGATGAGTGGAGGAGTTTGCATGTAACTCCCATCTTCTATGAATTTGACATTCATATTGTGTGTGATAAATGTGAGATTCCTCTTAAGGAGGAATATCTAATTTTCTTATTAAAGGAATTACAAAATAGTGACATGTCCTCCTACTTGGACTAGAGGACAAATACAAATAAGGATACCTTGGTTTATCCTTTAATTGAATATTTTCAACCAAGGAAAGATTAAATTCTAACAGGTTTGAGGTAGACCTTGACCTAGGTCAAGGTCGAGGTCGACCTTGACCCAGAAAGTCGCTTTGATCCTGAGGTCAAGAATCTTAGATCTGCAGTTTAGGATGCCAAAAACAGGCCGGAGAGAAGTGGAAAAGGGGGCAGAACAGGGGTAAATTCCAGATCCAAGTCAGAGACCCATTCAAAGTGCTTGACATGACCCCAAACCACTTACTCAGAGGGATAAAATAGTCCAAAATGGAAGTGCTTCCATTTTCTGACCATACATTTAGCCCCCACTTTAGCAAGAGTATGGACTCGATGCAAACTCTTGGTAAACGAGATCATAGAGAAAAGATAATCTTATTGAAATCAAAAGGGACAAAGGAATCCTCAAGCCCTCAAGGACTTAAGTCTTTATCAACCCTACGATCATGATATGAGAGACACCACCAGTCAAAGAGAAAAAGACAGAGGGTGTGATTACCTTGCCCAATGAGAACCTATGTCCCTTTGTGAATCATACAAGGAAAATGTACAACTGGAAAGATGGAGTTGAACCACCTAGTGAATGTGTCTACTCACTAGTCAAACCATCAAGGTTTTACTCCTAGGAGTATTCTACTCGAAAAGAGAAAAGCCAAAACATAGAGAGATCCAGTCTTAAGGATACCTTTCATCCTTAAGGGATCAAAACATTATAAATTGAAACTGGAGGGATCAAGAGATCCTATAAGGTAAAAATCCATGCTTTAAGGATTAGTATCTAATCCATAAAGGGAAAAGTGTTAAGTTTGAAAATATTTTGAGAGTGCGTGTGTGCAAAAAGTGAGTAGAGCGTATGCCCCCATGTTAAAGTATTTTCTTACACTTTAACAGGAGTAATGGCTTTAATGGAAACATAAACAAATCCACTAATTACATTTCCACTACGAGATGCCCCCAAGAAAAGACAAATCAAGGGAAATACCACATAAACATATAGAGAACACATAAGGGATCTACCTATCGTGGGATTAGTATGATCATAAGATAATATGTATATATAGATATGATATTATTACAAATGAATTGACATCATTCCCCAAAGAAAGTAGATCTACAATCACAATGGAGGAAAGAAAACGTAAGAGTTACAAAGAAGAGTCTTTTTGGACCACAACATGGAGGCCAAAAAGAATTAGTGCTACCATGTCGCCAATCCAAGTGGACTACACAAGGAAAAAATTTACGAATAATAGCACAGGTATAACATATCATGGAACAATATATAAAAAAATAGAGATACATATAGAATAATTGTACAACAGGTTCGATTCCTTTATCACCTTGTACCAACAAAGTAACAAGGGTCGTATAAAAGAATCTAACAAACATTTAGCAAATATGGTACGGGAGAAGCAAGGTACAACATGCAAACACATAAAAGGCTACCATGGAGGACAAGCCAATCAAGCACATCACCTACTCTCCCCATCTCGGTTTATATCATTTAGGGAAGGTGGGAAACTCGCAAGAGGGACTATATCCAACACCGTAGGAATAATAGCCAATTCCAAACAAGGATCCTCTTGAGAATTGCAATGTTTGATACTAGGTGTAATTATCAGTTGTGTGGAAAGCATATGAGGTAAATCAGTATCAAGATCAATAGTCTCATATTCATCATTGGCATCAATAGGATCATCAAGAGTATCTTCTTCCTCAAGATTAATCAAAATAGAATCTAAGATGCAAATAGAATCATCATAATTATTCATCTTAACATCATTATTAACATTAACTTCCTCCAACATATTAGGCATAGGCTGGTCAAAAGAAGGTCAAAATTTTGAAGAACAGAGGCACGAGCCCTAGCATTAGCCTGACGCTTCTTACGACGTTCTTTGGTAGATTTGTTACATTTTTTCTTGTTTGAAATATGTTGAGAACTAGGACGAACAAAAAGTGGTTCCTTCAAAGGTTCTATAGGAGGATTAGTAGGATTCACAGTAGGCTGAGAAGAAACACTAGGAGTTTGATTAACATAACTGAAAGAAATGGATAAAGGAGGTATGGAAGGCGTAGGCAAAAGACCATGATTAAGATCCATCTGAGGCATGCTTAACTCAAGAATCTTGCGATGTTTATAGGCTTGATATGAGCAAAAAAGGTTATCATGTCGAGAAGAACATGAATTAGGTAATGAAGGCCAAAAGAAGTCAAGGGTAGCACAATCCCTAGGCCTAGAAGGTTGATATAAGCTATGATTAATCATCTTCACCTGTTCATCATGAATGAACTTAATACACTTATGGATAGGAGAAGCAATGGCACGTGTATGCACCCTAAAATGGTCGCCTAGACTTTGGGCCCCATTTATCATTTTATCAATTTATCAATTTTCTGAATCAATGTTTTGCAATATTTTCAATTCAAATCAATTTCCTTGATCAAATTGTAATTAATTCAATTATTCAATTATTTCAATATTTCCTAAGGTTTGATCAT
>MU226488.1:411615-427400 GCA_018584345.1 Thuja plicata
TTCCAAAATCCATCATTGAAGATATTCTCTCTAAATCATCAAAAATAAATGAAAAGCCTACGACTATATGGATTCCAAAGTCTCTCTTGAAAGAGTCTCATGTTGAGAAACAATTGAAGTTGACATTAAAGCTTCCAAAGGCTTCCACTTCATCTTCTTCCAAAAACATTCTTTCATTCCATGCGCCTAAACCACAACCTCTGTTATCCATTCACCATATTCCTGCACATATTCCTTCATTCACATTTCCTTCATCCTCTCGTCACCCTTCAAGGTGTGTATTGACGTTGATCTTGCCTTCCTTTCTGTATACCCTTTCACAATTCTTCCATTCACTATCATTCTACCTTCTATCTTTTTTCCTCATTTGTCTATTCCTCCTATCTTCCAACCTCACTCGCTTTGCATAAAATCTTATCCTCCATTTTTCTCTTTCATCTTCCTTTCCCTATCAGCATATTTGAGCATATCATTTTGAATCCTTGGCATATCATGGTTTATCCTTTCAAGGAGCATTATCTAAAAATCTTGCCTTCTTCCAAAAAATTCAAAAAAAGAAAAAAAGAAAATAAAATAAATTATTAAAGAGAAATAATTTTGTCCTATGGCGAAAACCACTCTCTTGTGGCACCTTGGATAGGTACCATAATGAAAACCTGACAATCAGGCATCATGCGTAGTTCTTCTACATATTTCATCCATTCCATATTCTCTCTTTGATCTTGACAATATTGATATATACACGAACATTTGGGCTATCTTGTGAGTTATCTTACGATGATCTTGCTTTCATTCCTTTCATGTTTAGCCTTCATATCTATCTTCCTCCATTCATTTTCGCCTATCACTATCCTTTTCCCCTTTGGTCTTGATCTAATAAAAAAAAGAAAGAGTAAAACACGGTGCTATGAAGCCTCTTGACATGTCTACTCCTTTGGACTGCATCCTTTCCTGCTTTTGCATCACACTTTTGTGACTTATCCTATGCTGGCCTTTCATTCTTGTCCAAATGTACTTTACATGATGTTTCTTTTTCCCTAGCTTGGGTACTCTTGAGGAGTTTTCCTTTGAGGATCTCTTCCCTTCATTCTCATGTCTTCCATCTCTTCCACCATCTTGCTAATCCTTCTTGTCCTACACCTTGATAAATATTGGGATTGCACAATGTGATTTTGCTTGGGAGTTTGATGCCCATTCTATCTGGGGGAATTCTTTGTACATAATTATTGATCCTGAAAAAATGATCATCTTAGTGAAAACCTAGCAATAGGCGCTTTGATGTATTTCAAAAAAAAAATTATATATTCCAAAAATACAAAAAAATCAAAAAATTCAAAAAAAAAAAGAAAAAGTGCCTTGGTGAAAACCTGGTAACAGGCTCCTTGGTAGAAAAAATTCAATTTTTTTTATAAAAAGTCCCAAAAAAAGAAGAAAAAAATAAAAAAATGAAAGAGAAAAAATTGTAATAAAATCCAAGTGGTGAAAACTTGGAAACAGGTGCTACTTGAGGCCTTTGCACCCCTTTTTTTTAGCACGTGTCCTTGACACTTAGCCTTTCTCCATCATGCCTTGTCCTTGTTGCCTTGGTCTGGAATTAGTCTTTGTCTTTGTCTAGGGGGCATAAATGTGTTAGCTTTGGTCTCTTGGATGCGTTTGTCTTTAGGACATCTCACAAATGGTATTTTTCAATACCACCCCAACTGTATTTTTCAATACAACCCCTGACATCGAGTGTTTTTCAACACTTATCGGTTTGGTCTTACCCCATTTTTTCATGTGGTCTTACCTGCTTGCAAGCATTCAATCCTTAGCCTCGGAACTCAGTATCAGTTAACACACTTAAATTTTTAAACTCAATAGCTTGAGCTATGTCATGATATTTTCTTTGTGTGCTGACTATTATTGATTTTTGTTGAGTGTCCTTTTCTAATAAGTCTCTCCGTGATGCATAGCTAGAGGACTTGGGGCATGGGGAATGTTTTTATTTGCTTCTTGCTTTATGCTTCACTTTTTTTTGTACAACCGTTCTGCTGGTCATCCTATCCTCTATGCCTTGATGCGAGCATAGTTTTGCTATATTAAATTGGGTAAGCTAACATCACAGTCATCTTGACCTCTATGTATTTGATGCTTATGTTAGAATCTTTCCACATTCCAATCTGATATAAATCACATTCATATATTCATAGTTACGCTTGTGACTAGTGATGATTGTGTGATTTTCTGATGTCCATTAATAATGGCCCAGTGATGAAAATAAGTTCCTTAAAATTCTCTTATGAATGATGAACACAAAGTGCTATGTTACAGTTTCTCTATTGCAAGTACACCTTTGCATTTGCATGTAGCTTGCATTGTTAGACCTCATGTTAATTTTCATTTTTAGGTTGCATTATGAGTTTGAGAGGGTTTTCCTTCATCTTTCTTATGGACTTTTAATCAATTGTGATCACGTTCTGATCTTCATTTCCTTATCTTCTTTTGTGATCTCAATCGAAATTTTCTATCTTAAACAATTGATTGATTTTGGGGCATTCTCTTTCTTGAGGCAATTTCTCTTTCTTCTCTCCATTTCTTTCCACCTCTTACAAACTTCTATCTTCCATTCGCTTTCACCCCATTTCTTCTTCTTCTTCTTCTTCTTCTTCTTCTTCTAATTAAACCTCGGGGCATAATATTTCGTGCTTAATGATCTACCTTGGTGCTATGATCTTTATATCTTTCATCTTACATCAAGAACCTTATCTTTAGTTCGATTTGATCAAAATTTATCAATTTATTGTTTCTCATCTATCTCATTTCGATTTCGATCATGAGGGGGCAGTACCTATCAAACTTCAATCTTTGATTCAGCTTTATCAATTATATCAGTCTTACTTGAGATTCGTATCTCTGACATGTCAATTACTTTATTTGGTGTTGACTTTTTCTTTTTCAATTGTGCTTATTTCTATCCTGATGTGTTCCTGAATCGACCACACATCTGGGTTGTTTTGTGATCCCAAGTCGACCTCACACTTCAACTGCATTCTTTGACTACATGTGTTCCCGATTCGACCACACATTTGTCAAAGAGGGGCAAATGTATGCACCCTAAAATGGTCACCTAGACTTTGGGCCCCATTTATCATTTTATCAATTTATCAATTTTCTGAATCAATGCTTTGCAATATTTTCAATTCAAATAAATTTCCTTGATCAAATTGTAATTAATTCAATTATTCAATTATTTCAATATTTCCTAAGGTTTGATCATTTTTATCTAATTAAAAAGATTTAATTTTCTTTGTAATTAAATAAAATTTATCTTATTTAATTAAAAGATTTAATCTCCCTTTTAATTGAATAAAATTTATCTTATTTAATTAAAGTAAATTTCTCTTTTTTAATTAAATAAAATTCCTCTTATTTAACTAAATTCAATTCCTCCCATTTAATTAAATAAAATTCTTCTAATTTATTTAATTATAAAGAAAACCCCTCTTTTAATTAAATAAATAAAAATCCCCACTTAAAGCACTTTAATTGATGAAAAAGGAAACAAATTAAATAAAAATCCCTTTTTCATCACATCTTCCTAAGTGGTGGGTTTTTGCCTCTTAATCTCAACCATTGATCAATTCTTTTTGCCTCTTAATCTCAACCGTTCACTTTTCTTTAAAAGGAGACCTCTCCTTCTCATTTTCATATTAGGTTTTCATAGTATTGTTATGCTGCAGGTTTGGAGAGCAATTTTGGAGGAGGATTTGAGCACTTGAGCTTGGATATTGCAACTTCTCTCTTCTTTTCTTCTTCTTCTTGCATTCATGGCTACTCATGTAGATTAGATTCATGTTTATTTTCATAGATTAAACTTGCATTTGTATTTCCTTTCATATATTAACCATGCATTGTTATCATTTAGATTAATTTCCTTTCATGCATTGCAATCATATAGAGTAGATCTCATTTTTATGCATTTGAATCTCTCGTTTCATGGTGTACTTGCATAGGCACTAACTAGGTCAATCTGAGGGCCTCCATTTCAAACCTTTTCACTCCATGACTAGAGAGCTATGGATCGATATTTGAGGCCTCATTCTTGAGAAACCTTGGATGGAATGATTCATAGAAGTGTGTCAACATTTTATCACACAGCACGCATGGCAGTTAACCAAGGCAAACCAAGTTTAACTTAAAATTAATCAGAAGTAGGGACAACAATGAAGGTAGTGTCCACAAATTTACCACAAAGTTCAATAGGTAAGTTAATAGAACCAAATGATGGATAGAGAAAACTATTACAAGTTTGGATCCACACATCAGATGTATCATAATAATCACGTTGTAAGTTCTTCATAAAAAAGTTTTCTTCAGTGATGACATTGACTAAGAAAGTAGGATCAATAAGACAAGCACACATAGGTATCTTAGCAATCCTAGCATAACTGTAGAGGGGACCATCAGGAGCCTTAATGGTCTCAGAATCATCAAAGGTGATCGAGAGTTCCCTAGGTCTTTTATCCTTAGGTTGTTTTGAAGGTTCAGATTGAAGTTTTGGTTTACGTTGAGGTGGAATTTGAAGTTGAGGTGGAGGTGAAGGATCTTGAACAGTAGGTTGAGATGAAACAACACACTCCACATGGTTAACAATATGGTTGAGATCATCCATCTTTGAATCATAAACAATATGCACAGAAGATGGTTGAACAATGGTATTAGTATCATGTGAAGGCAAAGGATTCGTATAGATTTGGATATTTTGATTAGGAGTAGAGACAGATTTGTTCCCACTACCATGAAAATGATCAACAGATAAAGCATTAGAATCAATTAAATCTTGAACCTTATTCTTTAGAGAATAACATTTCTGAGGATCATGACCATGCTAACGATGATATTGACAAAAGGCTTTGGGATTAAAGGATTTTTATGCCATCGTAGTAGGAAGAAGAGATTGAAGAGGAGGTAACATAATCATATTAGCAGTAAAAAATTTACTCATAATAGAATGTAAAGATTTAGAAAGAGGAGTAAATTTATGATTTAAATGAAAAGCAGTGGATGCCGAAGTGACATTGTGAGATGCAACAACAACTTGATCAACAACTACATTTGCTTGTTTATTTATTTTGACATAGTTGTTAGGCTTCTGAAACTTGTTGGGATTAGGAGAAGCATCACTCTTATCAACTAGAATAGGAGCCATTGGAGTGTTTCTCTCAAATTGACTCAATTGTAATTGATAATGATGAAGCGCTGCACAAAGTTGTTGAAAAGAGGTAAATTCAGTAAGCAAAATCTTATCTCTAATATCCTTTTGCAAATTTGAAATAAAAATATGTTGAATATCAATATCAGGAACATGATAAGAAATTTTAGAATAGAAATGCTTAAATCTACCAATAAATTTAGTCAATTTCTCTTTAGTATTATGTTTACAATGCATCAAATCAGTTAAGGACACTTGTAGACCAATGTTATTTTGGAACTATTCGATAAAGGTATTAGTAAGTTTTGGAAAAGAATCAATAGAATAAGGAGGCAAGGAACAATACCATTGCAAGGCCTTATCAAGAAAATTTTTAGTAGACAACTTGGCTAAAATCCTATGGTCATGAGAATAGTCACTACAAAGGATTTGAAATGTTTTAACATGAGTGATAGGATCTCCCTTACCAGTGTAATTGTCAAGACGAGGCATATTGACTTGCTGAGGGACAAGAGCACGAATAATGTCTAGGGATAAAGGACTACCCATGTCACATGTAGGAATACTAAACTTGGATTGAGTTAAGGATGCAAGTTTTTGTTGTAAAGAGGACACAGTTTGAGCTAGACTAATAATTGTGGACTCATTAGAAGAAATAGGAGGCATAGAAACATTTGGAACACTAGGAAAAGTGTAGGAAGAAGCATGAATAGAAGACACAACTGGTGGAACATTTGGAACCACAATTGGAAGATGATTGGATTAAGCAAGAGGAACACTATGGTATGAAGGTTGTGAGGTAGGTAAAGATACTAGTGGAGCACTCACATGAAGAGATGAAAGTGAAGATAGAGGATTGGAAAATGTAAGAGATGTAGTCACTAAAGGAGGAGTATAAGTAGGATTACTAGGAAAAGGAACAGAAGAAGGTTCCACACTAGTGACAGGAGGAGTGAATCCCAAATCTTGAGCCTCTTGAGCTAAAGGTTTAACATTTAAATGCACAAGATGAGTAATACCACGCAAGAGATTAACACCTTGATCACTATCACGAAGGACTTTCTTAAGAGCCTCTATAGCTTGAATAGAATCTTGATTATGATTTTCTTGAATAAGCCAATTTCCCATTTTATCAAGTTCAGTTGACAGTTTTTAGACTTGTTCAGGAGGAACTCTTAAAGCATTATCCTCATCATGAGATGAGTGAGAAGATTTATACTCTGTAGAAGGATTGGAATCATGAGTGATCAAATTTTCATCCGAGATCCTAAGGAAAGGAGAGGAAGACTTAGGATCAAAGGAACCCATAAGTCTATAGCTTCTTCTAAATGGGATATTGTAGGTAGGACTAGAGGTAGTAAAGCTCATACACCAATGCAATGTAAATGAAATAAACTAAGAAAATATAAATACAAGAACATACAAGAAGGATAATCTAATATGCATGCAATATCTAACATGAAATGTAAATCTAACACCAAAAAGAAAGAGTTGTCTATCGCGGGTTCACCAAAATGTAACATCTATAATGGAAGTCACCAAAATGTAAGATATGAATAATGATGTGGGGTAGAAATTGAATGTATCATTATTATTATTGGATAAATTGTATCGTTGAGATAGTGGAGAAGGTAAGATTGTCCTCTTAGCCCCAAATTTCACAAAGGAAAGATCCACTTTGATCAACCATAAGAAAATGGTTAATGCATAAATGCATCCATCAATCGGAAATAAGAAGAAAGAAGGAAGCCTTATATTCCCAAATTATGGATGAAAAGTATATAATAGATTTGAATTGATTATAACCTTAATTGAAATGAATTGAAGACAAGTACTAACCTTGAAATATAACAGATCTGGAAAAGCCTATTTTCTGATGTCCGTGTATGGTTTCGGGAAATTCTGCAACTGGATCTGGAACAAAAATGCAGAGACAGACAAAACCCATAAATATTTTCCTTTTCTAAGTCAGGTTCACCATGACCTATTTTTTGGGGTGCAATTATGCCCCAAATTGTTGACCTTGACTTGCATTGCTCCGACGAAAATTCTGTTCGCGGATCCCGAAAGTTGGCCGAAAAGGGTATCTGAATCTACTCTAAAATTTGCTGTCTTGTACTTGTACCTGCAAGAAAAATGGTTTTGTTTGTTGGGAAGGGGTTTTCCTTGGTCAAACCCCTATTTTTTAATTAACCTTAAAGTATAAATCAAATTGCATAAATAAAAAGCAAATAAACAAATTCACCTTGCTTGTATAAAAACCCTTATGGAGTATTCGATTCCTTGGATCCGCAAGTTTGTAAGCACCAAATGAATGTAGAATGTAGAATATAGGATGTAGGATGTCTCAAATTAATTTATTTTAGATCTTCAACACCAATCTTGAATGGATCTTAGAATAGGAAGAGGCTTGCATGGATGTTGATGGAGAAATCTTCAACAAGAGGGCTCCATAGAGCTGAATCCTTCAATGGCTACCAATGGATCTCCTTGATGAATTGAATGATTGAATGTCTTTGAATTCTTGAATACTTGAGAGTAGATTCTTTCTTCAATAAATCATGCATAGAGTTTGGATGGATGAAATTGCTTCTTGCATCTTTCACACTTAGATTTCACTTAGAGAAAATGAGAGGAGAAGGCTTCCTTATATACCAAACTAGGGCACAATCTTCTAGAGAGGCCTACATAGGATAATTAAATTAAAATTAAACCTATACCCCTAGAAGTGGACCTATATTAAATATAATTTCAAGGGTCGTTGCCTCGAAGACCAAAACAACCGACCTGGAAGTGGGAATTAAATCTTTCTGAAGCCCGACATCCGAAAACCCCCGACATCCGAAAACCCCAAAAACATGAAATATAGACCCTAGGTCAAGGTTGAGGTTGACTTTGGCCTAGTTCATGTTCAAGGTTGACCTTGAAATAGGTAAGGGTCGAGGTCAACCTTGACCCTGAGGTCAATAATCTCAGATCTGTAGTTTAGGATGCCAAAAATAGGCTGAAGAGAAGTGGAAAAGGGGGCAGAATAGGGGTAAAAGTCAGATCCAAGTTAGAGACCCATTCAAGGTGCTTGACATGACACCAAACCAATTAATTAGAGGGCTAAACCAGTCCAAAATGGAAGAGCATCCATTTTATGATTATACATATAGCCCTCACTTTAGCAAGAGTATGGACTCGATGCAAACTCTTAGTAAAGGAGATCATAGAGAAAAGATAATCTTATTGAATTCAAAAGGGACAAAGGAATCCTCAAGCCCCTAGGGACTTAAGTGTTTATCAACCCTAAGATGATGATAAGAGAGACACCATCAGTCAAAGAGAAAAGGAGTGAGGGTGTGATTACCTTGCCCAGTGAGAACCTATGTCCCATTGTGAATCACACAAGGAAAAAGTACAACTGGAAAGATGGAGTTGAACCACCTAGTGAATGTGGGTACTCACTAGTCAACCCATCAAGGTTTTAATCCTAGGAATATTCTATTGCAAAAGAGCAAAGCCAAAACATAGAGAGATCCAATCTTAAGGATACCTTTCATCCTTAAGGGATCAAAACATTGTAAATGTAAACAAGAGGGATCAAGAGATCCTTGTAAATTGAAACTAGAGGGATCAAGAGATCCTATAAGGTAAAAATCCATGCTTTAAGGATTAGTCTCTAATCCATAAAGGGAAAAAGTGTTAATTTTGAAAATATTGAGAGTGCGTGTGTGCAAAAAGTGAGTAGAGCAAATGCCCCCACATTAAAGTATTTGCTTACACTTTAACATGAGCAATGGATTTAATGGAAACATAAAAAACTCCACTAATTACATTTCCACAATGAGCTGCCCCCAAGTGAAGACAAATCAAGAGAAATACCACATAAACATACAGAGAACACAAAAGGGATCTACCTACCATGGGATTAGTATGATCATAAGATAATATGTATATATAGATATGATATTATTGCAAATGAATTAACATCATTCCCCAAAGAAAGTAGAACTACAATCACAATGGAGGAAAGAAAACACAAGAGTTACAAAGAAGAGTCTTTTCAGACCACAACATGGAGACCAAAAAGAATCAGTGCGACTATGTCGCCAATCCAAGAAGACTACACAAGGAAAATATTTACGAACAATAGCACGGGTATAAAATAGCATGGAACAATATAAAGAAAATAGAGATACATATAGAAGAATTGTAAAATAGGTTCAATTCCTTTATTACCTTGTACCAACAAAGTAACAAGGGTCGTATAAAAGAATCTAACAAACATTTAGCAAATACGGTACGAGAGAAGCATAGTACAATAGGCAAACACATAAGAGGATACCATGGAGGACAAGCCAATCAAGCACATCACCTACTCTCCCCATATCGGTTTATATCATTTAGGGAAGGTGGGAAACTTGCAAGAGGGACTATATCCAACACAGTAGGAATAATAACCAGTTCCAAATAAGGATCCTCTTGAGAATTGCGATGTTCGATACTAGGTGTAATTATCGGTTGTGTGGAAAGCATATGAGGTAAATCAGTATCAAGATCAATAGTCTCATATTCATCATTGACATCAATAGGATCATCAAGAGTATCTTCTTCATCAAGATTAATCGAAATAGAATCTAAGATACAAATAGAATCATCATAATCATTCATCTTAACATCATTATTAACATTAACTTCCTCCAACATATTAGGCATAGGTTGGTCAAAAGAAGGTAAATAATTTCAAAGAACAGAGGCACTGGCCCTAGCATTAGCCCAATGCTTCTTACAACGTTCATTGGTAGATTTTATTACATTTTTCTTGTTTGAAATATGTTGAGAACTAGGAGGAACAACAAGTGGTTCCTTCACAGGTTCTATACGAGGATTAGTAGGATTCATAGTAGACTGAAAAGAAAGACTAGGAGTTTGATTAACAAAATTGAAAGCAATGGATAAAGGAGGTATGTAAGGCGTAGGAAAAACACCATGGTTAAGATCCATCTAAGGCATGCATAACTCAAGAATCTTGTGATGTTTATAGGCTTGATATGAGCAAAATAGGTTATCAAGTCGGGAAGAACATGAATTAGGTAATGAAGTCCAAAAGAAGTCAAGGGTAGCAAAATCCCTAGGCCTAGAAGGTTTATATAAGATATGATTAATTATCTTCACCTCTTCATCGTGAATGAAATTAATACACTTATGGATAGGAGAAGCAATGGAACACATGGCTGTTAACCAAGACAAACCAAGCTTAAATTGAAATTGATTAGAAGTAGGAACAACAATGAAGGTAGTGTCCACATCTACACAATGTTCAATAGGTAAGTTAATAGAACAAAATGATGGATAGAGAAAACCATTATAAGTTTGGATCCACACATCAGATGTATCATAATAATCACGTTGTAATTTCTTCATAAAAAGGTTTTATTCAGTGATGACATTAACTAAGGAAGTAGGATCAACAAGAAAATCACACGTAGGTATCTTAGCATTCCTAGCATAAATGTAGAGGGGACCGTCAGGAGCCTTAATGGTCTCAGAATCATCAAAGGTGATCAAGAGTTCCCTAGGTCTTTTATCCTTAGGTTGTTTTGAAGGTTTAGATTAAGTTTCAGTTTAGGTTGAGGTGGAGGTGAAGGATCTTGAATAGTAGGTTGAGATGAAATAGTGCACTCCACATGGTTAACAATATGGTTGAGATCATCCATCTTTGAATCATAAACTATATCCACATAAGATGGTTGAACAATGGTATTAGTATCATGTGAAGGCAAAGGATTCGTATGGATTTGGAGATTTTGATTAGGAGGAGAGACAAATTTGTTCCCACTACCATCAAAATGATCAACAGATAAAGCATTAGAATCAATTAAATCTTGAACCTTGTGCTTTAGAGAATAACACTTCTCAGTATCTTGACCATGCTGACAATGATATTGACAAAAGGCTTTGGGATTAAAGGATTTTGATGCCATCGTAGTAGGAAGAAGAGGTCGAATAGGAGGTAAAGTAATCATATTAGCAGTCAACAATTTACTCATAATAGAATGTAAATATTCAGAAAGAGGAGTAAGCATATGATTTAAACAAAAAATAGTGGATGCAGAAGTGACATTGTGAGATGCAACAACAACTTGATCAACAACTACATTTGCTTGTTTATTGATTTTGACATATTTTTTAGGCTTTTGAAACTTGTTGGGATTAGGAGCACCATCACTCTTATCAACTGGTATAGGAGCCATTGGAGTGTTGCTCTCAAATTGACTCACTTGTAATTGAGAATGATGAAGTGCTGCACAAAGTTGTTGAAAAGAGATAAATTCAGTAAGCAAAATCTTATCTCTAATATCCTTTTGCAAATTTGAAATAAACATATGTTGAATATCAATATCAGGAACATGATAATAAATTTGAGCATACAAATGCTTAAATCTACTAATAAATTCAGTCAATTTATTTTTATTATTCTATTTACAATGCATCAAATGAGTTAAGGACACTTGCAGACCAATGTTATTTTGGAACTGTTGGATAAAGGTATTAGAAATTTTTGGAAAAGAATCAATAGAATAAGGAGGCAAGGAACAATACCATTGCAAGGCCTCATCATGAAAATTTCTAGCAAACAACTTGGCTAAAATCCTATGGTCATGAGAATAGTCACTACAAAGGATTTGAAATGTTTTAACATGAGTGATAGGATCTCCCTTACCAATGTAATTCTCAAGACGAGGCATATCGGATTGCTGAGGGACAAGAGAATGAATAATGTCTAGGGATGAAGGACTACCAATGTCACATGTAGGAATACTAAACTTGGACTGAGTTAAGGATGCAAGTTTTTGTTGTAAAGAGGACACAATTTGAGCCAGACTAATAATTGTGGAGTCATTAGAAGAAATAGGAGGCATAGAAACATTTGGAACACTAGGAAAAGTGTAGGAAGAAGCATGAATAGAAGACACAACCGGTGGAACATTTGGAACCACAATTGGAAGAGGATTAGAATAAGAAAAAGGAACACTATGGTATGAAGGTTGTGAGGTAGGTAAAGATACCAGTGGAACACTCATAGGAAGAGATGGAAGTGAAGCTAGAGGATTGGAAAATGTAAGAGATGTAGTCACTAAATGAGGAGTATAAGTAGGATTACTAGGAAAAGGAACAGAAGAAGGTTCCACACTAGTGACAGGAGGAGTGAATCCCAAATCTTGAGCCTCTTGAGCTAAAGGTTTAACATTTAAATACACAAGATGAGTAATACCACGTAATAGATTAACACCTTGATCACTATCACAAAGGAATTTCTTAAGAGCCTCTATAGGTTGAATAGAATCTTGATTATGGTTTTCTTGAATAAGCCAATTTCCCATTTTATCAAGTTCAATTGACATTTTTTGGACTTGTTCAGGAGGAACTCTTAAAGCATCATCCTCATCATGAGATGAGTGAGAAGAGTTATTCTATGTCGAAGGATTGGAATCATGAGTGATCAAATTGTCATCTAGGATCCTAAGGAAAGGAGAGGAAGACTCAGGATCAAAGGAGCCCATAAGTCTACGACTTCTTCTAACCAAGATATTGTAAGTAGGACTAGAGGTAGTAAAGCTCATACACCAATGCAATGTAAATGAACTAAACTAATAAAATATAAATGCAAGAACATACAAGAAGGATAATATAATATGCATGCAATATCTAACATGAAATGTAAATCTAACACCAAAAGGAAAGAGTTGTCTATCGCGGGTTCACCAAAATGTAACATCTATAATGGAAGTCACCAAAATGTAAGATATGAATAATGATGTGGGGTAGAAATTGAATGTATCATTATTATTATTGGATAAATTGTATCGTTGAGATAGTGGAGAAGGTAAGATTGTCCTCTTAGCCCCAAATTTCACAAAGGAAAGATCCACTTTGATCAACCATATGAAAATGGTTAATGCATAAATGCATCCATCGATCGGAAATAAGAAGAAAGAAGGAAGCCTTATATTCCCAAATTATGGATGAAAAGTATATAATAGATTTGAATTGATTATAACCTTAATTGAAATGAATTGAAGAAAAGTACTAACCTCGAAATATAACAGATCTGGAAAAGCCTATTTTCTGATGTCTTTGTATGGTTTTGGGAAATTCTGCAACTGGATCTGGAACAGAAATGCAGAGACAGACAAAACCCATAAATATTTTTCTTTTCTAAGTCAGGTTTACCTTGACCTATTTTCTGGGGTGCAATTATGCCCCAAAATGTTGACCTTGACCTGCACTGCTCTGACATAAATTCTGTTCGTGGATCTCGAAAGTTGGCCGAAAAGGGTATCCAAATCTAATTTAAAATTTGCTGTCTTGTACCTGTATTTGCAAGAAAAATGGTTTTTTTTGTTGGGGAGGGGATTTCCTTTGTCAAACCCCAGTTTTGAAATTAACCTTAAATTATAATTGAAATTGCATAAATAAACAAATTCACCTTGCTTGTATAGAATCCCTTGTGGAGGATTCAAATCCTTGGATCCACAAGTATGTATGCACCAAATGAATGTAGAATGTAGAATGTAGGATGTAGGATGTCTCAAATCAATTGCTTGTAGATCTTAAACACCAATCTTGAATGGATCTTTGAATAGGAAGAGGCTTGCATGGATAGAGAAATCTTCAACAAGAGGGCTCCATAGAGCTTGAATTCTTCAATGGCTACCAATGGATATCCTTGATGAATTGAATGCTTGAATGTCTTTTAATTCTTGAATGCTTGAGAGTAGATGCTTTCTTCAATTAATAAATCATGCATAGAGTTTGGATGGATGAAATTTCTTCTTGCATCTTTCACACTTAGAGAAAATGAGAGGAGAATGCTTCCTTATTAACCAATCTAGGGCATAATCTTCTAGAGAGGCCTACATAGGAGAATTAAATTCCAATTAGACCTATACCCCTATAAGTGGACCTACATTAAATATAATTTCAAGGGTCGTTTCCTTGAAGAACAAAATAGTCGACCTGAAAGCGGGAATTAAATCTTTCCGAAGCCCGACATCCGAAAACCCCGAAAACATGAAATCTGGACCCTGGGTCAAGGTCAATGTTGAATTTGACCTAGGTTAGGGTCAAGGTCAACCTTGACCTAGGTCAAGGTTGAGGTTGAACTTGACCCTGAGGTCAAGAATCTCAAATCTATAGTTCAGGATGCCAAAAATAGGTCGGAGAGAATGTGAAAAGGGGGTATAAAAGGGGTAAAAGCCAGATCCAATTCAGAGACCCATTTAAGGTGGTTGACATGACCCTAAACAAATTACTCAAAGGGAAAAACCAGTCCAAAATGTAAGAGCTTCCATTTTCTGACTATACATTTCTAATAGGGGTTTCGTGCGTTACCAAATCTTGTGTCATGTGTCATTACATTTCATGAATGTTTCTATGAATGTTTACATGCAAATTAAGTTTTTGAATTTATATTACATGCATAAAGATATAATAGCACATATGGTCAGTAATACAAGGAATGGATTACTAAAGGATTAAGGGTTAATTGAAAAAAAGTTTTAAGGGTACTGATTCACCCCTCTCCTCTCAGTACACACAATTCCATTATTCCAACACTATCAACATATTCAAAACTAAACATCACATCAGAGGATCACACATATGGAACTTCATGATGGATTACAAAGACACCATAACTGATAAACTAACATGGGATATTGGAAATGGGGAAGACACTTTATTTTGGGAGGACTCATGGGTAGGGTATGAACCCTTGGATACTATAGATATAGATCCTAACATTAAGGAAATATTATCTCAAATATGGGGTCACAAATTATGCCATTATATCACAGAAATTAACAACAAACCTTCCATAGGATGACAATAGAAAACTGTTAGAGTAGCCTTAGTTTATCTAATAATTAATTCATTTAATTATTAGTCTAGTTACTCTTTGCTCAAGTTTCACTTAGGTAGCTTTCTAATTCTTTAGGGTTTCCTTTAGGGTTTCGTGATTCTTTTTATAAGGATTCACCTCTTAGTTTTCATGATAGAGTTTTTACATCACATTGTAATTCATAGAAACATATCATTAATATATTATTTTCTTGAGCACATGATGTCTCTGGCTTTTTGGCCTCCATAGTCTTTTTCTTCTGTCTGCACTTTGCTTCTTCTTGTGACAATCTTGCATGCAGGTGTTCTTGGGTAGATTTGTCATTTATCAAATCTAACATGGTATCAGAGCTCTCCTACTATTCACTGTTCGTGTTTTGTTGAAGCATTCAGACTCAGAGGGTTTCAGAGGTTTTTTCAGTGTTTTTTATGGTGTTTCAAGGGCAAGCTTTGGTTATGGTCACTTTGGGCTCAAACGGGCATTGCCATTGAGCTCAGAGGACCCCAAAACCCCAAAAATGACATAAAATTTATCCATTTTGGACTACTGGACTCTGAGGCAAAAAAAATTTGGTTCCTGTGCCGTACGGCACAGAAACCGAGGCAAAAATTTCAAAAAAAAATTATTTTAAATGTTTTTTTAGCACAGACTGTGCAACTTTATTGGGGCGCCGCCGCCACACCACCGCAGCCTGGCCCCCGGCTG
>MU226488.1:427653-440565 GCA_018584345.1 Thuja plicata
CCACCGGTGCCCACCGCTCCCCGGTGGCGCGTTTTGATTCAGCCACCAGCGGCCTGTTTTCCAGCCCCCGCGTGCAGCTTTAGCCTAGCGGGTGGTCATATGAGCGACCAGGGGCTGCGGCCCAGCCCCCTGAGCGCGCCATGCGCCCGGGGGCCCAGTTTTTTAGCCCCAGGGGCTTATTTTTTAGTTTCTGAGGCCTTTCTGACCCTCCTGGAGTGTTTTCGCTCTAACTTGAGCATCCGGGGGTCTTTTTTTGACTTCCATATACCGTCGAAAAGCTCTTTCTGAGCACTTTTCGATGATGGAAGTTGGGTTTTTGGGTTCTATTTCAATAGTATTTTTTGCTGTTGAAGTCTGATATCTTTTTTTGCCTTCCGGGAGTCATATCTGGCTCATCCGGACTCCATTTTTGGCAAACCAGATATCGTCAGAAAGATGGTTCAGTGCACTATACAGTTGCAGAGGTCTTTTTTCTAGATTCTTCTCTAGGTTTTCTCTCCTTTGAGTTTGGCAGTTTATGCACTCTGGTGGATTGCTTGGGTTTACAGGTCCTGGGATCTCTTCTACTGTACTTCTGGTCCATTCTTCTTTCTGACTTCTGAGCTTGTATGCTCCTTCTGTTGCATCCTTTTTCTGTAAATGCACTGAGATAAAGTGCCTATTTCTGCATTTTTGGGATTTTGAGCACCTTGTATGGTTGTCGTACTCGCACTCTGTTATAAAGTGCCATGGGGGGTTATGATGCTTTTGCCATTTTAGGCACATCCACCTTTGTCAAGTGAGCGTACCTTCCACGACATTAGCCCATGCTGTGTGTCGATGACACCGCCCTTTATCCTGTGTTTGTACTTCTGTTGCACTGTTGGTGTTCCTGGTTCTTCTTCTGCAGATGTTTCTGGCATTTCATTTCAGTGTTCCTGTCACCTCTCCCAGTTCAGCATTATGGGGGGTTCACCTGTTGGTTCTATTGCTTCCTGGTTCGATTGATCAGCTCTTCAGACTTTGTCTTCTTTACCTGGTCATGCACTTCAGTGGGGGTTCCAGCAGTTTCTCCTGACAAAGTTTACAGTTCCTTGCTTCGGAGATGTTTCTTTCTCTTTCTTGTTCCTCTCTCTGGGACTCCTTTTCCCTTTCTTGTTTTGGGTACCTGATCAGGCCTTGTTGCTGGGACCCATCTTTCCTGCTTTCTGCAGTAGATTAGCTATTTTGTTTCTCCCTAAGTTACACTTAAGGGGGGGTGTTAGAGTAGCCTTAGTTTAGCTAATAATTAATTCATTTAATTATTAGTCTAGTTACTCTTTGCTTAAGTTTCACTTAGGCAGCTTTCTAATTCTTCAGGGTTTCGTGATTCCTTTTATAAGGATTCACCTCTTAGTTTTCATGACAGAGTTTTTACATCGCATTGTAATTCATAGAAAAATATCATTAATATATTATTTTCTTGAGCACATGATGTCTCTGGCTTTTTGGCCTCCATAGTCTCTTTCTTCTGTCTGCACTTTGCTTCTTCTTGTGACAGTCTTGCATGCAGGTGTTCTTGGGTAGATTTGCCATTTATCAAATCTAACAAAAACAATAGAAGATATCCCTTTAACAGAAGAACATAAATCATTTTTTTGGATATTATAAATGAAAGACACTTTACTCTGAAGAATAGACAAGATAAAATAATCTGGAGGTTCCAACGATGGAAAATATAAGTTAGAGATGGATAAAATAAAATTTTAAATTTATAAATATTGCATAATATAGACATTCCTCTTAACTTATTTTGAAACAAGGTATGCTCTCCCAAGGCTGGAATGTTTTTATGGGTAGCACTTCAAAAATGGATACTCAAAACTGAATGGTTTAAAAAACTAGGTTATGAAGGTCCATCAAGATGTCCACTATGTGAACAAAATGAGGAATCTGTGGATGACATCCTTTTGACTTGTTCTTATACCAAAGAATGTTGGAACATGATCTGCCACAAACTAAGTTGGTATTCAACATATCCTGAAAACGTAGTAGAATTTCTAAAAAGTTGGCCTTCTCATTTGAATAATAATCTATATAAAAACATATGGACAATCACAGCCTCTATTATTACATGGGAACTATGGAAGGAAAGAAATAGAAGAATTTTCCAATATAAGAAGATGAAACCCAACTCATTGACTAACAAAATGGAAGCAAGCATTGTGGAAAATTTGAATAATAGACTGAGAAAATCCAATCACATAGAAGGCACTTTCTCACGATGGGATGACACAATTTGGAAAAAAGGGTATGGGTTAATCATTCCCCCCCAATATGGAAAAGGAGGGTCAGAGAGTAAAGTAGAAAGAGCTACATGTAAATGGAGCACTCCTAAATATGGTTGGTACAATCTGAACTTTGACAAAGCATCTAGGGGAAATCCTAGTGAAGCTGACATTGGTTGTATTATACATTCACAGGAAGGTAAAATTTAGGAAAAATTAGGAAAACCCCTACATTAAACTACAAACAATATGGCAAAAATTGAAGCACTACAAAAGGTTTACTGTCATGTAAAGAATTAGGCATGAAAAACTTAGAAATAGAAGGAGATACACCAAAAATCAAGCAACCTTAATAGAAGGTCATACATATCCCAAAATAGCTTCTCCTAAGCTCACATGTCTCTATGTGCCATATACTGTCTTCGTTGACCAAAAGTGTACTACTATACTCTGTAATTATGCTTTCTGTACTTAGTCATTTTGCAATCCTTAACTCCAAAATTGTGTTTCACTCCAAGTGACCATTCATACCAGATGTGTTGCCATAAATGACAACCCTCAAGTGTTCCATAACACTCCTGAATGAACCACTTGCCAACAAATTTTCTCAAGATATATCTAGTGTTACCTTGTGGCTTGTCGATTTGTTTTTTGTATTATGGTGATTTTGTAAGTTTGTACACATGCTTGTCTCTCATGGGTTATGTAGGAAATTGATTAAATATAACTCGGTATGATCATTATTTCCTAATAAGTGGTATTAGAACTTTAATGGTTGATTTAGAGTTATAAGCTAACTTGAGTGGACAAAGTACAAGGTTGAAGCCATGGATATGCATTAAGGATTTGAGACATTTCAAGGTATGGAACACATTTATAGGTTGTTTTATTGAAAATCTGAGGGTTTTGGGTTTGTTGTTATGATGGGTTGTTTGCAGATTTGGGGTATGAAAAACGTTTGGTCAAATACATTTTTGGATATGCGATTAAATGATGATTTTTTGGTGTAGTTTTCAAAAATGCCCTCCTAGGAAAAAAAACCATAACATTGCATCCTGTTTGGTCAAGCAATAAATTTTGATATATAATTTGACCCATTTTGGCTTCAATTGGAAAAAATGCAACTTTTTCAATTTGACCATCATACAACCATCAACTTTTGTCTATAAAGAAAATGAATAAAATATAATAAGTTGTTATCACGTAATCACTAAAATCATGCCTTGCAAATAATTTAATATTATATACGTACACACACACATATTTATGTATGTATAGTATATATACACAAATATGTATATATAGTTATATGTATATGCATACATATGTATAATATACATATACATGTGTGTGTAGAGAGAGAGAGAGAGGTTGTCTTTGAAAAGGTTTTTAAAATAATAAATAAATAAAAGTTCATGGGTCAGGGGTCTACAAAGCACCTCATCCCATACCCCCCATAATGCCTATCATGTCATATGAGTAGGTTTGTCTGTGTAGTATATTATTTGTTTGCCTATTAATAATGTCATAGGTTTTGTGATGCAAAGTTTGAAATGTATAGTTGACTATTCATTAGTTTTGTTATTTTATTTGTTTGACGAGTATGAAGAGTTGAGTATTGATTTTTTCACTTGTGGGTGCTTGAGATTCAAGGTGTGAGTATGTGAATGCAGACGAGTTGAGATGAAAAACTTTGAGGGAGTACAATTTTTTATGAGATGTTTATGATGCCATAGCTGATTGTCAGATTTGGTGCTTCTTGCTATAGGTGTACACATATTTTTAGAGTTTGAGAATTTATGATGATAGGTACGTAGGTTATCTTTGATTCAAGGACATGGTTGGATACAGTATGAGACTTTAAGTCTCATGTGGGAAATAGTTGAGTGTAGGTACAACTTTTTGGTGTTGATTATGGTGTCATGGGTACACAAGTACATATTTTGCATTAGAAAGATGCAATCTTTTTTGTGGCGATTGATAGTGACTTGGTTTGATGTTAGGAGGTTGTTTATTATTTCCTTGATGCTTATCTGGTTCCTTGAATGTGATACATGATTGTGGATAGGTTTGGAAAATGAGATCCTTTATTGGTTTGGTGTTTGAGTCCTTTGATCTATAGGATTATTCTTTTTTATATCTCAGTTTGTAGTTTACTAATTTGACGATGAGTTTGCATGTTGAATGTTGGGATCTATGAGTTATGTGTTTGGTAGATTCCAAATCCTAATTGATTGTACTGGAATTAATTGGATATGGATTATCTATATCTACCAGGTTTGATTTAGTAATTATGCAAACTTTGTTAGATGGCCTTATTTATGGTCATTTGTACATTGGTATGTTTTCTTTGAGATGAGAGGATGTATTTTGTTTATGGTACTTGGATAGTTGGTGTTGGGAATTGTAAAATGTAATTTATCACAATGTCATGATGAATTTTTTATTCATTGATTGCACTTTTCAATCCAAGAGCTTTTGATAGTGACGTGTTGATAGTGTAATGTTGATTCTTGATTGGCTAGTGTTGGATGCTGTATCTTCTTAATTTTGAGATCTTGGGTGTACTTGATGTTACTGACATTTTAGATGTATGTGTGTATACTTGGATGATCTTCATTTAGGAGATGGTTATCATGATGCCATGTGTGACTTAGTATCATGATTCAGTAGAAGTTGTTGGAAATGATGTAGATTCACCATTGGATGGTGGATGATCTTCTTTAGTGTTGCATATATTTAGAGGATGTCTTATATCCTTTTACTACAGAAGATTCGTTCACATTTTTTGGTTTAGTAGTAGGATATGGTTATCTTAATGGTGATTAGAAATGTTGGAATCTTGAAGGACTCAAAGAACCCTTAGTTGAGGTACGGTTTTATGATTTCATTTGACCTGTCATTATGGTTGTTGTTATGTCATGGTATACCCTTAATACTAGTTTAGATTTCTGGCATGGTACAACTATTTGATATGTGGAGCATGTGGTCTTCTAGGAGGATATGGTTAGATCACGCTGTCATTTTTTTGTTCCTGATTTTGTGGTTGGAGCTTTGACATTGATCTTTGTTTGGTTCTCTTTGTCTTGAGTATACAATCATTTTCTTGATACTTCATGATAGTGTTATCTTGCATTTGGAGTTTGAGATGGATTGATCAGCTACATGTGCTCGTGAATACTTGGAGACTTAGGGGAGGTTGGTATTCTCTTGTGTTTAGAGACATGTGTTGAGATGGTTTTTGGTTTCAGTAGAAATATTGAGGAGCTTTCACTTGGTATGTATTTGAGAGGAGAGTGTTCTTAAAGTGAATCATGATGACTTGGATGTCTTGATGAGCATTATGATTCCCTAATATTGTTCTTCTTGGTGGTTTACTACTTGAGAGGTATTTCCCATTATTCCTTTCTGGTTCATTTTTTGTTATGATTATCTCTCATCGATATAGATCTTGAGCTATGGAAAGGCTAGTTCTAGAGGATTCAATTTTAGATATATTTTATATTGGTTATATCCTCATACATATATTGTTATTATAGTACCATTACAAGGATATTAGGAGATAATTTATTAGGACTGTTTCCTTCATTAAGAATGGTTAATAGTTTATTAGGATTGTTTCCTTCATTAAGAATAGTTATTATGAGTTCGGTCTTCTTGGTTATGGAGAGGGTTACATCCATGTTGGCATTACATAATATAAATATTTGTTTAGCCTATGAGATTGAACATATTTGGGTGTTTTCATTGCTTTTCATTTGGAGTATTTTTTAGGAGATCATAGTTGATATATTATTTCTTCTTTGAGGTTTTGGTAGGACATGTTATGGTTTACAAGTTTTCTCTATTCATTATATGGTTTCTTCCATGTGCTTCATGTTTATATGATTTGAGAATATGGTGACATGTTGTGGGAGAGTATTCAACACTTAAGTTGCATGTGTAGATCATTATGATTTTTTTGGGTACTACATGTTTTTATTTACTTTACACCTTGATATGAGTGTTTATTGGTAGACTTGATATGCTCTGAGCTTTATTTTCAGATTTGGCATTATCCATGAAGTGGTAATAGGTTTTAATATATGGATCTTGATTGTGGTTTAAGGATTGATATGATATTGGCACGAGTTTACTAGTTTGTGTTATACCTAGGAGGTATGGATGGTTGGATGTATTGACATGTGTTGTGGATGTCATTTTTTATCATGTGGGTTTTTTTTTGTATGAAAGCAACTTGGAGCCTTTGTTATCACAATTTATTTTGGTTCTCTACTCATGGATTAGTGTATCTTCACCTTGGCTTGTTCCTTTTCTTTCATAGGTAGCATTTTGGATGATAAGATGACTTCTTGCTTGAGATAGTGGTCACTTGGTCTTCTTGCAGGTATCTTGATTGAGCATGGGAGCATGTTGGAGATTTGTGTGATTACATATATGGTTATGATGATGTATTCATTGATTGAACCATATGAGATGTATATAAGAAGTGGGAGAATATTGGAAAAATGTGTTGTACACCTTGTGTAATATTTGTAATATTATATTTAATTATTATGTATATTGCACACCTAGTATCACCTTGATGGTCGTGCATCATGTAGAGATTCCTTGGAGTCACTTTATGAGTTGTATTATAACATTCAGATATTATTTAATGTGGGTGTCACTTTAGGATATTATATTCTAATTATTCAATATTAGGAAAAAATGTTTAACACAATGTAAACTTTCTATGCAATATTAAAAGAGAGGTTCAATGGTAATTTGTACACGTGGTTTTGTGGCACATGGTTTTAATTTACCATTGGTTGGATTTTGTGTGGTCTTGTATCTATAAAAGAAAACAAATGTTGGTGGTTTAGGTTGCCTAGGGGTTTGGGTTGTGGTTATTGAGTTTTTTTGAAGGTTTTATTTGTGAAGCATTACATGGGATGTGTGGATAGATGCTTAGACACATAGGAATGCATTCTAGGGGGCTTTATGTTTGAGAATATTCATTATAACTCTAATTTATTTATATATATTTTATGGATGAATAATAAAATGGAGTATGGATGCTTTCAGAAGCTAGGATTTTCTCTCATGAGGGTTTTCCTGGGGTATATCTCATGTTATCTTGTGGCTTCTCTGTTTGATCTTTACATTATGATAATTTTGTAAGCTTGTATGCATGCATTTCTCTCATGGGTTATGTAGGAAATGGATTAAACATAACTGAACATAATAATTATTTCCTAATAGTGCAAAGGAAAAGGAAGAAAAATGAGGTAATATTTAACATGCAGATTCACTCTCATTCCAAAGGTGAAGTGAAAACTTAAGTTTTTAGGTTTTGATAGTGCTCATTAATGGGATAGGGCAGTTGTGGTTGGGAATTATTTGTGGCCCACTCTTAGTAGTGGTAGTAGAAAGGTGATATAGTAGGCATCAATGGTTGATTACCATTTTTATTTGTTCTCTAGTTATGCTTTGAGATTTTATCTATCTACTCAAGGGTTGGAGATTTTATTTATTTTATTTTATTTTATGGGTGTGACCCCACAAAGTCACATTAAATTGTAAATAAAAAGTATGTTATATTTAAAAAGAATAATAATGAGATGGATACATGTAAGGAAATATTGATCATTACTTGATTACATTTAATCTATTTCCTACAAAATCTACAAGAGACAAGCATGTGTACAAGCTTACAAAATCATAACTATGCGGAGATCAAATAGACAAGCTACACAACAACATGAGACATACCTTGGTAAAACCTTCATGAGGGAAAAACCTAGCTTCCAAAAGCATCTATACTCCATTTATTATTCATCCATAAAGAAATACAAAGCACAAGTACAAAGTTATAATGAACACCTATGAAACATCAAACCCTCCAATGCATTCCCATATGTACAAGCGTGTATCCACATATATCAAGCCATGCTTCACAAATGCAACCTCTAGAAAGACTTAGTAACAATAACTCACTTAACCAACATGAGAGGTTGTAGACTACCACCAAGATCAATAGTTCCTATCCATTACTACTTACAACAAATCTATAAAAATAGAGATATACAATGGTTTCATTATTCATAAGGTAATAATTTAAATTAATTAATGGATCAAAACCAAAATAAGTGACATTTCACATGTAGCCATATTGAACAACTGACAAATATTATTAGTATACATCATTTTAAGAGAATTATATACATATATAAAATTTTAATAGAAAAATATTAATTATTATTATAAATTAAATATATTATATTTTAAATTATTTATTTTGTGTTTTTGGGTAGGCTAATAAAGGGGATCATTGATTAATATCTTTTATGCATGTATAATAATCTATTTTCTTTTGAGATATAAATTTTTGAGTTATTTTGATATCCCTTGATTTCTTTTATAAAAAATAAAAATTTGGTATGCTAGTTTACTTGTATAATATAAATCTTATATATAATTCTAATTTAATCAATATTTTTAACTTTAATACTTACTATAACCCTAATCCTAACTTGTATTAAACTTGAACTATAATACTAACCATAATTAGACACTAAGTGTAATTAAAATATTATCTAATTTACCAATCTTAAAAATAAAATGTCGAATTTTTTTATCTTATTCTTTAAATAATTTTAATTGATTCAAAATATTCAATATCTTTATCTTAAATAAAATCTTACTTTATTACCCTACTATCATATTGTCTAAATTCCATCTTGCTTTTAAACTCTAAAATAATTTTTACTTTAAAAAAAATAAAAAATAAAAAATTTAATCTTTAATTATTTCATTTAAAATTAATAAACTTACTATATTCATTTTCTTTTAAAAAATTTTAATCTTTTTTTTATGGGTAATAGGCCATAACCAATAATTTTTATTAGAATTTGTAGGGTTAAACCTACTGTAGGCGACCTAATCAAAACCAAATGGCTCCCACCTCCTCCAAGTTGGATCAAAGTCAACTTTGATGGAGCATCAAAAGGGAATCTAGGCCCTTCAGGAGCAAGCTATGTGGCAAGGAATGAGCATGGAGACATTGTGGCTTTGGGTGCTTCGCGCTTGTTAGATGGCACCAATAACACAGCGGAATGCCAAGCAACACTCAGAGCAGTTCGTATGACAAGAACCTGGTGCAGGAGCACACCTAGGCTAACCTCCATGTTTTAGTCATTTTTGGCTTGTACATGACATTGGCCAAGTCAAGATAGTTTTTTTTGGAACTTAGAAGGTCATTGCAATGTGGGCTAAGTGAGTTAGTCATTAGGACTAAGGTCACTAAATTAGCCATTGTTAGTAGATTTTATATTTCTTAGGCTTAGTTGCTTAATGTTGGATTTGAGCCATGAATCTGTTGTAAACACATAAATGATGTCATGGAGATGCCATAAGGCCTTAAATGATCTTGGGTCCTCGAAATGAAGAGGTTAGAGGTCCTAAAACTCAGGGAGGAGGCATAATGGCAAATATGCCAAAAGTTGATAAATTGTTGTCATGACAACATTTGTAATTATTGCAAATGTTGCATGCAACTCGGTTACCTTGAATCCCCCTACAAAATAGGAATGGGGAATCGACCATCAAGGCCTATAAACATGGAATGAGGCATCTAATGTGGGAAGAGGCTCGAATCTCGACGGAGAGAGACATTGTAACAAGTTTTGAATTTGAATAGAACTCTGCAACTTTGTGTTTTCAGAGAATCCGAGTATTACATTGTAAAAATGATACCTAATGGATTGAATGTCTTAGTTTAGTTGTGGATTTTTGTTCTTAGGATAGTTTGTAGTTTTTTTAATTTAGTGATCTAGTAGTTTGGAGTTAGTCTAGTGTCGTAGTTAAATTGTTTCCAATCTAGAGAGTCCACTGGTCCTATCCTGACTAGTCAGTCGATTCATGGCCCCCCATGAAAAATAACCATGGGATCTTCCTAAGGGTGGTTGGATATGTTAGGGGAGTCATTATTCTATACATATGTAGGAGTAGGAGTCTGGTGGAGTCGAGTTGCTATTTTTAGTGCCAAGCCCTAGGCGAGTAGACACTGTCCGATTAGAGGTTTGGGAGATGAAAGATTGAGCATATCTTGCAGGGTAGTGAAGCACTGTATGGACTAGGTATAGTTTCAGATAGGTCATAGTCATATCTTGACATTCTAGGAGGATTGAGTTCTTACCAATCCATTTGACCAAGTTTTGAGCAAGTTTCCAACTAGGTTGCAGACAGTCCTAGAAATTAGGCCTATTAGCCCTATTGGACCTAGAATATAGGAACCTTATGTACGGAGGGGTCGGGAAACTAAAACCTTAAAAATATATTGTAAATTGATAAAGGGTATTTGAATGTGTGACTGGTTTTTCAACTTCTTTGGGAAAGTTTTGGAAGAAATGGGAAAAACACACTGTGAAAGGCTACAAGGAAATACGCCCAATTAGGCCTATTGAAGATATAAACTTGGACTCGACTAAAAATGGTCATGAGATCCATAAAAATGGATCCAAATGTAATTAAATGGAATGTTTCCCTGATGGTTATGACCCTTGTAATGAATCTTTGAATGCTAGAGTGGAGTTGGCACTTAGATCTTTCTAGGTGTAGTGGAAGAAGTGAAGATTTGAACTAACTAAAAGGTGTTAGTCTTTCAAGGTGAAGCACATGAGTTGAGAAATCTTAGAGAAGAGTTGGAATTGAACTTAGTTAATCATATAAGCCAATTAGGACCTAGACTAGATTAGGTTCCTAGAAGAGACAAGCTAAGGTCTCTTAGTAGAAGTGCTAGCAACCCTTGGAACACTCACATCATATTGGTATCAGAGCTTGATTGAGATCAGGCTTGTGGTGGATGTTTCAACCTACTGAATCAGTTGGAGAAAATACACCATTTGGATCAGTAGAAGACAAATCCATGGTGACTAATGCTAAGTTAGCCAAAAAGGTGGATGAGCAAGAAGAAGACAACAAGTTATTGAGAGAAAGGTTATCTCAAATGGAGCAACTCTTGGGAGAAGTCCAAGACAAAGCTGAGAAGATGAAAGATAAGACAGATCAGAAAGAAGAAGAAGAATCAAGAGAAAAGGGAGTAGATGTAGAAGAGGAAGTTCCAACCCCTGACCATGTCCGTGACCAAGAACCCTTCTTAAAGGCACTAAAGGCTTTAAGTGGCAAAGCTTTAGAGGGTGTACCACTTTTTAGTGGAAAAATGGATCCAGATTCAGTTGTGGATTGGATTGATAGTATAGAGAACCATTTTGAATGTGATGGTATCACAGAGGCCCAAAAAGTGAGTGTGGCCAAGTCAAGGTTGAGAGGATCAGCTCTCACATGGTGGAAGTTTCTTCAAACTAAGAGGGAGAAAGAAGGAAAGAGTCCTATAGTCTCATGGAAGGGAATGGCGACTAAGTTCAAGAAGACTTACTTGCCTGATGATTATGAGGTTCAGTTGCATAGGAGAAGAAACAATATTAGACAAAAAGATTTGGATGTCGAAGCATACACCGAAGATTTAAAAAAGTTGTGCTTAAGATCACAAGTGGTGGAGGATGAAAGCATCAAGTTAGCCAAATATTTGAATGGAATTAAGTGGTTTATTCAAGAAGACACAAGTCTTGTGAACTTCAAAACCATTCACCAATGTTATCAAATGACCTTAAAGATAAAGGAGAAAGGAAAAAGAAAATAGGAGCAAACCTCCAAAGGAAGAGGTAGAGGAAGGGATAATAGAGGATCAAGGGGTGGCTATGGTGGAAGAAGTTCAGAATCAAGGACACAAGGAGAAGTTAAGTACACTAAGCAGTAAGAGGGAATTTATAGTAGAGGTGGTAGATGAAGGAACTCAAAATTCAGAGGAAGAAGTGGTGGACAAGGAAGAGGCAATTACTTTTCCAATATGAAATGCTATCATTACAACCAAATGGGACACTCTACCTATAGGTGTCCAGAGAAGGGTAGTACTTCTCAAGGAGGAAACAAGAGAACTAATTTAGTTCATGAAGAGACAAGTTGCAGAAAAGACACACTCTGAGGTACCACTAAATTCAGAAGAAGGTGAGAACCTCATGATGAGGAGAACATTGATCAAGGGGCCAGTTAAAGAAGAGCCAAGCCAAAGAAGGTCCCTATTTAGAATCAAATGTAAGGTGATGGGAAAAGTATGTAGAGTCATTGTGGATTCAGGGTCTACTAACAACATTGTATTAGAAGAAGCAGTTAGCAAGCTAGGCATGACAAGGATACCTCATACCCATCCTTACAAGGTCACATGGCTCAATAAGGGACAACATGTCTTAGTCAACGAGAAAGCTTGGGTAGAGTTCTCTATAGGGAGGTATAAGGACAAGGTTCTATGTGATGTGTTTCCCATGGATGCATGTCACTTTCTCCTAGACAGACCATGGCAATTTGACCGCCAAGATATCCATGATGGAGTGAAGAACTCCTCTACATTCAAGAAGGATAAGAAGATGCAGATGTGAAGACAATGGGACCTAATGTGCTTATGGTGGGTGAAAAAGAGTTCATAGAAGCCATGGAAGAAGGAGGAGTTGGCTATGCATTGGTACTAAGGCCAAGAGAAAAGAATGAAGAAAAAGGAGACAAGAAATCAGAGATACCTAAGGAGATACAAAGCATGTTGCAGACTTATGAAGGCATAGTAAGTGATGGA
>MU226488.1:448874-458874 GCA_018584345.1 Thuja plicata
ATTCAGGAAATTCAGTTGAAGAGTATGGGAATAGATCACTTCAAGGATCTATATGCTGATGATGAAGAATTTGCAGACATTTATAAGGTATGTGCTGAATTCAAGAATCATTTTCATAGCAAGTATGTTTAATACACTTTGAAAAGTAACCTTTTGTTTAAGGGAAATCAATTGTGTGTCCCTAGAGGGTCTATTAGGGAGAACTTAATCCAAGAAAAGCACAATGGTGCATTGAGTGGTCACTTTGGGAGCACTAAGACCCAAGAACTTGTCCAAAGGTTCTATTATTGGCCAAGGATGAATCTTGATGTTAGGAGGTATGTGGAAAGTTGCATTGTATGTCAAAGAGCAAAAGGCACTTCTTCAAATGTAGGCCTTTATCAGCCACTACCTATTCCCACTAGGCCATGGGAATGCTTGAGCATGGATTTTGTAGTTGGGTTACCCAAGAAAAAACAATGCATGGATAGTACTTATGTAGTTGTGGACAGATTTAGCAAGATGGCTCACTTTGTGCCATGCAAGACCACTAATGATGCCAGCCAAATAGCCTCTCTCTTCTTCAAAGAGATAGTAAGAACCCATGGGTTACATATGAGCATTGTGTCAGATAGAGACACTAAATTTATGAGTCATTTTTGGAAGACTCTTTGGAAAAGATTGGGCACTAATTTATCCTTTGGGTCTGCATACCATCCCCAAACTGATGGTCAGACTGAAGTGGTGAATAGGAGCCTTGCAAATCTACTAAGGTGCTTGACCAAGAAATATGGTCAACAATGAGATCAGTTGATTGGGCAAGCTGAGTATGCCTACAATGACACCATAAATTGGTCAACATGGAAGAGCCCCTTTGAGATAGTATATGGATTGCATCCTAGAGGAGTCTATGAGTTGAGAGACTTGAAGGATGGAGTTAAGGCAAGTGGATATGCAGATTATTTTGTCTATGCAATGCAGGAGATACATGATACAGTCAGGAGGACTTTGATAGAGAATACTATGAAGCATAAGAGTAAAGTTGATGAGAGTACGAGAACAGTTCAGTTCAATGTGGGTGACATGGTCATGGTGCATCTTAACAAGTCTAGACTTCAAAAGGGAGTCTCTCACAAGTTTTAGATGAGAAGGATAGGTCCCTGTCCTATCTTAGCTAAGTATGGTGATAATGCATTCAAAGTTGAGCTCCCAAAAGACAGTGGACTGTCACCTATTTTCAATATTGCAGACTTAGTCCATTACAAAGGACCAAAAAAAGAAATGGATCAGAGTCTCCAAGAAGTGATTAGAGATGTGGAATATCTTCAATTACCCCCTGTTATAGTTACATGAGCTGACAGTGTATTGGACCCTAGAGTCTACAAACAGGCTAGAACCAAAGACTACAAAGAAAACTTGATAAAGAAGCATGGTCAAACCAATGCTGATGCAGTATGGGTAAAATAATCAGAGTTCAAGAAGATGGGAATTGATCCAAGCATCCTCAATCCAAGGATGTATTGAACTTTTTGTTTTGGGGAGGATGGTGCAGGAGCACACCTAGGCTAACCTCCATGTTTTAGTCATTTTTGGCTTGTACTTGACATTGGCCAAGTCAAGATAGTTAGGTTTTTTTTGGACCTTAGAAGGTCATTGCAATGTGGGCTAAGTGAGTTAGTCATTAGGACTAAGGTCACTAAATTAGCCATTGTTAGTATTTTTTATATTTCTTAGGCTTAGTTTCTTAATGTTGGATTTGAGCCATGAATGTGTCATAAACACATAAATGATGTCATGGAGATTCCATAAGGCCTTAAATGATCTTGGCTCCTTGAAATGAAGAGGTTAGAGGTCCTAAAACTCAGGTGGGAGGCATAATGGAAAAGATTCCAAAAGTTGCTAAATTGTTGTCATGACAACATTTGCAATTATTGCAAATGTTGCATGCAACTCGGTTACCTTGGATCCCTCTACAAAATAGGAATGGGGAATCAACCATCAAGGCATAGAAACATGGAATGAGGCATCTAATGTGGGAAGAGGCTATAATCTCAATGGAGAGAGACATTGTAACAAGTTTTGAATTTGAATAGAACTTTGCAACTCTGTGTTTTGAGAGAATCTGAGCATTACATTGTAACAGTGATACCTAATGGATTGAATGTCTAAGTTTAGTTGTGGATTTGTGTTCTTAGGATAGTTTTCAATGTTTTTTATTCAGTGATCTAGTAGTTTGGAGTTATTCTAGTGTCATAGTTAAATTGTTTCCAATCTAGAGAGTCCACTGGTCCTGTCCTGACCAGTCAGTCGATTCATTGCTCCCCCATGAAAAATAACCATGGGATCTTCCTAAGGGTGATTGGATATATTAGGGGAGTCATCAGTCTATACATATGTAGGAGGAGTCTGGTGGATTTGAGTTGCTATTTTTAGTGCCAAGCCCTAGGCGAGCAAACACTGTCTGGTTAGAGGTTTGGGAGATGAAAGATTGAGCATATCTTGCAGGGTAGTGAAGAACTGTACGGACTAGGTACAATTTCAGATAGGGCATAGTCATATCTTGAAATGAAAGGAGGATTGAGTTCTTACCAATCCATTTTACCAAGTTTTGAGCAAGTTTCCAACTAGGTTGTAGACAGTCTTAGAAATTAGGCCTATCAGCCCTATTGTACCTAGAATGTAGGAACCTTATGTATGGAGGGATTGGGAAACTAAAACCTTAAAAATATCTTGTAAAGTGATAAAGGGTGTCTGAATGTGTGACTGGTTTTTCAACTTGTTTGGGAAAGTTTTGGAAGAAGTGGGAAAAACACACTGTGAAAGGCTACAAGGAAATAAGCCCAATTAGGCCTATTGAAGACATAAACTTGGAATCGACTGAAAATGGTCATGATATCCCTCAAAATGGATCCAAATGGAATTTTTCCATGATGATGATGACCCCTGCAATGAATCTTTGAATGCTAGAGTGGAGTTGGCACTTAGATCTTTCTAGGTGTAGTGGAAGAAGTGAAGATTTGAACTAACTAAAAGGTGTTAGTCTTTCAAGGTGAAGCACATGAGTTGAGAACTCTTAGAGAAGATTTGGAATTGGAATTAGTTAATCATTTAAGCCAATTAGGACCTAGAGGATATTAGGTTCCTAGAAGAGACAAGCTAAGGTCTCTTAGTAGAAGTGCTAGCAAGCCTTGGAACACTCACATTAGAACCCTTGGGGTGTAGAAATTAATCTTGGAAGGGGACTTATTGCTGGTCATCAATGGGATAAAAAAAGGTGAAATGGATGCGTGACATCTAAACATATATGTTCGAAGTATACGAGCCTTACTCAGTAGGATCCAGGAGGTCTAGATTGCCCACGTACGATGGGAAGCCAATGATTTGGCATATTTACTCTCAAACATAGGAGTAAGGAGAACAAGAAACAAAAATAAAGAACTCATGGAAGATTTTAGAAAATTTGAAATTGAATGGGACTAAGATGACACAATCAAAGTTTTGTCTTGGGACTTTAAAAACACCAATTTTTATGATAATGGGGGCACGAGCAGAGATCACAAGGAGATCTTGTGTACTTCGATCTATCAAAGTGTGAATGAGCTTGAGTGACTTCAACAACATGCTTGGAGTAAGGAATTACAAGGAGACAGGTGGAAATACTTGGTTTTGCATGAGGTTTATTTAATGGAATGACATTTTGGGCAACATGCCACAATGAATACTCTATACTTCCCTTCCCTTTCGTATAAGGCCACTATAAATATTAAGATGCCTCCATGATTTCTCGGTACAAAGATCAATTAATGTGACAGTCTTTTCGGGGGACGTTAGTGATGCAGTCAAGGTTGGAGGATCCAATAAAGGATGGTCCAAACTTGTAGCCAACAACAAAAACACACAGGGGAAACTCAACAACACAGGGATATAATAACTTATATCAATTTAGATTCATTCAGATTCAATTACATGCAACATGTCAAGATGTAAGGCCTTCCCAGTTACGGCCAAATACAAAGATACAATTCAAGATCAACTATAGATCTTCTGCAACACATACTTGCATGATCCAGATTCTCAGATCCAACTCTTGATCTTCCTTCCTAATATGATCCCCTAATTCATTTCCGTCTAAACTAAGAACAATTACAACTTAAATTAAAAAGGAAACCAATAGGTCAACCTACAAAACAATCATTGGAGAAACCCCTGACCCAAATTTAGGTCCACACAATCCCCAAAGAGAGATCCACCATAAATGCCACAATCAAAATTAAATACAGAAGTCGGCCACCAGATCCAACTCCAAAATAAGCAACTCAGGCAAAGGATGATTGAGCAACATAGAGACTCAGGCAAAGAACACCCTGAGAAATAGAGAACAAAACCTGAACGTCAGAAGAAATGAACTCGTTAACAAGCATAACTGAGCGATATAAAATTCACAAGCATGCCCAAGTGACAGAACCCAAGCATCAGAGACCAACCCAAAACAAGCATAACTGAGTGATATAAAATTCACAAGCATGCCCAAGTGACAAAACCCGAGCATCAGAGACCAACCCGAAACAAGCATAACTGAGCGACAGAGCCCGAGCAATAGAGTATTTCTTTGAGCAGTCTCTAAACAAGTTAATGAACAAAGAAAAACATATTTTTGGTTGAGTAGGATTGCCAAGGATCCTAGGATGCTCCTACATCAGACACCCCAGGTAAAGAAGATGTTTCCATAAAGGAATCATGAACATCTCAAGGGAATCATAACAGGTACTCCATACTTTTTCTAAACCCATATCTCCTCTTGCCCTTCATTCCATGCTGTCTTGACTTGATCCATTGTCTCCTTCGACAAATTCACCAGTCCTGCACTTTTCTCATATCTCCTACTTGCAACTGACAATAGGTGACACTGATCATTCTTGATACCATCAGTGTGTTGATGAACCACATTTCTATCTGACTGACTGATCAAATCACTATCGTCTACATCTATATGTGTCACTAGCATCCACATCTGTTGTACCACCTTAGTCAAATATGTTATTTGTTTCTTCATCTCTATAAGTTCCTCAGAGATATCATTCACTTTCTCCTTTAGATTATCCTTTCTTCCACTCATAGGTTCATCAATTCTCTTTTCCTCATATTTTTCACTATCCTTTGGACAATATTTGATAACTCCACATCTTTCAGTTCCTCCTCCCTGCAAAGGTATCAGTTTATGCTTGGTTTCACCCTTTCTCACAACATAGGTATTTGCGCGACCATCAAACATAACATGTATGTCATATTGCCAAGGTCTACCGAGAAACAAGTGAAAAACATCCATAGGTAATACATCACATAGTATCTCATCATAATAAGATCCAATCTTAAAATTAACAAGGCATTCCTCCTCAACCATAACCTTAGACACATCTTGTATCCAACTAATTTGATAAGGATTAGGATGTTTTCTTCTTCCCAAATTTAAATCTCTAACCATCTCTTCTCAAACAAAGTTCTAAGAACTACCACCATAAAATATGACATTACATACCTTATCCTTGCACTTACATATGGTCTTGAACAAAGTCTTCTTCTGATCAACTTGTTGTGAGGGAAGAAAATTTCTTTTAAGAAAAAGATTCATATTTTCCACCTCAGGTTCGTTCTCAGCAACATCATTCACCACAGAATTTTGGTGACTACTAACCTTCTTATCTGCATGGGGACATTAATATGACCGATGTCCTTCTTCTCCATAGTTGTAACAAGTACCTCTGAATACACCTCTACCTATTCTTCTCCTTGGTTCAACATGTTTTGGTTCCTCCTCAGCTCTAGGTTTATCTTTTACCGATTGTTCTTGCTTATCTTTCCCTCAGGAATTACCATAGTGCCTTCTCTTCAACTTATCATCTTACTTTAGTGCATACTGATAAGCATCTTCCATAGAGTCAATCTTCAACATGCTAATCTCATCTATGATATTGAATCTGAGACCATGAAAATATCTTGACACATTTTCTTTAGAAATTTCTCTATGTCCAGAATGAATTGTCAACTTGTAGAATTCCTTGGTATAATCTTCTATAGTCATCTCTTTCTATTTCAGATTTTGCAATTTATTAAACAACTCAAGTTTATAGTCAGCAGGAATGAACTTAGCCTTTAGTCTTGCCACCATCAACCTCCATTGATTGATCTTCATCTCACCTTCTTCTTCTTGGTCCCTCTGCAATTCTTTCCACTAGAGAGAAGCATGCCCTTTCAACTTAGTCTGTGCCAATTTTACCTTAAGCAGATCTTCAATGTCTTCCAGCTCAAAGTAGTCCTCCAACTCACCGATCTAATCAATCAGATCCTTGGGCTTCAATGTACCTGAGAAATTGGACACCTCTATTCAATAACTTGTACTCAATCGAGCTTCAGATCTCTACAATTGACCATATCTGCCTCCTCCAGATCTCACCATCTGATCAGTTCTATCATCTCCACTAGACCCAACAGCTTCAAAATCTTCAACAACTTCTTCATAACCATCATCCATTCTAGGACCTCTCTGTAATCAAACATTTTTGATACCTTCTATGATTTCATTCTTCATTGCCACCATCTCAGATCTGAATCTTTCTGTTATCCTTGCTTCCACCTCCTCAGAAAGATCTGCAATCTCCCTAGGGTCCAATCTTCTTAGAGGCATCTTTCCATATTTTCAAAACCCCTAAGCTCAAACTAGATCAATCTTCTCTCTGATACCACTTGATGCAGTCAAGGTTGGAGGATCCAATAAAGGATGGTCCAAACTTGCAGCCAACAACAAAGACACACAATGGAAACTCAACAACACATGGGTATAATAACCTATATCAATTCATATTCATTTAGATTCAATTACATGAAACATGCCAGGTTGTAAGGCCTTCCCGGTCATGAAAAAATACAAAGATACAAT
Organism: Thuja plicata; assembly: GCA_018584345.1. Lineage (NCBI taxonomy): Eukaryota > Viridiplantae > Streptophyta > Pinopsida > Cupressales > Cupressaceae > Thuja > Thuja plicata. The sequence continues at coordinate 455,788 of MU226488.1, forward strand.
TCAAGATCAACTATAGATCTTCAACAACACATACATGCATGATCCAGATTCTCAGATCCAACACTTGATCTGCCTTCCTAACCTGATCCCCTAATCCATTGCCGCCTAAACTAAGAACAATTACAACTTAAATAAAAAAGGCAACCAATAGGTTGGCCTACAAAACAATCATTGGAGAAACCCCCAACCCAGATTTAGGTCCACACAATCCCCAATGAGTGATCCACCATAAATTTCACAATCAAAATTAAATGCAGAAGTCAGCCACCAGATCCACCTCCAAAATAAGCAACTCAGGAAAAGGATGACCGAGCAACAGAGAGACTCAGGAAAAGAACACCTCGAGAAACAGAGAAAAAAACCTGAACATTAGAAGAAATGAACTCCATAACAAGCATGATTGAGCGATAGAAAATGCACAAGCATGCCCGAGTGATAGAACTCGAGCTTTAAAGACCAACCCAAAACAAGCATAACCGAGTGAGAGAGCCCGAGCAATAGAGTACTTCTCTGAGCAGTCTCTAAACAAGTTAATGAACAAAGAAAAACATATTTTTGGTCGAGAAGGATTGCCAATGATCCTAGGATGCTCTTGCATTAGTTACTTGAAGAATGCTCCTCTTTGAAGCGAGAAGTTCGGGTGCAATCTGCACCACAACAGAAGAGAAATCTGAGAGAAGAGAAGAAGTTTTTTATTTTGCGAAGAGAGGCTGAGTAGTTTATTTCACAGCTTGGCGGGAGGCGCTGGTGTCAATGGAGGCAAAATTCTCACTTGATTCTCTAAATCAACTCCCTGCATTTAGGGATGAGATTACTACACAACGGCTTGGCAACATTTTTCAGTTTGATGACCCAAAGTTTCTGGAGGCGGTGTCAACAATATTCAGGGAAGAGTTCCTCAACTTTGAAGCAAGGCCACAGACCAACTTGGACATATCTTCTATGTTCTTGGCCTTGGGAATCATGGTAGGGAATACAAATATAGAAACCCTCTTCATTGTGAAGCAATTCCTGGAACCCAAGTGGTCGGTTGGCTTGGAAGGAATTGTGAATAGCGTAGTGTTGGGAGTGGGTCTTAATATGACACATGCTCCATGGCGTCTGATTGGTGGCAGACTAGGAGAAGTTCAACCCTTGGTGGTGTGGAGCTCATCGCAACCCATGGAGGTGTGACTCCCAGAGGTAAGGCGTGGCTGAGTAATGATCCAGGACTTCTTGGAGAATATGAAGGAGCGCCGAGTATAGGGCAAACTGGAAAAAGAAAAGAGACAAAATATCACCCCAGTGAAATCAACAACACCAGTTGATAGTACAGGAAAGCCTCAACCACATCATCAACTAAAGAAGGAGCCAAATGAAGGCATTGTTGCGATAGGGTCCAGAGCCATACCAAATTTCTCTCAAGAGGAAGCACAAGGCTAGTCCCAGTAGGGAAGGTGTTGAAGTTTTTTGTTTTGAAAACCAGGAAGATGTACTGGTTTGATCTTTGTAAGCACAAGGTACATTTGGGAATGGGAAAAAAGTAATTTTTTGTGGGTAGCAAAGTTTATACTGATCTAGGCGTCGATGGATTTTTTTGGTGTTTTTTGCATTTATGAAAATCATTACAACCTTTGCTAAAATCTATTGTAATTTGGAATATTATCAATACAAAATTCAAATTTACCGATAATTTTTTTTTTTATTAGAAATTTATAAAATCTTTCAACTTGATTCAGTGTGGGCACTGGGAGGAAAGAACTGAGTAAAGAAAACCTTTGGTATAGCGCAAAACTTTAAAGTTTGGTTTATCATGAATTTACAATTTCCGTTTCTAAAATTTCAGGATAGTGATAAAATATCACTCTTTCTTTTTAATACAGACAATGCTTGACTTACAATCAATGGCTTTACATTACATAAATATGATCCATCATAGGAATGGATTAGATTTTGGAGATGATCTCTCTACATATTTTCTTTAATAATAAGTCCCTTTTGATCCTTTCCATTGTTCCATGTCCATATGTTGGATTCATATATTTAGTAGCTCCCAGCTTCCGTCCTTTTTCCTTTGAAGTATTTCTATCTTTCTTTTGAGCCTGTGACATCTATATAACAACACAAAACAACTGAAAAACACTTGTCTACCTAAAATATTATCAACATTATCACAAAAGAACTCTTCTAAATTGTAAGTTGTTAACTGAATCATTGTAGAAATTCCCTTTGCACTTTACCCAATCAATTAGTCTCTTATTTGAAATGTAAATCTTCTTCAATACTAACCCAATCCATTATAGTTTTTTATCTCTAATAGTTAAATAAAATTGACAAACTTCACTGGATCCTACATCACATGGTTAGTTATCAAGCCATACCCTTGATTAGATCAGCCTTTGGAGGAGAATTAACCATTCTTGACATCAGAAAAACATCAATTAACAGTACTATGATTTCAATATAGCATCAACGATTAAGTTCTATGAAGCTTGATTCATCTCAAAGGACCATAACCATCTACCATCTCCTTACACAAAAAAAAAATTTGGTATTGAAAATGAACCATACCAACTAGTAATTGGGTACTGAAAACTACCACACAGAAAGCCAAAACATCCCCAAAAGTTCCTTCTATCAACCAAATTTGTATATATATATGTGTGTGTGTGTGTGTGTGTGTGTGTGCGCTTATATATATATATATATATATATATATATATATATATTCTTCTATGAAAATCATTCAATATATCTACAGATGTACAAACTTGGGGAAGGAGCTAAGGGATAAGTTTCACAATAGAGCATCTCACATAGATGAAGAAAAATCACATAGATATGTCTCATCAATTCATTTTGTTCATACCTAATTTCTGGAGCTTAACAATATGAACTAAAAAACTTTGAACCATTAGATAGAAGAATCCATGAGCACATTGTCATAAACCTTCTTTAACTAAATTTCATAAAATATCTAGAATTTAGTTCTTAACCACACAGAACCTAGTCCATGAGGCTCAATAGCTACTTATCCCTTAATAACTGCATAGCCACTAATCTACAATCATTATCGATAATTTAATAACATTTTTCATCACCAGATGA
>MU226488.1:461374-481170 GCA_018584345.1 Thuja plicata
ATTTACTGTTTATAGAAGTTGATGATTAAGTTATTGAAGTTATTGGTGATTCGGTTGCTGTTGTAGTTTGTTCTACCAAGTTGAATCAAACTTAGGTTTTAAATTAGGTTTAAATTATCATAGTTTTCTAATTCACCCCATCAGTAAACCAACAATTGGTATCAGAGCCTAGTACTCTAAGACATAAGTTTAAAAGACTTGAGTTAAAGATCCAAAGATGTATAAGGGAGAGGCACCAAAGTTGAATGAGGATAACTTCTCTACACGGAAAAAAAGAATGAGGCTGCACTTATCTGGGATTGGAGAGTATGTATTATACTATCTTGAAAATGAGTATTCACCACTGCCATTTGGACCTATGATACTTGAGAAAATAAGAGAAAGACAAGATCACACACAAGTTATGATTGAGATATTATCTACTCTCACCAACCTAGATTTCAATGACCTTAAAGGATGTGATATAGCAAAAAAAATGTGGGATAAGATTGCATTGGTACATGGTGGAGATCAACATGTTTAGAAGGCAAAAGCTGAAAGTTTGAAAGGAAAATTTGATTCTATGAGAATGAAAGAAGGTGAAAATGTTACACAATACTGTGCAAGACTGAAGGAAACTATGAATGCTATCAGAGATGTTGGAGGACAGATAGATGACTAATATGTTACAAGAAAATTTTTGAGGACATCTTTACATATGTATGCCATTCGAGTATCTGCAATACAAAAACTGAGATCCATTCCTTAGATGACTGTTTCATTGGATGATACTATTGGTAAGTTGATTGCTTTTGAGCTAAATTAGTTTGATAATAGTCTACCTACCATTGCTAGGATTGAGTTTGCATTTAAATCACTTTGAATATTGGAAGTTCTAGAGAGTCTAGACCTAGTGATGGTTATGCAAGTAGTACAAGTGAAAGGTTTTAGATTGGAAATAATGGAATGGTGTGTACTAAGAGGAGAGGGGTGAATTAGTACCCTTAAAACTTTAATCACTTAACCTTAATCCTTTTAGTAGTCAATTGTATTACCAACCATATGTGCTATTCTATCTTTGTGTATGTTATATCAAATCATAAACTCAATTAGCATGCAAACATTCATAAAATGTATTGACACATGACACAAGATTTGGTAACGCAGAAAAGCCCTGTTAGAAGGTAAAAACTGTAGTGGGGATGAAACCCACAAAGCTTCACTATCTGCAGAATGGAAGGGGCTGATTAAGGCTTAAAATTTTGATCAGTTCTGATGATCTACCCTGTTAGGAGTATCATGTCGAGACTGGTTAAGGTCTACTCTGTTAAGACCTTTAGCAACACTATTTAGTGTGCACTTGGTTAAGATATTTACAAAGGATTGTTAAATCCACCTTTCTCAAGGATTTCTTCTATTTTCTACACTTTTTAGAACATAGTATAAAATATTCATTGACCTGAGTATATGCAATCTAAAATTTCTGATTATAGATCCAATAAAGATTACATGTATATTTATCACCTATAGTGATTGATCAATACCTATGTTCTGCTCGGCAGCCTTGGTTCTTGTTCTTGATAACTGATTTCATCTTTGGATGTTCTTCTGCATAAAACTCTTAGTCTGATCCATAGATGTGGTTATTGGCTAAAATCATCATCACACACATGTGTTATGATATATTACATATCTATTTATACAATGAGTATGACCTAAATGAGTTTCACGTATTACAATGATAACTCTATGATCGAAGGTTAACAACTTGACCTTGATCTCCTAGTTTGCATATTTATAATTGGTTAGACTGATTAAAACAATTATAATTACATTGTTTGTCCCTCAAGAAATTGATTTAAAGCTAATAAAATATATAAATATAAAACACAAGTGTTTTATCTGACGTGGAAGTTAGATCCACATTTATCGTAATTCTAACTGTCTCTCGGTAGACTAGTGTTCGGGATGCTCTGAAGTCTGTCGGGTTCCTCTGTTATTTGTTATGCCGGGTTACACTATAATCTTCTTTTCGGGTTCCTCTGTCGGGTTACTCTGTCGGGTTCCTCTTATAATATGTTCAAGTTGCACTTGTAAAATGTGTCATCGGGTTCCCTTGTGAACTTGTCTATCGAGTTGCACTAAACCTGTCTTTCGGTGTTGGTGTTACCAACGGTTCAAAATGATTTTCCTTTGCATACTAATGGAAAAACATGTCTTCAATCTCCCCCTTTGACATTAGTATTAAAAATTGATATGTGCAAAACACTACAATGTTTAGTAATGTACACCATGTGTTCACCTTATCATTATGACTCCCCTTATGTATATGTTAGTATAGTATATGTATCTACATTTATCATCTCCCCCTATCACCTTGTTTTCCCCCTTTTCATATCATTTTTCCCTTATCATTTTTCTTCTATTCATATCATTTCCCACATTTTTTGATAGTAAGGGCAAAGGTGTAATTACTTACAACTTGTCAAAAATGTGGGAATGAGAGTTGTTAATGTCTTCCATCATCTTCTCCCATTTTTCTTGAAGGTGTTCTACAGCCATGTGCTCCAACATGATCCTTGCGTGCATATTATAGATGTTGTTTATGATAGATATCTCTAGGGTGGAAATTAATTTTCTTTCCATTGTCATATGTTGCTATAGTAGTGTAAGATTGGGTATCAGTAGAACCTGTAGCTTGGTTACCTCATCTCTGAACTTTGGTTCTGCCTCTTGAATCCGAAGTCTCAACTTCTTTGCTTCCATTACCTTTGCATAATGCAATTGTATTGCATTGTCAGTTGTTGAGAGACCTTGAGCACTAGAAGTAAGATCTACATCTATTTTTGCAATCTTTTCAATATTCTCCTTAGTGAATTTCTCTAATGTGCTTAACTTTTGAACTAAGGTGATTGCTTCTGAAATGATTGGTTCTAATTCATTTACTTGTTCAGACAACTTTACCTTGTTCTTGATCACTTCTTGGCTGATTTTATCGGTCAATTTATATTGTTACTTTTTCTCTGCTCGTTCTTCTATTACCTTTCTACATCCACATTCTGTGATTGGATGACGTAGGTAAGAATGGCTAGTTGATCAATGATTGATGCGTTTTGATCAATTTATGTATCAAGTACTATGTGTTGAAGAATATCCCTTATTGTCTCAAGTACCCGAGTGTCCTTTGTCTCCTTCTTAAGCTTATCTTGGATAGCTTTTCTTCTACACAATTTTGCATAGTTTGTAAGTGCCTCTAGATCCAATGTCCTCAGATCACAGGCTGGTATCTCAATAATTTCATCCAATGTAACTGGATTATTATTCTTGTTCTTCTTATTCTTTGAAAGTGTTGTGGAGGGACCTATATGCAGTACCATATCAAGTTCCTTTGCTTGGTATAATGTGCTTGGTGAAGGATTTGGAGTGTGTGTACCTATATCCTATTGCTCAGTGTCTGCCTGTCGGTTGGGAGTGGACGTATCTACATCAACCTTAGCCTTATTTGCAACATCTCCTTTGGTATCCTTAAGAGTGGTATCACTTTGTTTCTCTTCTTCCCCTTTGTCTTTTTGTTCTCCTCCTATTTCTTTTTGTTCTCCATCTTTTATATTTTTCTCTCCATCTTTATTTTTCTCATCAAATGTGTTTTTTGGTTCCTCTACACCCTTATCCTTGGTTATGCTTTCATCCTTGTCGAGTGATTTCTCCTTTTCCAAGATAATATTAATAGCTTGTATCAATAGTGGTATTTGAACCAGTATATCTACTTGAGCAACATATGTTGTTGTGTCTTGTTCCTTGGTTTGGCCTAGGGCAACAATGACATCTTCATATTTCTTTACCTCATCCCAGGATCTTCTCCGATAATATCAATGATAGTATTATCGGTGAATGTTTCATCTGTAGTATGCATATCCTTGTTATCTTTTGTGTTCAATGCTTCTTCATTAACATCCTCAGCATCATGTATAAGAATGTGTTCTGGGATCGATTTAGCCTGATCTTCTTCATTGTGAAGCTCCTCAGTAAGAGCTAATTGTGGCTTGGGGCTTGAATCCTCCTTAGGTGGATTGATGATTTTATTCAGATATCATCACTTTCTTTGTCAAGCTCAATGAATTTTCCCTCTAGTATTTTGTAGGCTCTTATTTTTGTTAAGAACTTCTGTGAATGCTTGTTCATCATTTCATCAATTTCTTCCATCTTGGACTCAGGTGGCATAATTGAAACTAGGGATCTTTCCCTTATCTATTTTTCTTCCTTTAGTGCATATGACCACCTTGCTGAAATTCTGTCAAGATGTTCTTGTGGCATCATTTTATCAAATTGGATAGGCACATATTTGTATCCAATCATTTCCTTAACAATGACATCTTCAATCTTATTCTGATCCTCGGGGTTTAGAGTTAAGAATTGTCTAACCTTAGGATTTGATATGCCATCTGATTTGGCGATTGATGCAAGAATTTAATCAATTGTTTTAGGAAGTTTTCTCTTTATAGCTTATTCTTCCTATTCAGTATCTTCTATATCTTCCTTAGTTTTGATGAATATTTTTCTCCTCTTTGGTTCTGATGTTTTCCCTATTTGAGGCTTCCTTTTGTAAGTCCTCACATGTCCTTTCTTGATCGGTGGTGAGCCCGCTTTAGTAGTTTGACTCCTTGTCTGTGATGCAACCATAGTCCTTGGTTTCTTTATTGCTGGTGGTGGTGGTGCATCAGCCTCTATAGATTCAGAGTCACTCAATTTTTCTTCTTCCTCGACGGGTGACTGTCCCTTAGTGTCATCATTTTTTTTTGACTCTTTATCATTTACTGACAACTTCTTCTTGAGTGTCTTAACCATTTTCTCTTTCTTCCTGTCAATTTTCTTCACAACTAAGCCTATTTTAATTCTTTCCTATGCTTCCTCATAGGTTCCAAACCTAGGTTGTGACTTGTCGAATGGTTCATTTATCAATGCTTCAATAGCATTGGTGGCTTGATCTATGTTGACCTCATAGTCAAGTGGTACTAACCATGCCATCCTCGATACAACTGGTTTGATAAAAGTGTTATCTGTGTCCACCATAAAGAAAATGTCAGTCTTATATTTTTCTACCAGTTGTTCTTGTATCCTCATTCTTTTCTACATTCTTTCTTTAAATCTAGTGAAGTATTCATCCATAACTAATACAAAGTTGTCACCTAGTGAATTGATGAATTCACTGATTTGAATAGTCACTGGTAGGGTAGTATCCTAGTTGACATTACCTATAGATGGAAAGAAGTTCTAGAAATAGAAAAATGTACACATTAAAAGTGATCCAAACTTACATGAGTTGGACTTTGTAGACCTTATTATCCCCATGTTTTCATCTAATTACTTTAGTAGAAGCTCAGATAGATCTAACTGTAGACTGTTCTTTACAATTGTGTAAGTAGTTTCAACTACTCCACATGCTATGTTGTTTAACCTGCTGGATTGGTATATCTTATATCCTAATACACATGCACTGAACTTTAGTTCTAGATCAGTGATGGTGTTAACCTTCAATCCTCTATTATTCCATACTGTACCTGTCATCTTCTCAATCTTGGGATGAGAAGGATGTTTGAGTGCCTTGGCCTAGTTGGTTATAGGATAACCAGTCACAACATGTATCACATCTCTAGTGATCTGTTTTGGCTCATCCAGTCACATTTTTTGGTCATACACTCTGCTTAGCACTATCTGAATCCATTCAGTCTTGAATTCCCTTGGGAACATTAGGGCACATGTCATCCCTTTGACCTTAATGTGTTCATGTTCCTCCATGATTGTTTCACATGTACAAAGATTCTTGTAAGCTTGATAAACCTCAAGATCTCCTATCTCAGTGATCTTGCAATGTATGTAGGAACAAACATCTTCAATCAGTAAAACCTAGGTGGAATCTCGGAGAATGCACCAACATTATTGGGTTGAGAAGCAACCTCTGGATAGATTTTGTACTTAGGTTCTTCACAAGTGGAGTTCTTGATCATATTAACCTTCTTTTCTTTGGTGTTCTTGATCTTGGAAACTCATGAAGTGGTTGCCATCGAATCTGAGAATTTAGGGCTCTTTCCGTAAAATAAATAGTGATCTCGGTGATGTTACTTAATGCTTCTTCAATCTAGTCACTCTGTGATCTTCTTTTCTCTTCTTCGCTCTGCTTCTTCACTCTGCTTCTTCACTCTGCTTCTTCTCTCTAAATCGCTGGTTAATGAAATGAAGTCTCTATCATCCTTTTATAGATGGTGCCCTAAGTGGTACAATTAATGCTCTACCCACTTGTTGGGTGTTGAAGACAGAGTTGCTTGGGTGACATGTCAACTTTATTTTTGGTGAAAAAATGATGCTCGGAGAAAGTGTCACTCATTTAACTTTTCACTCCTTTACCGACGGATCTCGGTATATGGAAAAGACAACATTGTCTTTTGATTACTGATGAGTCTTAGGTTGCATTGATTAACTTAACTTATGTATGTTAACCGATAATTCTCGGTAAGCATTGACAACTTAGCTTTGTAAGTACACCAATGCTTTTCGGTATGCATTAATCGACGAGATTAAATTCATAGAATCATAACAAGTAATACCATAGTGTTGGAATTAATGGGAATTGTGTACTGAGAGGGGAGGGGTGAATCAATACCTCTAAAACTTTTGTGTCCTTTTATCAATTAACCTTTGTGTAATCAATTGTATATCCATTCATTTGATCTATACTATCTTGATGTTAGTTATATCAATTCATAAACTTAACATACATGTGAACATTCATAGAAACATTCATGAAAGTAATTGACACATAACACAAGATATGATATCACAAAAAACTCATGTTAGGAACTTAAAACTGCGGTGGGGATGAGACCCACAAAATCTTCACTATTTGCAGATTGGAAGGGGCCGGTTAAGGCTTACAATTTTGATCACTTCTGATTATCTACCCAGTTAAGAGTATCTATGGAGACCTATTAAAGTCTACTTGGTTAAGAGCTTTAGCAACACTCTTGAGTGTGCACTCGGTTAAGAGATTTGTAGTTGGACTGTTAAATCCACCTTCCTTGAAAGGATTTTTACACTTTGCTCCACTTGTTAGAATGATAGAAAATTACAATTTGACCTGGTAAATGCAATCTCCTATTGCTGATATAGATCCATTTAAGTTTACATGAATAAGATTATCACCTAATGTGATTGAATAATACCTCTGATTCTCGGTAGCCTCTGTTCTTGGTTCTTGCTAACCAAATTCACCTTTTGCTGTTCTAGTTCTTGAAACTTCCAATCTGATCCATAGATGTTCTCGTAAGCTTCATTCATCCTCTCTTCTATATTCACACATGTATATTGAATGATTGCATCATATATTTATAAGATGGATTGGCATCATCAAGTTTCACGAAAAACAATGTTAACTCTAAGATCAGGTTTACAACTTTACCTTGATCTCCTAGTCTATGTGTTTTAAATTAGTTAGAATGATTAAAGCACTTACATTCATGTTTCTTATCCCTAAAGAAATGGTTTTAAAAACAAACCAAGATTCTATAAATAGAATAAGGCTATTTTATCTGACGTGGAAGTCAGATCCACTTTTTGCGGGCTGTAACTGACTCTCGGTTTCTGACGGTCGGTTATGCTCTAAAATCAGTTGACTGTCTTTAGGGTTCCTTGCTTGAACTATTCTCTCCATTTTCTCTTTAACTGTCTCTCTATTTTCACTATATCCTGCACGTCAATTTCCTCTGTCGGGTTCCTCTTTATCCTTTCCACTTTGCATTTTCGGTGTACACACAAAATTGTGTCATCGATTTTCTTTGTACTTAGCCATTTTCGATGATCTCTTTATATCTAATTTTTGGTTTGCTCTTTGTCCTATCTTTCAGTGTATGCTTACCAAAAGTTTTGTTTGCATACTAATGGAAAATTAATGTCATTAATCTCCCACTTTGACATTAGTATCAAAAAATGATATGTGCAAAATACTAACAAAATGTTAAGTATGTATAACATATATAATCCTTAGTCATTTCATGACTCCCCCTATGTATATGAAAGTATATCTATACATATAATTTCTTTCCCTCTATAAAATACATATACATATCATTTTCCCCCTTTTTTGATATTAAGGGCAAAGGTCTATACCTTATATCTTATCAAAAATGTGAGAGCGTGAAGACTTCATGTTTTCCATCATTTTCTCCTATTGTTCCTTCAAGTTCTCTAGAACCATGTGCTTGAGTGTGATCTTGGAATGCATATCATAGATGTTGTCTACTACAGACGTCTCAGGGGTGGCTGTCAGTTGCCTAGCTGAACTAATGTGCCGTTGAAACAGTGTAAGATTTGGTAGAAGTTGATCTTGGAGCTTGGTGACTTCTTCCCTGAAGTGTGTCTCCGCTTCCCATAGTTCCTTCCTTAATCTCTTTATTTAAATGATTTTCTCATAATGCAACTTAATTGCATTGTCTCCATCGGTTAAGCTTTTAGAACTGTTAGTTAGATCTAAATCTAACTTTGCTATGTTTTCACTATTCTCTTCAGTGAACTTTTCCAGTGTGCTTAGTTGTTGAATCAGGGAAATAGATTCAGTTATAATTGGATCTAATTCACTAATGAATTCTGAAAGATTTACCTTGTTGACTGCCACTTCTTGGCTGATGTTCTCAATAAGTTTCCGCTGGTACTTCTACTCTGCTCTCTCTTCTATTGCCTTCTTTGCATCAATGTTCTATGTTGTAATGGCTTCGGTGAGAGTGGCTAGTTGATCAAGAATTGGCTTATTCTGATCAACATCAATATTGGGTACAATTTGGTGCAATATGTCCCTTATTTTTTCTAGTACCATGGAGTCTTGGTGCTATTTTCTCAGCTTCTCCTGTAATGCCTTCCTTTGGCATATTTCACCGTATTCTTTCAATGCTTAATAATCAAGTGTAGTTGGGTCACATTTTGGTATCTCAATGATTTCATCTAAGGTGACTTCCAACTTATTCTTTTTGGATTTCTTCTTATTCTTTTGAGTTTCACTTGAATGCAGTACCATTGCCAATTTCTCAACTTTGTCCATTGTGATTGATGAAGTTACTTGTTGTGCTTCTTTTTGCTACTTTATATCAGTTTCAACTTGTCAGTTTTTTGTAGACATCTCCACATTAACCTTTACATTGTTGGTATCAACTTTGTTGGTTTCCTCAGGAGTGCCATCTTTGGGTTTATCTCCTTCATCGGTGTCCTTATGCACTTCATCTATCTTTTTTTGTGCATCCTTCTTTGTTGTGTCTGCATCTGCTTTCTTTGTATCTCCTCTTATAACTGTGTCAGTATTGGTTACTGTGTGAGTATCTCTGATGTCTTTCTTATCATTGGTGTTGTCTTTATTTTCCTCTTCCCCTGCATCCTCGGGAGTATCTTTTTCAGGTGACTTGTCTTTTTCTTGTAGAATATTGATTGCTTGTATCAATATTGGCATGTTACCTAGTATGTTCACCTGTGCAGTATCAATTCCAGTGTCCTGATCATTGGTTGTGTCCTTGGTAATAATGACATCTTCATATTTGTTTACTTCTTCTACTGGATCATTGGTAATTTCAATGATTGCGTTATCCACAATGTTATCCTTTGTGGTGTCAGGCCATGTTTCATCTGCAACATCCATGTTTTTGTTGCCGGTTTTGTTTTGTTATTCCTTGTCTAACTCAACTGATGTATCATCTTTTGCATCATTGATTAATATCTATTCTTGAGTTTCCTTATCAACATCTTTCTATTGTAGGTCTTTCTTGGGGCTATCTTCCTCAATAGGTCTATTTAGAATTTTACTCCACTTCATGTGGATTTCTTGTTCAAGCTCTATAAGCTTCCCTTCAAGAAATTTGTAGGCTCTCAACTTGGGTGAGAACTCTTTTTTATGGTTCTCCATCATTTCATCAATTTCTTCCTTCTTATAGTCAGAAGGCATGAGAGTAACAAGTACTCTTTCTCTTATTTCCTTCTCATTCTTCAAAGAAAATATCCATCTAGAGTATAGTCTGTCCAAGAGTTCCCTTGGTACATTGTTTCCTTCAAATTGAATTGGTACATATTTGAATTTATACATCTTTGCTATGATGACATCTTCAACTTTGTTCTGATCTTCTGGATCTAGTTTCAACCATCTTCTAATCTTAGAATCTGTGATAGATCCTGAATTTGCAATAGATTTGCATACCTCATCAATGCTTTCTGGATTTTTAACCTTTTCTGCCTCTACAAATTTATCTTTCTTTGTGTCTTCAATGTCTTCCCTTGTTCTGATGAGCTTCCTTATTCTTTTGTTTTTTCCTCTTTTCAGTGTGGCCGCTTTCCTCTTGTATGTTCTAACTTTTCCTTTCTTCAAAGATGAAGGACTTGAATCCTTATATGTTTGACTTCTTTTTATAGAAGTAGTTGTGGTCCTTAGGTTCTTGGTTTGTGGAGGAGGTGGTGAATCTGACTTTGTGGCCTTGGATTCATTCTTTTCTTCACCTTCATCGATAGGTATCTATCCTTCGGTTTCTTCCTCCTTTTTAGTTTCTTCATCCTGTTTGGTTTCTTCCTCTGTTGCCAACAATATCTTCTTAAGGTTCTTGACCATTTTGTCCTTTTTCCTGATAGTTTTCTTTACAACCAGGCTAGATTTGATTCTTGAATTGGCCTCCTCATAAGTTCCAAACTTAGGTTGGTTTTTATCTAGTGGTTCATTTAAAAATGCATCGATTTCTTTAGATGCATGATCAATATTTATCTCATATTCTAATGGTTGTAGCCATGATGTCCTTGGTACAACAGGTTTGATATAAGTGTGGTCTGTATCAACCATGAAACATATTTCATCTTTGAATTTCTTAATAATTTGCTTGGGGATCCTCACCCTCTTTTGCATTCGGTCTTTGAATACAGTAAAGTATTCATCCATGACTGTCTCAAAATTATCTCCCAATGAGGTTATGTGTTCACTGATTTTCATGGTGACTGGTTTTATGCTATCCCATTTCACATCTCCTACTGATGGAAATGTTTCTTGAAAATAGAAGAAAATGCACATAATAAGTGAGCCAAACTTACATGTGTTTGACTTTTCAATCCTTATTGTTTTCAAATTCTCTTCTAATTGGTTCAGTAGAAGTTCAGATAAGTCCAATTGAGTTCCCTTTTTCATAATCTTGTAAGCTGTGTCTACTACACCAGATGCTATGTTGTTCATCTTGCTGGCTTGAAAGAATTTGTAGCCTACAACACATGCTCCAAATTTCATCTCATCATCGGTAATTGTGGATACCTTTAATCCTCTGTCGTCCCATTTGGCTCCCGTGATCTTTTCAGTCTCAGCCTTGGGTGGGTGCTTTAGTGCTTTTACCTTTTCGGTTATAGGGTAATCGATGAATGCATGGATAACATCTCAGGTTATCATCTTCGGTTTGTCCAACCATAGTTTGTGATTGTGCATTCGGCTCAATACTAACTGAATCCACTCAGTTTTGAAGACCTTCAAGAATAATAGGGAATTAGTGAGCCCTTTCACTTCTATATGTTTATGCTCATATTTCAATGTTCCATCTATATTTTGTAGCTTCTTATAAGCTTTTTCTACCTCTAAGTTGCCGATTTATGCAATCTTGCAGTGTATGATTGCTCGCACGCCTTCGACAAGAAAAACCCTAGCTAGTATTCGCGAGAATGCTCCAACATCATTGGGTTATGAAGCAACCTCAGGGTGAATCTTGTAATGTTGTTCTTCATACGCCAAATTCTTTATGAGCTTAAAGTCATCCTTCTTGGTGTTCTTTGATTTCATGGCTCTTGAAGTTGTAGCCATTTTTTAGATTTAGGGCTTTCTGAGAAATGCGTAAATTAGAGTTGTCGATTGTCATAGAACTTACTATATACACCAATAGTGATTTATGATATTCTAGGAGTACTCTTGGTTGAGTTGATGTCACTCTGTGATCCTATTGTTGTTTGCACAAAAATTGCTCTCGTCGCTATGCTCTGGTTGTGGTGAACAATGAGACCATTCCGTCACCTTTTATAGCCGTTTTGACCTAAAAAATAAGTCATTAATGCTTACCAACTCCTTGGTGTGTGAAGATAGAGTTCATCGGTTAAGACATTAACTTCTCTCTTCGGTGAGAACATGACATTTCTGGGCGGTTGTTCAACTCTTTTCTTTTACCGATGGGTTTTGGTGTTGCAAACAACTTGTTCACTTTGCTTGATTACCGGCGAGGCTCGGTTTACACTAGCAAATTTTATTTCTCATGTTAACCGACGCTTCTTGGTAAGTTTAGGCAGTCTCAGCTTTGAGTGTATATCAATGGATTTCGATATGTATGCCCGATAACATAGTTATCATAGATTTTAACAAGTAATACCATGACGCATCTTTACTTATGCTAATTTGGCATTTTATCAACATGTTATGGAACTGATGTAAAATGATAACTTGGGGTAATGCAGTTCCATACTTACTTTTTCTAATTAGGTGGTGGTGGTGATGTCACCAGATCCATTGGATGGGGTGTCACCATTTGTATTGCTTGGTCCAGCTTCATCATTGTTTGAAGCTCTTCTCCATATTTTTTCTCTTTCTCTCAAGATGTCTTCAATGGTGTTTCCATTGGGATATGTGCTGGTTTCTATCATTCAGTCTCTGCATTATTTCTTGAGATGACCAACTTTATGACAGTGTAAGCATGCCATTTCGGGTTAGTCTAGCCTCTAGACTTTATAGCTCACTGTCTCATACAGTTTGCAACAATGTGACCAAATCTTCCACATGCTATACAATTTTTCCAAGTGTTGTAATCCCATACATACTGGTTACAGAATCTTTTCGGTTGATGGGGAGTTTCTTGACCTTTAGGCTTCCATTCTTGCCTTTTCTTTTTCCAGCATTCAAGAGTTGTGTGCCCATTCATTTTGAAAGTAGGACATAATTTGTCCATGTAGGTTTCCTTCTTTGGTTGTTTCATCTTAAACTTACATTCATATACTTTATGTCTTTTCTTGTTACATTTATAACAAAATACTATGAATGAAGATGTAGATTTAGGAATACCTTTCATTTTGCCTCTGCATACATTTGATGTATGGCCTTGCTTTCCATAGTGATTGCATGTCATCTTTCTTGGTCTTGGATTTGTATAGACATTCTTTGGATCAACTTGATTTGATGATTCTCCATTCTCGGTAAAACCTAGACCAGTGCTGTTGTTGACTCTTTGTTGTCCTTCAAGAAAATCATCCATTCTTTTATTGCTTTCTTCAGCTTTCTTGATAATTTCATTATGCTACTGCTGAATTCTTATTTCATGTTTCAATTTTTCATTCTCATCCCTTAGCTCATCGATAGCTTCTATTCTTTCAACGAGTTCAACATTTATTCTATTTTCCTCTTGACTCATAAGAATAATCTGATTTGTAATCTCATGGTGATGCTTTGTAAGTCTTTATATTTCACTCTTTCTCTTGTAGCTTTTCTGAAATATTTCTTCTATCATCAATAGATAGTGTTCTTTCTTGCTCAGCTTGTCTAGCATTGTTCATGACATCAATCATTCTTACCATCTGTGTCTCTTGACCGATTTGAAGAGATTTTACTTGTCCAGGTAGATGTTGATTGATTTCAGTTAGGCTTGCGATGCTTTCTTCTGATGTGTCTGATGCTTTGCTTGTAGTTGATCTTGAAGACTCAAAGAAATCTGGTATCTCTTCCTCATGATAATTTGTCTCATTACAGTGAGATGCCATAATCTTTCTTTCATCTAACAACCATCTCATATTGATTCTAGCTTCTTTATATTGGTCGTAAAACATACGAATTTCTATCTTTTTATTCTCAATGTTTTTATCAAGTCTGTACTTCTCCATTATATGATATTTTCTCTTAATCCTTTAAGCTTTTCCAAAGAAGAGACTTAGCTCTGATACCAATTGTTGGAATTAATGGGAAGTGTGTATTGAGAGGGGAGGGGTGAATCAGTACCTCTAAAACTCTTGTATCCTTTTATCAATTAACCTTTGTGTAATCAATTGTATATCCATTAATTTGATCTATACTATCTTGATGTGAGTTATATCAATTCATAAACTTAACATACATGTGAACATTCATGAAAGTAATTGACACATAACACAAGATATGATATCATAGAAAATTTTTGTTAGGAAGTAAAAATTGCGGTGGGGATGGCACCCACAAAATCTTCACTATCTGTAGATTGGAAGGGGCCGGTTAAGGATTACAATTTTGATCACTTCTAATGATCTACCCGATTAAGAGTATCATTGGAGACCTATTAAAATATACTTGGTTAAGAGATTTAGCAACACTATTGAGTGTGCACTCGGTTAAGAGATTTGTAGTTGGACTCTTAAATCCACCTTCCTTGAAAGGATTTTTACACTTTGCTCCACTTGTTAGAATGATAGAAAATTACAATTTGACATGGTAAATGCAATCTCCTATTGCTAATACAGATCCATTTAAGTTTACATGAATAATATTATCACCTAATGTGATTGAATAATACCTCTGATTCTCGGTAGCCTTTGTTCTTGGTTCTTGCTAACCAAATTCACCTTTTGTTGTTCTGGTTCTTGAAACTTTCAATCTGATCCATAGATGTGCTTGTAAGCTTCATTCATCCTCTCTTATATATTCACACATGTATAATGAATGATTGCATCATCTATTTATAAGATGGATTGACATCATCAAGTTTCATGAAAAACAATGTTAACTCTAAGATCAGGTTTACAACTTTACCTTTATCTCCTAGTCTATGTGTTTTAAATCAGTTAGACTGATTAAAACACTTACATTCATGTTGCTTGTCCATAAAGAATGGTTTTAAAAGAAAATCAATATTCTATAAATAGAATAAGACTTTTTTATCTGATGTGGAAGTCAAATTGACTTTTTGTGGAATGTAACTGACTCTCAATTTCTAACGGTTGGTTATGCTCTGAAATTAGTTGACTGTCTTTCGGGTTCCTTGCTTGAACTATTATCTCAATTTTCTATTTAACTATCTCTCAGTTTGCACTGTATCCTACATGTTAGGTTCCTCTATCAGGTTCCTCTTTATCCTTTCCACGTTGTATTTTTGGTGTACACACAAAATTGTGTCATTGGTTTTCTTTGTACTTAGCCATTTTCGATAATCTCTTTATATCTAATTTTCGGTTTGCTCTTTGTCCTATCTTTCGGTGTATGATTACCAAAATTTTTGTTTGCATACTAATGGAAAATTAATGTCATCACATAGTGCATCTTTAATCATGCTAGTTTGGCATTTTTAACTATGTATAATGAAACTGATGTAAATTATAACTTAGTATAGTGCAGTTCCATACTTACTTGTTCATCTTAGGTGGGGGTGGTGATGTCACCAGATCCATTGGATAAGGTGTCACCAATTGCATTGCTTGGTACAACATCATCAGGGTTTGTATCTTTCCTCCACATTTTGTTTCTCATCTTCCTGATGTATTCAATGGTGTTTCCATTAGCAAAGATGCGTGTCTATGTCACTCGGTCTCTACAGTCCTTTCTTAGATGATCAAATTTATGACAATGTAAGCATGCCATTCCGGGGTTATTCCATCTTCTAGACTTTATCATCCATTTTCTCATGCAGTTTGTAGCTATGTGTTTATATCTACCACATGTTGTGCAGTTTGTCCATGTGTTGTAATCCCAAACATATGAGTTACCAACTCTTTTTGGTTGATAAGAAGTTCCTTGTTCTTTAGGCTTCCATGCTCACTTTCTCTTCTTCCTGCATTCAAGAGATGTGTGCCCATGCATTTTTCAAGTAGGACAATATTTTTTCATGTAGGTTTCCTTCTTTGGTTGTTTCACCTCAGATTTAAATTCATATGTTTTATGTCCTTTCTTGTTGCATTTATAACAATTTCCTATGAATGAAGATGTGGATTTAGAAATACCTTTTATTTTTCTTCTGCAAACATTTGATGTGTGGCCTGATTTTCCACAATGATTGCATGACTTCTTTCTTGGTCTTGGATTTGTGTAGACATTCATTGGATCAGTTTGGTATGGTGATTCTCCATTCTTGGTATACCCTAGTCCGGTATTTTTTCTGACTCTTCTTTGTCCATATAGAAAATCCTCCATCCTTTTGGTGCTTTCTTCAACTCTCTTGATCATGTCATTGTGTTGTTTCTGAATTCTTACTTCATGCTCCAGTCTTTCATTTTCTTCTCTTAGCTCACCAATAGCTTCCAGATTTCCATTTAGTTCTATGTTCATTCGGTTTGCCTCTTGACTCATAAGAATAATCTGATTGGTAATATCATGATGATGTTCAGTAAGTCTTGATGAACTATAACTGATTGAATGTTTGAAGATGTTAAGTTGATGATCACAGTGACATAAGAAAGTTAATACAAGATATTAAATTAGTTAATATATTGTATTGTCATTGATGTCAACTTGATATAATCTGTATGGTCATGGAAATATTGCTAAAGACTTCAAAGAACCAATGAATCAAAGGCTATGCTATCAGTAATGCATATAAGTCAAGTATCCACAAAGTGACTATATACACCGATGGAGTGCACACTGACATACATAGTAAAAGAGAAAAGTCACAGTGTTACCCGATGAAAAAATGTACAACATTACCAATGGGAAAAGTCACAATGTTTCTCGATGAGCAAAGCACAAAGTAACTCGACGGATAGAATTACAGTGTTTCCCGATGGATGGAGATCCCGGAGACAACTGAAGTCACACCGACAGAACAGTCAGTTATCACCGATGACTAACTTAAGTATTGACTGACAGAATAGAGAGTTCAAAAATGACAAAATGCTTAGTTGTCAAGAGCTAAAAATAGACTTAACTGATACTTATCATTGTTTTAATCAACAAGATAAAGCCAGAGATAAGTAAAGGATTTAAAGCTTCTTTGTCCAGTTGGCAAGAAGATCTCTATGAGATAAAAATGGAGTTTTTGCTATAAATCTTATTGGCAAGAATTGTGGATCATGCCAAGATCAAGAAAGCCAAGAAACAGTGAAATCATGTCTATAAAGAGACAACCTAATTCATTACCAAGGTGGTGAAGGGGAGTAACAGGAGAATATATGTTGAAGAGATTTTGAAGGAGAAGAAAGTCTTCATTCAGACCTGATCAATCAAGATAAGGAAAGAGATAAATTCTGTGGACACCGATGAACAATGATACAACATCACAGAGTGGAACATTATGGAGCAAAGGTATTGAATTGATAAAATTGATCAGAAAGGTAATGCTCTTACAATAGATCTAAAAATCTGCAATTCAAGTTGTATATGTGAACATATCAATTTACTATTTCAGTTTAACCATTGAAGCATCAAGTCTCTTAACCGAGCAGGACTTAAAAGTCTTTTGTAATTAAGATACATCCCAAGGAGTATCAAAAATTTTGATCATAGAAAGTAGCATTGGATACGCCTGATACCTATTGACATGCCAAGTGAGTGTTTGATCAAGGATGGTAGCATTAGATGCTAGATACTAAGTGAAAAACTATCTTTTAAATCCTCTAATAGGGTCACACCTAACAGTGTGTTTGTAACCTTTAACAGGGTTGGCTCTTAACCGAGCTCACCCCAGAAGAGTGAAAAATTGGAGTATCGGTCCTAGTGGTTTTTCTCTTAACAGGGTTTCCACGTTAAAAATCCATGTGTTAATGTGACTATGAGTCATTACTTTATTGTTTTGCATTTCACTTAAGTAAATCTGGATTGATCGGTATACACTAGTTATTTACTGTGTTTCGGTAAATAGAAAGACTGCTTATCGGTAAACATACATAAGTAGGTTTACAAAGAATTCTGACAAGTAGTAATTTGATATAAGTATTTCAAGACATTCATCTTATAGGAATAAAGATAACTAGAGGCTTAAAAGTGGTAATAAGTTTTAAAGGGTTGATTTAAGGATTAATTTTTGAGGCCACTAATTCACCCCCCTCTCAGTTATTACTAAAAATTGGTATCAGAGCTTGTGTGCTTAGAAAGGGAGTTTAACAGCTCAAGCTAAAGATCACAAGATGAACAGACGAGATGTGCCCAAGTTGAACAAAGACAACTTTGCTTCATGGCAAAGAAGAATAAGACTCCACTTATCAAGTAGTGGAAATGATGTTACTCAATGCTTAGATACTGAATATGTGTTGCCCACAGGAGCACCCACAGTTGAAAAAATGAGAGAGAAGCATGAGCACAACTGCATGATGATAGAGCTTTCTTCCTCACTCTTTGATGCTAAATTTGAAGATGTCAAAGCATGCACAACTGCCCAGTAGATGTGGGACAAATTGAAGCTTGTACATGGTGGTAATAAAAATGTTCTAAGAGCCAAGCCAGAAAGCCTTAGAGGAAATTTTGATGATCTCAGAATGAAAGAAGGTGAAAATATCACATAGGACAACACAAGAATCAAAGAGGTAGTCAATGCTATCCAAGGAGTTGGAGGTGTACTAGATGAAGATACAGTGGTAAGTAAAATTCTAAGAACCTTACTGCCTACTTATGCTGTTAGAGTATCTTCCATACAAGAAATGAGAGCAGTAGCAAATAGTAATGTTACTCTAGATAGTTTGATTGGAAGACTAATTTCATTTGAGATGAACAAATTTGATAATAGTGTCTTGCCAAACATAGAGTCTGCATTCAAATCTTCTTTGAGAGTAAGTAAATCAAGTCATAAACACACTATGAGAAAAGATAGTGATAGTGAAAGTGAAGAATAAGATCTTGATGAAATTGAAGCACGTATGGCTAGAAGAATGTAGAGAGGCAAAGGTAAATACAAAGGTAAATTACCACTTGTATGTTTTAATTGTAAAGAGATTGGACACTTTACTGCAAGATGTCCTAATAGAAGAAAAGATGATAGAAGTAATGAAAGGTCATTTGAAAAGAAGATTGACAGAGGTGATTATAGAAGAAACTGACAATCAGAAAGAAGAGATACCCGAGACTACAAGGACAAAGGAAGGAATTCCATTTACCTAGCTAAATGCAAAGATGATGATACTGACTCTGAATCTGATGAAGACATCGAGATGGTGTTTGTGGTAGTAAAAGATGATTCAGATGATGATGAAGAAAGACATGTAAAAACTGCACTCATATCTAAAGTTAGTAAAAATGATGTCTGGATCATAGATAGTGGCTGCACTCACCATATGACCGGTGACAAACAAAATTTTGAGACTTTTGAATACTACAATGGTGGTTTAGTAAGAATGGGTAATGACACACCTTGTCCAGTTGAAGGTAAAGGAACTATAATGTTGAATAACCTGATAAAATGTGAATATACTTATTGGGTGAAAGGATTGAATTATAATCTATTAAGTGTTTCTCGGTTGAATAATTTAGGTCACAGAGTAGCATTTGAAAATAAGAAGGCAAAGATCTTCAATAAATCAGGAAGTCCGATTAGTACCGGTGAGAAGACAAAAGGTAACTTATTCTATCTGAATGATACTGACACCACTTTCTTAATGGCTAGAAACAAAGATATATGGTTGTGGCACAAAATATTGTGTCATGTAAACTTTGACAACATGATAAAGATAAGCAGAAAAAGAAATGTAAGAGGCTTACCGACGATGATTAAGCCCAACAATATCATGTGCAAAAATTGTCAAAAAGGTAAGATGACAAAATCTAGTTTCAAAAGAAAAACCCATACATCTGATGCCATTCTAGAATTAGTCCATACTGATCTATGTGGACCCATGAGGACAAA
>MU226488.1:502610-532024 GCA_018584345.1 Thuja plicata
ATCTTGCATTTGTAGAGCATAGCTCAATTCAGGTATGAGATTATTAACAAAGATCTCCATCTTTTCTGTTTCAGGGATGACTCTTGAATATCGTGCAAAGATCTTCCTCCATCTTTGTAGGAAGTGTTTAAAGGATTCCCCCATTTTCTACTTGGTGTTACATAGATCCATCATGGTGATGTCATGTTGGATGTTGTAGGAGTAATGTTGAATGAACCGTTGCATCAACTCCTTGAATGTTTTGACTTTAGGATTCAACTTTGAAAACCACTCCATGACATTTCCTCCTAGACTTCCTGGAAACGGTCACATGAGGTAAGTGGGTTCGTGCATGTACTCAATGCTTAGAGCACAGAATTATAGAATTCTCTTACATGGTCATGTGGATTAGTTTCCCCTGTGTATTTATCATACTTTGGCCTTGCCACATTAGGAGGAAATGGAACCATTGTGATACTCTTATCGAAAGGAAATGGACAAATGGAGTCCAAAGAGTATTTTGTTTTTGGTTTATCCTTCTCTTGTTTGAGGTTCGTGAGCTCTATTTGCATTTGATTGAGCTATTTGGTAAGGATAGATATGGGGTTTGGTACTTCCTTCTCCTTGAGATCATGCACATTGTAATCCTTGGGTAATTTGACACCCGTGGATGCTAGATGGAGAAAGTACTTTTCTTTGTCATCTCCAATTATTCATTCTAATAGCTTATGGATTCTTTTACTTTGTTTAAGCTTCTTGTATTCATCTTCAGGGATCTCTTTTTCACTATTTGATCCAAATAGATTACGTTCAAACCTGGGTCTTTTTTCTTCTTCCATGCCTTTGGATTGTGTTTGTTTTCCATCGTTGTAACTCTCAAAGGCTTTGCTCCAATCGTTAGTGTTGCTACCCATTTGAGGTGAATCAAGATCAAAAAGGGAACTACGATAAGTTTCTCCTTGAAAGTGTGATGTTTTAGGAGACACTTCTGATCCTTTAGTTGTGTACTTGTTGCATCTCGTGTTAACCATGAAGTTTGTTTCTTAACTTTGTTAACGTTTCTGAATAAAGAAAGCAAGGATTCCAGATCATTCAAGTGAGCGTGTCTAGGTAGAAGTAACTATTTGTTTGTTGGTGGATGTAAATGATTCCAGTGTTAGAGGGTTAGAATGCCCTGATAGTGAGCTGGGAACCAAGTTGTTGATAGAGAATGGGTAGACCACATGTATTGAATCGATCGTGAAAGATTGACTAAGCATGCAAGGTAGACGTTTCGAAAGTTTTTAAAAATAATAGCAGGGAGACCAAAAGAGACAACAGGGACTAGCTAAAGAGAAAAAAGGGTACCTAAAACAACTAAGACTTCCTAGGAAAAGCTGTTAGAAATGCCCACTATCCTAAATGCGAGCTCCTAGATACGAGCCTCTGACAGAACCAGATGCGATCCTAAAACCTGGATGTGATCCTAAAAACTGGATGCGACTATATGTTTCACCAAATACGATCCAATGCACCAGATATGATCCTAAATAAGGATATGACTCAGGAAAAATGGGATGCGATCTTATGATGGTTTTGTCAGTTTTGGTCAATTTTGAAAAATTTGTTTTTGAGGAACGTGAAGTTGTTTGTTTCCAGATTGCATCAAGAGGTATTTTTAGAGCGTGAAAAACACTTGTACTCTAGGGTATGAAATTTATTGATTGTTTGGAGGAGCTTATCTTTTTAGTGATCTTTTTGACACGTCAAACAGTTTTGCATTGTTAAAGGGATGAATCAAACACACATCTTTTCCTATTCACTAGGTGGAGAATGAAAATCTTTGCTCGTTGACTTAGGTGCACACTAAAATGCTAAAAAGAATACAACCATCACCAAGCATGCAATGGCTCCAGTCATGATGTTGTATTAGCTGACTCCAAATGCAAGTGAGGGCACGATATAATGAGTGTCTTGGGGCAATTACTTTTTGCCTTGCACAAAGATTATCACCCTTTCAGGGATGAATCAAGAATTCTTTTAGTTGAATGTGTTGTAGATTATTGGGCAATCCATTCTAAACTGTCCCCCATAGAATTGCACAAGGAAAAATTGAGGCGTATAGCCCTATGAGTACCTGAATATATATAGTCTCGCAAGCAAGATTCAAGCCACTCCGCTCTATATATACCCTGATATGTTCAAGGAATGATGTCAAAATTCTAAGAACAAAACCAATTCCATCTTTTGAGGCTTTGGCCTACAAGGAAGCAACTATTTATAGTGAGTTGGAAGGGTCAGCGTAAGACCTGTCCTCACTTGGGTCATTCTCGGGATATTTTTTCCTCAACCAGCAGGCCCTCTACTATTTAAAAGATTGGTAACCAGGATTGGCGAGCTTAGGAGTTCTAGATTTCTGATTCTTCAAAAGAAGAAGAGCATACTCTCCTAGTCCATGCCGTTTTCTCCTCAAACACTTAAAACAATGTTCTTTCCCTCAAGCTATGTTGAGCTTGATTTAATGATTCCTATTTTAAAGAAAATAGAAAGTTTTGAAAAAGGGAAATTTGTCTTGTTCAGTTACCACAATGATTTAATGAGTTTGAGTTGTTCAATTACTGATTTCCAAAAGTAATTATACGATTGAACTTGTTCAATTAACCCACATGATTTAGTGCTTTGTTATGTTCAATTTCTATCCAAAATGAATTAAACATTTTGTTTTTTGTTCACGTACTCCAATTTCATCACAAATGATAAAACAACTTCTGATTTTCTGATTTTCCTCAAGAGGAAAAGAGCATAATATCTAGTTGTTTTAGCAAAGGGGAGAAATGGATTTATGTTTTGGAAAGAAAGGAAATAGAAGTCAAGATGGGGTTGGCAACCTGTGACAACCACATTAGTATTTATCTAATCTAACTTCATGAAAAACCTCCAAATATGCCCCGCAAACACGTATCAAGCTGCAAAATACCATAAACACCACTTTGTCAAAATGTTAGGATTAGATAAATCAAATGCACAAGCTTCTAAACCAGATACGATCTTAAAATTTTACTATATGCGATATAGTATCCGGGATACGATCCTTTTTACTGAATGCGAGCCTTTGCTGAACGGATACGAGCCAAAACCAGATACGATCTGGGAAATCCCAGATGCGATCTGGAATTTACGCGATGCGAGGGCATATCCGGGATGCGAGCCTGCAAGATTCAATGTGATTCTGTGACTGATTCCTAAGCCTACAAATTGTCACAAACATGTTAGAATTGAGGCTAAATTGAAAATTGAGCCCCACGATGGGCGCCAGAAATGTGTGTGTATTTGGGTACCTAATGAAAACAACACAAACACTCAATAGGTCATTGCATTGGTCCAAATGGTTAGATAAAATGTTCATAAACCACTAATATCGGCCTATTGCCTTCTAACTAGAAAGAGTGTGATTAGTTTCATATTAGCCCTCAGAATATGCTACAAATCAGTGACCAATACTATTCTAGCATGAAGGATTAATTTGAAATTAAGCTAAAAAGATGATAAAGCATGTATTCTAGCTCTAAAAGATGAAACTAAAACAATGCAAAAGCATGGAATAATGAGTGAAATGTGAATCTAGGATGAATCCAACAGCATAACAATGTATTTTAGATCTAATGTGAAGGCTTATTTGCTCTCAAAATAGGCTTCTATTTATATAAGAATGGGAGAGAGAGAGGGGGGACAAGGTTCATTTATGAATTAGAAGACCCATAAATGAAGATGTAAGAGGCATTAATGCCCAAGGAATTAATAAGACATGGGAGAGACATAGGCTTAAGGCATCTTCATTAATAAGACATTAATGAAAGCCTTAAAGAGGCAAGGGAGGATGTAAGAGGATGGCTTGAGAAAGTGGACCTTAAGGAGGACAAGCTTGAGAAAGTGGACTTTCTCAAGTGGGTTGAGTTTCTAAGTATTTCTTAATGGAATGTGACAACATTAGGAGGTGGGTTAGAGAAGAATTAGGATTTAGGATTAGAATAGCATGGGTGAATGGGTTGAGAAGGGTTAGAACCTAGGGTAGAAGTGGTTGAGATAGGTTAGGTTGGGGTTTGAGGGAATATTAATAAATGAAATAAACTTATTTAATTCATTTAGTAATATTAGGAATTAATTATTTAAATAATGAAATTGCTTTTTAATAATTAGGGGACTATAGCCATTTTAATTAAATTAAATAGGCTAGGGAAATGGGTTAATTGCAAGTGGATATTTGATTTAGGGATTTATTTAATTCTTTTATAATTAAATACTATAGCCATATTTGATTTTGATAATATTTGATTGGTTTGAATTTGATTTAGATCATATGGCTATAGTAGTTAATATAATTTAGTGATAAAAATCACCTAGGACATTAAATTGATTTAAAGAATTATGCCAAGCAATAACAGGGTCGTTTGGACATAATCGAGGGTATGATCACACTTAGGGAGAATACGGTCCATAGTTGGGATAGACCAAATTTAGGTGGTTACACCACGTACCTTCTTTATTGTCCACTTTCCTACCTTTAAAAATTGATGATTAAGGACAAGTGTCATCATTTTTCTACCGTGTGATGCATAAACCCCTTACAAATTTTGAGCACACGATAACGCAAAACCATTGTTTTACTTTATGACATGCTTGATAGATAATTGATACATGTATACTTTATTAACGAGAAAATCCTATCCCATGGGGACATGTGACAAGCAAACTAATCACTTCACGGGACCCACCAAAAATTCAAGGCACGACTTAGGCAAAAAGGTAAAATAAAGGACCTCCGCGGGACTTAAGTGAATAATTTGCAAGGGATAATAAATTTGCCCCACCCACGATGACGTGACCCATTACTAAAGTGGATAAAGTAACGCAGAAACATAAGACAACCATGGCTAAAACAAAAATATGGTAAGATAAACAAGAAAAAACCATAGTAACCAAAATTCATACCACCAAGGGGCACACCTAAAATTAAGGTCCCACATAAATTAAGTTAATAGAGGACACATATTTAAATATTTATTAATTAAATGCATAGAAATAAGGCCAATGATGCATGAATGTTTTTTTATGGATAAAATTGATTTTAGACATACAGCCTATGGGAATCTCAGTGAATAGAGGACCTTATGCTATTTCACTGAACAACCTCTAGGATTTTAGAAGCCGACTCTTCATTTTTATGGAGAAAGGAAAAAGGGAAAGCACACTATTAATCTAATATGTGGCAATACACCAAATTTTTCTAATAACATCCAAGGAATCAATGCACAAGTATCCCAAGGAAATGAGATCTCAAGGAAACTCCCTAACACATATGCATTAGGCACACTCACGGATAATATGAAAACCTTTAAACATAAGACATAAAGTGAACCATACAATGATACTTATAGAATAGGAAAGCTTAAAGTAGAATCTACTTAGTAAAATTCAAAGATGCATAAACTCAAGTCAGAATTAATATCTAATCAAAACAAAAACTATCCATGAACAATGAATCTTTAAGAGATCAAAGGGCTAGAAGCATGATTGATTTTATTTCATTGATTTAATTGTACACTACAATTTAAGGCTGTAAAAAATAGCTTTCAAATATTTCCCTGAGAGTCATTTTTCTATCCAAAAGTCCCTTCAAAATTGCAACATTTTTCATTATATATCATCTAAGGAGCGACCTAATTCCAACTAATAGAAAGTAGTTTCAGAAAATGCGCTAGGTGGATCGCTCCATGAAGAAAATAATTTTCAATGTCTATCACGAGCCCTAAAAAAAGATAGCTAGAATTTGATTCATGAATAGGATCAAATTCTTCTTTGTTTTTCTCATTAATTGTTGCTCTACAAAAAATCAGAATGGCCTCACTTGTAACTGTGTCTAAATGAAAAGAAAACGAGGCTTGTGAATGCAAGATGCGTGGATACCTTCACTTTAGCCAGGGATGACACATGAAATATGTGCGTGAAAGATATTACAAAAAGGCAACAGAACCTTAGTAAAAGTCTGTGAGACAACCATGTGTAACCCTAAGTAGTGCTCAGGCCCACTAGCAAATAGGCATTATGGTTAGCACTTTGTTAGACACGTAGCGCTCGAGTGTAGCTTTTGACAAAGGGAAAATAAATCCTGACCCAAAATGCACGACACATTAACAAGTGGCAAGCACACACAACTCTTTAAACAAAATCACAACAAATATAAATATCAAGTAGTGACAAAAGGTTTTTCTTTGCAAAATGGTAGATTTTAATTCACAGTTCTTGGAGACTCTACGGAGAATCTTGCATGCAGGATTACACAACCCTTTAAACTCTAGCATTGTAAACCAGTCTTAGCTGATAGATCCAAGGATATTATCAATGACAACTTTCAAGGGGAGCCATTCATCCTCAAAAGGTAAAACCTAGATCTTCAAGCATTGATATTCTTGGTCAACCTCGATTACATCTTAGAAGGATGTGGAGCTAATATCCTTGAAAACTAATTCCAATATAACTTGGAGTTGAATAATAGGGTGAAGCAACCTTACAAAATGATCCACCTCCAAATTCATGCAGACTATTTGGAGGTTTGATTGATTAAGCTGCAGATCAATTTTGTCGACCAATCGTCATGCTATAGTATAGATTCATCTAAATTGAAAGGGGATGGAAATTTGTATTTTTATAACTCCTTAAATATCCCATTTGCCTCTATAACAAAAAATTATAAATTAGACAAGAAAGTTTGAGTTTGAAGGGTAGCTTTATAGAAATTGATGATCACATTTGTATGCCCTACCACTTCGCTATGATTTGCAAACCCATCTCCATCGATATCCTGATCTGGAGTATCATTTAAACATCTTATGAGTTGTTGAGAACTTGGAATTTTAGGAGCCACACAATTTGAAAACCGGTCAATAACAGGCTTGACCTCAATGCACAAAGAATGATCTTCCATCAAGAATCTGAAGGAAGACTGAAAAGAGATAAAAAATTGCTTCACCTTTTCCCATTCTGTAGTAAGGATATCCTAAAAATTTGGGAAATGATCAACAGGGGGTGGAGGAAGTGCTTGATAATTCTCTATCAAAAGCTTGTTTTCCGCTTCTATCAATACTAGCTTCTCTCTCAACACTTTCCCTTGTTTCTCTGCATTGCTCAAGTACTGCTTTAGGGTAGCCATTTCTACGCTCTACTCCTATATTCACTTATTTCTTAGAGCTAAATCATTTTCTCCTTGGCCAAAAATTCCTCTAACTTCTTCTTCTATTCCTCAACCCAAGACAATTCATCTTTCAAATCTTAACCTGACCCTCTCTCGTGCTTTATTTTTGGGTGAGAAGAACTTAGACGGTACTTAATTCCTGTTTGTGGCATTCCTTTTCCATTGAAATCACTTGCAATTGAGTTTGAAGATATGTTATGTTTGGGAGGCTTGCTTGTAGCTGAGAAATCACATGTTCTCTCTCTTGTATCTGCTTGAAATACTCATATTTTTCTTCTTGTTCCTTCTACAATTGTGCTACCATGCCCTACACCTGCAATTGAAGTGTATCCTTTTCTGCCTTCTCCTATTGCACAAATGATTGTAGTTGCAATATTTCAACCTCCATAGACTTGTCTCTTTTCTAGAAGCAATTGACTATAGCTTTCACTTTGGTCAATTTTGTGGAAACCTCATTGAGGCATTGCGCCCTCTTCATATAGTTAGAGGAAACAATCCTTTGAGCTTCTGTAACAAGCATGACCTTGTCCTCTGGCCGTGCAGAATTCAAATGAACTCCTATAGCCTAAACTGCATAATCATCTGACATCATTTGATTAGTTAGATTTTCTACATTCAGTGTGAGGGATGAAAATAATAGATGTTGATGCTCATCATTACAAAAATTTTGCACACTAGGCTATGTTGGCTTCTGTGCATCTTTTTTCCTTCACTTCTGCACCCTCTGGGATTGAGAAAGCTTAGCAGAACTAGCTTGCTACATCAAATCTTCATAAGATGGGATATACTACCCCATAAAAGGAACTCCATATGGAAGGGAAACTAGAATTTTAATGGTGAAAGCTTGTGATTGGATTTGGAATGGAATGGAAATGGTAATTGGAGAGAATGAGGGAATTCCTTATGGGGTATGAACTAGTGGAAGGATTTCAGAGGCTACACTCGATCACATCGGTGGAGGGATAGTATAAAAAGTCAATGCTCATGTTACTATGAGCATTGAAAATTGATTTTCAATAGAGGCAAGGGAATATATGGGAGTATTTGTTGCAATAGTAGATGAGGAGACTACAACCATGCTAATAAATGTGCTATACAAAGTTGAGGAAAATTGGGACACAGAATTTGCAATTGCAGAAGACATGATGGCTATGGTAGGAAGCTGATAAATAGAAGCATCAGGAAGAATCAAAGACTGAGTTTATAGAAAAGGGAGATAAAAAATTACCTGAACTGACGACATAGTTGGTAAAGTGGTGGTAAGGTATGTCCTTTAAGTACCCCCCAAGATGCTGCTGATATTTTTTCTCTTATGTAGTGGGGTTGAACCAGAGCCTACAGCCTTCTAAGAAGTAGAAGATTCATCAGATCTCTTCCTTGTCTATATACGAGGCCTTTTGGAAACCACATAAGAAGTAGAGACTCCCATGGGAAGAGGGGCTTGAACATGCTTAATGTTTTTTCTCTTATCTCTTTGTGAGTCCTCTGTGCTAACCTCTTGAACATAGACTACCTCACTATTATCGGTCCCACCCTCATGAGGGATATAATATAGCTCAAGTGAATCATCACCATTTAACGCGTGCTATATATATTCACATCTTTGATAAGAAGGAAATTACCAATACTTTCACGCAGCTACACAACCTCCTTCCTATAAATCCAAAAGGACAATATCTTCTCTTCTGACCATATGTAATCCTCCCTCTCTTAGAAGATTGGCTGGCATTTTCTTGGAGGGATCTACAATACCAATGGACTTATAGAATTGATTCCATGGAGAATTATCAAATTTAGGAACCTAGGAATGATTTATATATAGGTTTGGACACTCCTAAGAAGGGCTCATGTGATTATCCCAATACTCACGAGGTGTATTTTTAATAAAATTATTCCTCTTTGAGAGGCACCCATTGGGATCCGAATTCCACCTATCATGAATTAACAGGAGACTTTTCTGGAGAAGTTTTGATGTGAGCACCCCCTTTGTGTCTAGAATTTTCTCCAATGTGAGGGGTCCAGGGTTTTCTTATTATGTGTAATGGTGGTATCATGTCTCCCTACACCTATGCAAAGCTTGAATATAACCAATTGCCTCAAAATATCTAAAGCCAGAGTGCGATTCGACATGTAGAAAGGAAGGCATAAAGGATCCTTTGTAAAGCCATGGACTCATATCAAAGAAAAATCTCTCGGTGAAAACCACTCACAACGAGGGTGACATGTAGTCATCCATCCAATTTTCTCTTCAATGAAGCATGTAATGGAGCCTAAATCATGTCCCAAAATATCTTCCACTATAGGGACTAAGAAGTATTGGCAAAAAATATAAATATCATGTGTTACTGACAAAATTAGGGTTCACACTATTACAGGCGGCCTCTTTCTCTCTTGATTGTGAGTTTTCAGGTGCATGAAGAGGCCAAAGAAACTAGAATTCTAATGCAAAAATATACGCATAAGGTAGGAAAATACCTGAATATATAATACTAGGGAAAATTGGTAAGCTACAAGTGAATTTATTGAGCGAAAAAATTAGCAAAGTCATACCAGAAGACCTCCTTCTATTTGTGGATCTTAAAAAGAATACCCATGTGAAAAGGGTGAACATCATAATCATGGTCAAAACTATAGATATAAGCCAACATGGAGTAGACATCCTACATGTCCTTGTTGGTCAAATATTTGATAGAAAAAGGAAACCTAGGTGGTTCCTTATCTCCCCGATCTTTTCACACCACTGAATTATACAAACTCTGAGCATCTCATCAAATACTCGAGTAGGCTTCCAAATCTCCTCTGTTAAAATTCTCTACATCTATTGAAAGTAAAGGGATGCATATCATATCACTGATAGCATCCACACTAATTACCACTTTTAACTCATCACCCTATATGATGCCAAAAACTGCATTGAAACGCTTCACACACAAATGAATAAATTCTGGGCAATGTGGAACCCTAGACACAATATATTGTAGGAGACCACAATTCCATAGCTTGTATGCAAGAGATAGTATTTCCATATTTTTCTTAGTAGCTTCCATCTGTGCACATGAAAGTTCCTTGAGATTTTTGGGGTGCTTGCATAAGTCAGGGTAAAAAACATCCTCATAGATGTCTATCAGGACTCACAAAATTTTGGTCATTTGTTTCTCCTTTGATTTGGTTCCTGCATAAACTAGCTTCGAAGGCATCACATGCATGGAAAAAGATGCATCTCCAAAAATGTCAAAAAACTCTATAGAATCTAGGGCCTCTACTATATTACTTGGTTCACCCATCTCTTTAGCCATAGATACTTCTTCTCTATGCTCTTTCCGTGCCTTTGTGCTCCCAGTAGGCAAAAAAATCAATTTTAGGCATGTATCTTTAACATTAATCTATCCTCTTTATGCGTGCTCATCATGAAGCGTTGATACTTAAAAAGACGTTGAGGGTATTTTTGCATTGCATTGTATGCCAACAATGATGGTTAATGTCATTAACACTACTCGTGTGAATTAATTCCTTTAATACGCACACAATTTTCTCCTTGTCATCTACAAAATTGTACCATCCTCTACCACCTCATCCAACCTAAGCCAAACATTTTCTCAGAATTTGCACCGCCAAATTGGAAACATGACATTAAAACAATAAAATAATATGAAATCTTCCATGCTAAGTGACTTGATACGATGTGACACATAAATTTTACAAGAAAGACACATATGATAGCTCATTGATATATGATATCATCAATCTTTATATCTAAATTATTCTCTTAAAATTCCCCCTTAGCTTTTTCTTTAAAAGGAACAATGACTTATGTAAATCAAAACACTTGCTTAAAACAACTAGCCTTTAGACTTATTAGAATAAAATTGAAACTAACACACCATATTTACAATATTTAAATACTTACACAGTTGAGTTAGTTTAAATGTTTAGGATGGATCCCATTAAATGAGATTATAAGGGGCTCACCATTCATGTCTTTGATTTCAAACATGTTATGCTCATTGCATCAGGCAATGAGGAAGGGGCCCTCCCAGAGGCTATCAAACTTTGCTTTCTGTCCAAGTTTCACTCCGCGTTCATTATTTCAACACTAAGACTCCCTTCTTGAAGATGGGATCAGATCTCTTCTTGTCAAACCATTTGTTTATCACTCCTTGCCTAGTTTTTATAGTAGTGAATTCCTTTACCTATTTCTCCTGTAACTCCAATAACTCTACCAGTTTAACCTCCATGGGGGAATTATTTTTGAGCTCAATGGCCTTGAGAAATTGTAGCGCTAGGAGCTCCATAGAGATAGGGGAAAAAACATCCTTCCCATACAATAGCTCGTAGGGTGAGGCTTTCAAAATTTTCATCGGTTTGATACAATCATCCCACAAAGAATTAATCAAATGCTTATGTGAATCTTGTTTGTGTTCCACTCCTATCCTTTTGATTAACCATATCAGGTTATTGTTTGTGGATTTTGCAAGGCCATTTCCCTGACGATAGTAATTTGAGGATGTTTTGAGATAAATCCCATGATGGAGAGAGAAATCAGTAAGTTGAGACCCCAGGAACGTCTTGGAATTATTTGAGATAATAAATTTTGGTGGACTAAAGAAAATAACAATTTCTTCTAGGAAGTTAATGATCTTGCTCTTTATTGCATTTTTTAGAGGGGTTGCCTCCATCCATATGGTGAAATAATCTGTACCAGTGAGTATCCACTTGTGTCCAGTTCTAGACACTGGATTTATTATTATCATAAAATCCAAGCCCCACTGTGCGAAAGGCTCATCCACCACAATGGAGTGTAAAGGCATAAAAAGTTCTTCCACCGGCTAGTGTAAAATTGACATTCATGGAACCTGCAAACTATGGCATGTGCATAATTGAACAAAGATAGACAGTGATATCCCACGCAAGTAATTTTCATAGAAATAGTTTGGGCTGATTAATTTCCTCCTGGTAAGCCACTATAAGACTCTCCCAAGAGCCTCCCCGCCTCTTTCTTTCCCACGCAATGGAAGAAAACACCATAAAAAATTATTCTGAATAATATGCCATCTATCAATAAAAAAGAAACACTCTACAACCTGTAATACCTCCTCTTGTTAGCGGGAAGGTGAGGAGGGTACCTCCCACTTTTCATGAATTTAGTCCTTTCTGCTACCAAACATCCATCTTCCGGAGCTTGCTACATGAAGACCGCCTACTTTGCTTGTTCACCTGGGGGTTTCACTTCCTGAACTATATACTCACATAGCCCCTTACCCCATATCACTTTAGTGGTCCTAAAATCAATATCATACTCTAGGATCTCGATGATCTGGTTTTCTCTCTTCTCAGTGATCTCGCCTTTCATGATATATTTACGGACACTAGGGTGGGTAACATAGAAAATCATCTTGTTCGCATAAATGAAATACTTAAAATTATTTAACCCCTTGACTATTGTGAATGCCTATTTCTCCACAAAATCATACTTTATTTCATAATCCTTAAGAGTTTTGGAGTGAAATGCAATAGGATGTTCACTTGATCCTTCTTTATCTTTTTGTTTTAGAACCATAGAAATGCTAAAGTCACTTGCATAAATATACATGATAAAGTATTTTGAAAAATCCAGGTTTACCAGAACAGGGGGGAAGCAATGGCTTCCTTTATCTTTCCAAAATATTCTCTTTCTTCCTTAGTCCACTTGAATTTGCTGATAAAATTAATCTTTCCGAAGAAAGATCACACGCCCCTTTTGTTCACTAGTAATGACAATTCTCAGATTGATCTAAGTCAATTTGGATCAATAATAACACTATATTTGGACACCATGTGCCTGAGTAACTTCCCCAGAGGAAATCCAATCATACACTTCTTAGGATTCAATAAAATGTCGAACTCCTAGAATTTAAAAAAAAAAATCTCTAGATGATCAAAGTGCTCTTCTGAGGATTTTGAAAATATAGTGATATCATCCAAATACATTAGGATGATCTTATTGTTGAGATTTCTAAATGCAATTTCCATTACAAGATAGAAATTCACACCGATATTAGATAGGTTGAAGGGCATCTTGGCATATACGAATGTTCCCCACTTAGTGGTAAACCTTATTTTATGTTCTTCTTCTTTCACTAACACCTGATTATAACCTAAAAAATTGTCTAGGAGAGAGAACATCTATGATCCTACAAATTTCTATAGTATCAATTCCATGGATGACATGGGATAATGGTCCTTTAAGGAAGCTCTATTTAGATCACATAAATCCACATATAGGTAGATCTCTTCATTTTTCTTATGAACTAGGACCAAATTAGACACCCAGTTACTATGCTTTATAGGATAGATGATGTGATAATCAATGAGATTTTTCAACTCTTGAGACATCATAGATTCAATCTAGGATTCCCAGGCCACTTCTTATGCCTAACTGGCTTTTCTCCCTCTTCCAATTCAGTGGTTTGTTGGATTATCGATGGATCATAGCCCTTGAGATCATCATATGACTAGGGAATCACACCCTTATATTTCTCGTAGAAGGGTATTAGCTGGTCCTGGTCATGTTGAGGACCATTCTTCCCAACCTTTAGCAATTTTCCTTCCATGACCTCCAGGTCATAGTAGTCCTACTCATTTTACATGAATCTTCTCCCATTACTTCTAGCATAATCATAGTTGAAGAGATTTTCAAGGGTGATTATCCCTTTAGGGAACTTATTTCCTCTCAGATGGATGATCTAATCTTCATAGGATTTAGGTACTTTGGGCTAAATTTGATCCACAAACTCACTAGAATGTTGTATGAATGTGGCAATATTCTCATCACTCTCAAATAATTGCTAATTTTGATCATTATCAGGCATGGTAGGCCTAATGATTATACAGACATAATGTTTGTTTTCCAACAAATCAGAAGTGAGACTGAAATGAGAACCAACTATAGCTAGGCTATCTGCTACCATGTTCAGTCTTCTGGGGATGACCTGAATATTGAAAGCATCAAATATTTATATAAGATCCCATACTCTATGGTGATATGAGCACATGCACACATTCTTAGCAACAGTCATATTCCACACTTGGTTTACAACCAAGTCAGAATCTCTGAGCACTCTCAATTGCTTAATGCTCATTCTCTTTGTGATACTTAACCCATGTGTGAGCCCTTCATACTCTTCTTCATTAATGGAACATGAAAACTAGAAGTGGAAGAACCTTAGATTTTTTTCCCTAGTAGGGGAGATCAACCAAACACCTACACCAAAACCCATCTTACACTTGGTGCCATCAAAACGAAAGGTCTAGAGAGAGGATCTTTTGTTCTTGTTGTCTTCGACCTCAACTGCAACATTCCTACACACCTGAGGGATAGCTTGGTCTTCCTCATAGATTACATAAGTACCAAGACCAATGGAATGGTAGCTTTTAAAATGGCTAGTATCAACATAGTCATTAAGGATAATTGCTTCTCCTGTTACTCCAAACTAAGGCACTTCCTCATATTCCAAAAGCTCTTCAAGTTGTGCTTCTTGGGATTCTGATTTGATCAAGGCTTCATCTACCACATTCTTCGCATGCAAGGATTCAAATATAATCTTTAGTTTATCTTTGTGATTATTTCTTAGGATGAGGTGTGACCACTGTTGGCATAAGGAGAAATTTTTGGCATAACTGATCTAGTTGATAAGGAAGTTAAGTGGATGAAGAGGTTAGATTATTTATATTATTTTTCATTGATGTCAGATAGAAAATTATTAACTATCAACATGAAGGAAGACTTATCAGCATGAAGGAAGACTTATCGAAAGCCAAAAACTATCGGTTAAAAGGGAAAATCATGACGCAGTCGACAAGAAGGAAGAATAGGAAAATGGTTTAATAAGATGTTGAAGTTATGACAATTATATATAGGTTTAGGTTTTGATGATTAAATATTATCTACTTAAGGAAGAGACAAGAAGAAGTTTGGTATCATGATGAAGAAGAAGACAAGATATCAGTGGAACAAAGGAACTAATCAGAGAAGGATTATTGTGATCACATAAGACGATATAGATTTGAACAAAAGGATTGGAATGGTATGTTATTGTGTTAAGGAACTTTATTGGATATGATATAGCATAATTAGTGAAAAATATAGATCATTTTATTAGACGTTACTCTCTAACACTTGTGACAGTAAAATCCCTTAATCGGGTGACCCTAACAGGTCTATTGTAAATCCTGTAATAGGGTGGAATTATCAAAAGAGTGTCTAAAATACTATAATAAGGTTACTCCTAACAAGGTATAAGACTTTAACAGGTCTCTATGGAAATACCATAAATGGGTAGCAATTAACAGTGCTTTTGTAACCCTTAATCGAACAAGCTCTTTATTGGGCGTATTTCAGAAGAGTACAACTATTTGTGGGCACTAATCTCGCACCATGGTTTTATTGCCTAATCGGGTTTCTATGAGATAAATACTGGTGTTAATGTTGTATGAATGTTTAATTTATGTTGCATGGATGTTTAATGTTATGGTAACTGATAATACTAATATAGGTTAACTAAGCTGTAATCAGTAAATCTATTTGAAGAAGATTTGGGATTTTGATTTAAGGTCTAGTTGGTGATTATTGATTCACCCCCCCTCTTAGTAACCTTATCTATACCTACAACAAGTCTAAGGATATATATCCACTTATTCTAGCAATAAATTCATGGGAGAGACATAGCCAAAAAGTAGTGGGAATATCTATTACAACTACTTCCTGCAGCACAGTTATACTCAGGAAAGCATATATGGTAAGCCTAAGCTTCCTAATGATACCTATGGTTTGAAATTTATTTCCATCGGGATGCATAAATCCTTTATCTAGGGGTTCATATTCAATATTTAGGGCCTCAACAATTTGTTTAGGCATGAATGTGGTACTGTCTCTCGAATCAATCATAGAATTATGCATAAACTTATTATTAGCAGTCAAAGTTAAATAAAAAGGCATAGGTTTGGGCTGCTCTACCCTAGAATTTGTTACAGAACCTCCTTGATTAATAACTATAGTAGGAGAGTGCATTTGGCTTTCAAACTCTGACTCCTTGCTTGTTGATCCCTTATTCTTTGTTTGTGTTGGGGAGCCTTATGGAGTGGATTATGGCTTCTCTTTGTCAAACAGTGCTTCTTTCAACAATGATCTTTATCCTAGAATGATAAGGATTTCCTAGAGGGACACACTTGCAAGGATTTATTTAGTTTCTCAACATCATTTAGAGTAGTTGGCGCGACTCATTTTGGCTCTCCAAGCTTGTGAGCCACCATCTCCTTAGGATTTAAATAGGGAGGGATGAAAAAAGGTTCAATTTTTTTTTCTAGAACTAGGCTTAGATTGATGATTCACCTTCTCACATGTGTTCCACCTCTTTGAGCAGAGATTGTAGTCAAATCACAATTGCGCTACCTTCAAAGTGGATGCAGAAGCATCATTTTCAAGAACCACCTCTTCATCCTCCATCCATGACAACAAAGCATGGTCGGGAGCAATATTTTCTTCTCTTTCCAAATATGTTCCCTACAACTGTACAGTAAGAGAAACAATTTCCATAATGGGAGACACGTAAACACTACAGTCAGGGGAAATCTCCTGGGCTCTTTTCTTTACAATAAGTTGCTACAAATTTCCCCATGGTAAATTCCATGGTGCATGAGATTTATTGTAAGGGAAACACCATGAATTAGTATTATTAGCCAAGTTAAATTGGCCTGGTATCACCTCTCTACTCTAGCTAAGCGGAGTGACCTGCAGAGGTGTAGGAACAGTAACTAGTTGATTATTAGCTTGCAACTAGCTAAATTTTGAGTCTCCCTGATTCTAATTTGTCTGGTAGTTGGAATTCCTAGATTGATAGTTCTGGTAAGGAATTTTAGAGGAGGAAGGTTTCTGCGTCTTAAAATTGATGATCTCATTGGAGAAGGTCCGCAATAGACTCTTCATTTCATTCACCTCTGATGTTAGCATGATGGGAGTTGTGGCGCTATTGGGATGAGCATTTGAGTAATAGTAGAGAGACTAGGGTGAAGCCTGTGGCATGACATTGGGATTATCTTCAACATGAATAGGGGTGGGAATCTCCAGAAAGATATACATAATGGGTCTAGGTGGGAGTTGGCCTACATCAATGATACTATTCTCTACCCTAAAAAACAACACTATAAGCATCTGGTAAGGAATTCATGCCCATAGATTGGATCATCACAGATATATTAGGGTTGAAATCCTTGAGGTAGAACATGAAAGCCATGTCACATGGGGGTCGTGCAACAACAAAGATTCTATGCCATGTCTTGTTGAATCTTGTGTTGAAATTTATTATGACCTCTTATGTAGCTCTCTTAATGGTGATCAATTATTGGAGCAACAAGGATCAGTCTCCCTTATTTGTAAACTTCTCATAGAAAGGTTCCACCAACTAATCCCAAGTTGCAATGGAGTTGGATGGGAGAGAGTGATACCAGTCCTGAGCTTTTCCCTTGAAACAAGCCTCCAAAAGCCTCAAAGCCACGTCCTGTTTGGTGATATTATGAAATGTGTAGACCTCTGCCACATCTTCCAAATGTTCAATGAGAGTTTTAGAGTCTTCCCTAGTAAATTTAGGAAGATCCTTGAGATCCGAAGTAGGTATTGTCCCCAGGTATCTGGAGGACTTAGGGGAACCAAAAGACTTCCATTATTCCAAGTGAAAAATTTCCTAGGAGGATTGAGAACCATATGCGGTTGTTGGACTTGACCATGTGCATGAATACCTCTAAAATGGATAAAGACCAATGGAGGGACAAGAAAATGAGGTTTGGATGCAATTTGGGATCTAGTAACTAGTTTTTTGGCTCATACACCTACTCAAATTTTAGACTATATGTGGGGGTCCGGCTAGGCATGCTAGAAAAGAATTGTTGATGGCTAAAATTGCTTTTAGAAATACAACCTATGGGAAGCTCAGTGAATGGAGGACCTTATGAAATTTAAATGAACAACCTCTAGTGTTTTAGAAGTTGATTCTTCATTTTTATGGAGAAAGTAAAAAGGGAAAGAACATGCTACTAATATAATATGTGGTGATATGCCAAAATTTTCTAAGAAAATTCAAGAAATCAAAGCACAAGTTATCCCAGGGAAATGGGATCTCAAGGAAACTCCATAACACATATGCATTAGGCACAATCATAGATAATATGAAAACCTTTAAACATAAGACATAAAGTGAGCCATACAATGACACTTACAAAATAGCACTAGTGAATTTGAGGACTAACTCCGATGCCTATCTATAGGAAATTCAACGCCTATTTGTCAGCAATTTGATAGATGTAGCTGTTGGGGTTATTTCATTGGAAATTTCTATGGAAGTGGTAACCATCGGTATTTTGACATCACTATCCATCAAAACTTACCACACTAATAGAAACTTATTATAGCATTTCATACGGTACATCTATCAGAACATCGACAGAACATGTGGCCTCTTTGACGGACAGACTGTCAGGATGTCGTCAAAAATATCTATCAAAAATAGAGTCTCTCCAATGTTATACCTCTTGGGATGCTGACAGATATGCAGTGAATGTTCGACAGGAAAACCTGTCAGAGGTATAGCAGTCCCGTCAAACCTATCTATCAAAAATGTATTCTATTCGACATTATACTTGTTGGGATGCTGACGGACATGCAGTGACCTTCCGATAGGGAAACACGTCAGACGTATAGCACTATAATCAAACCTAGCTATCAAAAATTTAGTCTATCCAATGTTAAACATGTTGGGATGCTGACGGAAATGCAGTGACTTTCCAAAAGGAATGCCCGTCATACGTATATCACTGTTGTCAAAATAGTTTTCATAAGCATCGAAAAATTGACAGATAGGCAGACTAAAGATAACAAAGCTCAAGAGACCATCATAGAGGGTCACCGTCTTTGGTCCATATTACTGACAAAATGTTTTACCTTTCATTAGCTCAAAAAATGTGAGGATTCAAAAGAATTTAATAGAATATTTTCATGATAACATATATTATTTAAGTTGATGTTGAATGAATTTATCTACTTCGTGCACTTGTGGACTACGAGGATAGCAATAAAGAAGCATCTCCTCCCATGGCCTGCATTACTCAGGTCACATGAGGGGATTCTTATTTATCGCTATCTCCACAGTGCAAAAAAGTGGGAAATAGATAAATTAGTACAACATCAAACTAAAATAATGTATGTTATACATTAAAATATTATCTATTAAATTCTTTTAGATTTCCACATTTGATGAGATAACGAAAGGTAAAATGTTTCTTCAATCGTATGGACCAAAGAAAAAGACTAACTATTATGGTCTCTTGAGCTCTGTTATCTTTAGTCCTAGCTACTAGGTAAGGGCTGGAAGACTTATACCTGCCAATCATCGAGAATAATCACCGCCTTACCTTTATGTACATTGTACAATATCCAATATATTACTAAAGATGAAGAGAAGGCATAAAATATGAATGGATAAAAGAAACGAAAGATACAATAATATTATCTTGTTGTTTACCTTCTCATAATTGATCCCAGTCTTGCAAAAACCTTTTACACTTGTGCAAATCATCAATACTGGAGGCCCGAAGGAATTTTATACGATCACTAGCACATTTTGTGCATGGATGAGAAATAGTATCCAAAGTTTCCAGATTCTGAGAAGAGGTATGAGTGGAGGCCAAAGAAGGGATATTTGTGAAGGTTTTGTAGACATAGGTTACTGAATCATCATCTTTGCATTACTTAATCTGGAAACCCTCGTCCTCACTTTTGTCCCACCTCAGCTTAGTAAAGAAGATAGTCTCTAGAATTTTAGACATCTAGCAAATCTCCACAAATATCCATTCTAGCCTCCACTACATTAGGCCTCAAATGTACTAGTTTGATGATTTTGGTCCTACTAATTTTTAGTAACACCCCACCAAGGAACCCTTGGGAAAAAGGGTAAAACATGCATAAAATAACATGGAACATGAAATATAATCATTAACCATAAGGATCATGCAATAATATACAATTCAAACCCC
Organism: Thuja plicata; assembly: GCA_018584345.1. Classification (NCBI taxonomy): domain Eukaryota; kingdom Viridiplantae; phylum Streptophyta; class Pinopsida; order Cupressales; family Cupressaceae; genus Thuja; species Thuja plicata. The sequence goes on from MU226488.1 coordinate 522,877, forward strand.
ATGGTTAGGTTGAACAATCACTACACAACTCTACACAACTAGAAGTCTAAATACCCCAAAAAAAAAAATTTAAGGGAAAGGTCCCCCAAAACCTTGGAAAAGGTATAATTTTTCTTACAATCATCCAAGACCCTCCTTGAAGTTACAAAACTTAACTAAAAAAATAAGACAACTTCGTAGATCCTAAGTGTGATGGATGAGCTCTGTTAAGGAGTGTCTTGAGCTCAAACACCTCAAAAACTAACAAAAAAAAATATAAGCCTCCATAAAACTCTCCCAAGATTTTTTGAACTCTTTTATATTTTTAACACAACTAAAATTGGGTCAATCAGACACCTAGAGCTCTCAAAAACCTCAAGCAAGCAAAATTTTCAAGTACTGCAAACACCAAAACTCAGGGTTCTTGCTCCTTCTCTGCCAGGATGCAACAATGTAATTTTCCTCCAATGCAAGTCATGAATTAGGAACCAAGGATATTTTTTATGGGGTTTAGAACCTTCCAACTCTACAATGATCAATCCCAAAACAACAAGCAACCATTCTAGTCTTGCATCTTCGAACTGTCACAACAACACACCAGTCTAAGTGATCAAATTAGACTCGGGTCAAATGGATAGGTTCAAAGATGGGTTCTTGGAATATATGCAGCCATTTGGGAGATTTATATGGTCTTCTTATTCCTCGAATCAATCACAAACATAAAAATAATCATGATAACATAAATCACTAAAAGGTATTTGAATGTTATGATATCATCCCTTTTCATATTAAATCATAATTTAAAATACATCAATAATAATCTCATCCAAATTAAATGCATTAAATATTGTTAACAAAATTAATGAGCATTATGACAGATTCTTAAACCAAATCAATAATAATGCATGATCAACAACATAACATCTCATCAAATAACTAGCACCATATTAGTATACATAATGAAATCACAACCAACTCAATAAGACCAAAATATCATCTATATATGTATATGTACCTGAACATGATCATATACCATCATGTCACAACATCATAGTCATCATGAACATATGATCATCACTAAATCTACAAGTATAACCTACAATTCACAACAACAATGATATCAACATTATCAAAAGAATAAAATTGTAATCAAATGCATCACATGTGGATGTTAATACCAAGAGAATAAAATACACACAATTAGAGGACATATCATATACAAGGTCTAACTCATATCAAATAAAAAAATCACAGAATGCAAACATGAGAGGTACTACATGTTCCTTTAGTTTCTAAATCTATGTATTTCATATCATTCATTCATGACCATAGTATACGGGAAATTGTTTATTTTCTTATGAGAAAATCTGAAGTCTTTAGTTGTTTATGGATTTTAAGGCTCTCATTGAAAATTAGACTTGTAGAAAGATTAAGTTTTTGAGGACTAATAGTGGTAGTGAGTTTTCTTTGGTAGATTTCAAAAGATTCATTAAAGACCGTGTGACAAAGAGGCAAAAGATGGCTCCATACACCTCTTAGTAGAATGGAGTTGTAGAGAGTATGGACAAGACATTAATGGAAATGGATAGGAGTATACTTAGTGGTGTTGGCAATATTAGACAAATGAAAATAACCAAACACTTAAAAGTCTGAAAAATAATGATCACAATCTTGAATTCACCAACAAATTTGCACATGTATCCTGAAATGCTCTTGAACAAGACATGACCAAATAAAGTAACACCATAAATTTTCATTCCGTTTTTCATTCATCCAAACAATCACCCCACAAAGATGACCTCTTCCCATAAATGTCAAGTTCCAATATTTCTATATACAACATTGACTATTTTTTCAAGAAATTGCTTCCTTGATTCAAAGGCCAATTCAACTCACTGCAAACAATGCATTACCCATTTAATAGAAGAGTGTCCATTCAAATATGGCTCTTGGTGACTTATTCAAAATTGATGTCTAAGAAATTTTGAGAAACATGGTAACTAATGTTTATTCATTTTTATCAGTGAATGAGAAAGACAAGGAAAACATCAATACAAATGTCATTGCTTCGGTCAAAATTGCTTTGCATGGTTTGAACTTACTACGCTTCTGTTGATATTTCTGTAATAATACGTTAACACTAAGATATGATTTCTAAGAAGTCTTGTTAATTTAAAAGAAGCAACAGAGTGAGACAAAAGCATACACTAAATGATCATATAAAGAGTCTCAAAAGTTTATATGATTGCAACAATCATTTCTTGACAATTGAAAAGGCATACATCCTCTTCAATTTGATTCTTTCAACACTATATAAAATTAAAATAATGCATGAATTTCTCTTCGTTCAATAATTTATAATTACCATACAAGATATACAAGGTTAGGAGATGACATTTTAGATATTTTTATTTAAAGGTATTCTTTAAAAACGTAGCTATCTATATGATAAACTACAATGCTGAGCCTCTAATATGTGAAAATCTAAACCTAGAGAAAAATAGATGCTATAAAAATAATAGTAAAAAGAACGCAATACCCAAAACTTGAATTAAAATGTAAGATAAATTACCTGGTATAGCCTCACTCTTGTGAGGAACGGTGGAGAGATGAAGATTTCCAGAAGTGAGATTATGATGCATAGCAATGGTATCTAGAGAAGGCATCGGTTCTGCTAGAAGGCCTAGTTGATTTATTACTGACAAAAGGCTAGGCTTTGCTACAATAAAGTAATTGTATATTGAGGATCCTTTTTCCCATGCCATGCTTTCCAGTAATATTTCCTCTAATGCGGTCATCCCGCTTTAACTCTCTTGGGAGAGTTTCCTCATGCGGTACAAAACTTTCTATCACCTTTCTCAAATCAAATGCAGTAATCCCCACTCGTTCAAGGACTGCAGGAAACAACATTGTAATTGTCTTGTGTGTTGCCAAAAAATTTTTGCAAAGAAAGAAAGCATACACCTATGGAATATTTCATTATTTAGCAGGCCGGATGTCAATTTACTGCTACGTAATCTCTGTGACTCTGCTCTGCACATAGCAGACATAGCCTCGTAATATAGTTTTAAAGCTTCCAGCCTACGCTGCTCTACCCATATGCTATCCATCAATGCAACACTCTGAAGGCTTCCAAAAACACATATGTACATAGGTGCACTGCTACGGAAAATTGCTTCCATGATTATTTACACCCTATGGATCACATATGGTGTTATATCCCTCTCACATGATGAAAGAAACTGCTCAAGCTCAGAAGAGGGTTTTGAAGGAAGTGGAGAGATCATAGTTCAAAGCCATTTTGCAGTTGTTATTATTTTTCTCACTGGTGTAGAAGGTGGGGGCATCTTATTTTTGGAAGGTGTAGAACTCTCTTTTACTGGGGATGTCAATGGAGAGCCCGATGGAGATAATGGACTTGTTATTGTCTTTGTAGGTGAGGATATAGCATCATATTTTCTCTGCAAATTCAAATGCACACATTAGATTAGTGCTACCATTGTGTGCCAACTTTCCACTTTCCTCAGAAGCCACTAATTTTATGCCATAACAAAATTTAATGTGTGATAAGTTCCTCACAAGGGCACAATTACAGACCATATTAACACAATATGCTCAAAAACTTGTAAGTGCTGGGAAAAAATGTCAAAGAATCAACAAAGTGTGGGAAATGTACAAACCAAGAGAAGGATGAGCACAATGAGCATGCACATAAATTATCAACACAATAAAAAATAATGGTCGCACATATTAACATTAGAATCACATATCTGATACTATGAACATACAAGCAAAAACATTATGACCATATTAAAAGACATCAAAGACAATAATTTTTTTGATTTCCACTTGGAAGAAGAGTTAAATAGAACAAGACCAAAAGGAAAACAAAAGCACTAACTTGAATATCTGCAATTAAAAATAAATAAATAAAACAAAAATCTATAGAAACTTCTAAGAATGAATAAAAAGTAAGAATGGGTTCCATAAATTAAGAATATTCTAAGTTATTAGTTTATGTTAGATCATATAAATATCAACTTACATTGCATCTTTCAGAAAGTTGACTACACAAGCATTCCAGTGCAAGTAATACATAATGTTGACCAAAATACAAAAAAAGATGAGCATATTCAGAAACATTGCAGTTTTTCCTACCATTATAAGCATATTCAAGGTTTTTGATGTAATACCTTTGCTCTAGAAATATTTATAGTGCCCCCTGAAATAATTCCTGAACCAAATAAGCTATCTTCCTAATTTACAAACATTCATTCTTCAATTTACCCCCTATCATGGATTGCATCTTCATAATCCCTTTCAAGAATTAGAATGCTTGATATAATGGAGCTCTCTTCTACAAGTTATTGAAAATATGTCAAGCCCTCTGAAAGATCCAAAGAAAAATAGCATAATTCATTATTGAAGTGCCTTTAAATTAGACAAAAAAAGAAATGAAATAGTAAATTTCCACTTGTATCAATATCCTTCAACCCTTCAGTGTGGCATTCGGAAGCAGGACATGGGTTGTTTTTTTCAAAATGTCAACTATCAGCGCATTAGCCTTGTCAATTGTTGTTAACAAGTCCTCTTCTGATGTGTGATAGATATTGCACAGAGATGATATCAGATCAACTCCCTTACCACCTTTCCTAATTGAAATAATGGATATGTTAGTAAAAATGGGGTAAATACTAAACAAGGATCAGAAAAGCTGATGATATGTAACTAATTGAATGTTTGAAGATGTTAAGTTGATCACCAAAATGCAGAAGGATAATGTAAGACATTAAATAAGTTAATGGATTGTATTTTCATTGATGTCAACTTGATATAATCTAATCGGTTATAATCAAAGTGTCAAAGACTTAAGAGAATCAGAGAGATAAATATTATGCTTTCAGTAATGCATAGAAGACAAGCATTTACAATATGACTTCAAACACTGACGATCAATGAGACACTGATGAACAGAGATCACCTAAAGTTAGGTCACATTGATACCCAAGAAGGAACACTGACGAGTATTACTGATGAGAAGAATCACAAGCATAACCGATGGCCAGAAACATAGTGTAAACCGATGGAGAAGCCCGAGGAGAACTGAAGTTTTGACCGAAGCTATCAAATAGTTAAACACCAAAATTAACTTGAGTTCAAAAATGAAAAAATATCTAGCTGGCAGAGCTAAATATAGACTTAACTAGTAGTTATCTTTGTTTTCATCGACAAGATAAAGCCAAAGATAAGTAATGGATTTTAAGTTGTTTTGTCCAGTTGGCAACAAGATCTTTGCGAGATAAAATAGGAGTTTTGCTTTAAATCTAATTGGAAAGAATTGTGGATCATGCTAAGATCAAGAAAATAAAGAACCTATCAACAGTGATATCATGTCTATAAAGAGACAACTCAATTCATTATGAATTGTGTGGGTGAATGAATGAAAAGAGGATGCTAAAGAGAAACTAATGAAGAGCAACTTCATATAGTTTTGATCAAACAAGCTGAGGAAAGAGCTAAAGTTTTCTGTGGACATAGAAACAGAGAACAACAACACTGAGCATAATCAAAGTGGAGAAAAGGTATAAACTGAGATATATTGATTAGAATAGTTTTATGAGATTGCAATAGATCTAAAAATCTGCAAGTATAAGTTGTATATGTGAACAAATCATACTGTTTCAGTTTAACCATTGATTCAAAAAGTCTCTTAACTGAGTGGGATTTAAAGATCCTTTCTATATTGAGATACATCCAAAGGAGTATCAAAAATTTTGTTCATGAAGATAGCATGAGATTCCAGATACCTAGTGACAGGCCAAGTGAGTGTTTGATCAAGGAAGGTAGCATAGAGATGCCCGATATCAAGTGACAGAGTAAAATTTTAAATCCTCTAACAAGGTCACACCTAATAGTGTGTTTGTAACCTTTAACAGGGTTGGATCTTCATCAAGCTCACTTCAGAAGAGTGAAAATTTTGGGTTACTGGTCCCAAGTGGTTTTTTCCCCTAACATGGTTTCCACGTTAAAAATCCATGTGTTAATGTGTTTATGAGTCATTACTTTAGTGTTTTTCATTACACATAGCTTAAATGGATTGATCAGTATACTCTAGATAACTTACTATCTTTCGGTAAATTAACAGGCAGCTATTCAGTAAACATATAGTAGAAGGTTTAACAAAGCATTCCGAGCAGTAGTAATTTGATAAAAGTATTTGGAGGCATTCATCTTATAGGACTGAAGATAACTAGAGGCTTAATATTGTGGTACTAAGTTTTTGGGTTGATTATTGGAATATTTTTGAGGCCACTGATTCACCCCATCTCTCAGTTATTACTAAAAATTGGTATCAGACCTTGTGTGCTTAGAAAGGGAGTTTAATAGCTCAAGCAAAAGATCACAAGATGAATTGATGAGATGTGCCCAAGTTGAATAAAGACAACTTTGCATCATGGAAAAGAAGAATAAGAATCCTCCTATCAGGTATTGGAAATGATATTGTTCAATACTTAGATACTGAATATGTGTTACCGACAGGACCTCACACTCCTAAGCAATTAAGAGTAAAGCATGCGCATAACTGCATGATGATAGAACTTGCATCATCACTCTCCGATGCTGAGTTTGAAGATGTCAAAACCTGCACCTCTGCAAAGAAAATGTGGGATAAGTTGAAGCTAGTACATGGAAGAGATGCCAATGTACTACGAGAAAAGGCAGAAAGCCTAAGAGGGAGGTTTGATGACCTAAGGATGAAAGAAGGAGAAAACATCACTCAGTATAGTGCAGAATCAAAGAGGTAGTAAATGCTATCTGAGGAGTTGGAGGTGTACTTGAAGAGGAGAAAGTGGTAAGTAAAATCTTAAGAAACCTATTTCCTGTATATGCTATTAGAGTTTCTACTATTCAAAAAATGAGAGCAGTTGCAAAAAATACAGTTACTCTAGATAGTCTGATTGGTAGACTAATTTCATTTGAGATGAACAAGTTTGATAATACTGTCTTACCATCTATAGAATTCATATTCAAATCTTCTCTAAAGATAAGTAACTCAAGTCATAGACATGTTATTAGAAATGATAGTAAAATTGATAATGAGGATCAAGGAATTGATGAAATTGAAGCACTAATGGCTAGAAGATTAAAGAGAGGCAAAGGTAGATACAAAGGTAAATTACCACTTGTATGTTTAATTTGTAAAGAGGTTGGACACTTTTCTGCAAGATGTCCAAACCGAAGGAAAGATGACAGATCATATGAGAATAAGTTTGATAAAGGTGATAATAGAGATTACCGGAGTAACCGAAAATCTAAAATGAGAGATACCTGAGAATACAAGGACAAAGGGAAGAAAGATTGCTACCTAGTTGAGAACAGAGATGATGACACTGACATTGAATCAGAAGAAGACATCAAGGTGGTATTTGTAGCCATGAAGGATGATTTAGATGAAGATGAAGAAAGGTATGTAGAAACTACACTCATATCTAAAGTTAGTAAAAATGATGTCTAGATCATCGATAGTGGCTACACTCACCATATGACCGGTGATAAACAAAAGTTTGAGACTTTTGAATACTATACTGGTGGTTCAGTGAGAATGGGAAATGATACACCTTCTCCAGTTGAAGGTAAAGGAACCATAATGTTGAATAACTTGATAAAATGTGAAAATGCCTACTGGTTAAAAGGATTGAATTATAATTTGTTAAGTGTTTCATAGTTGAAAAATTCAGGTCACAGAGTAGCATTTGAAAATAAGAAGGAAAAGATCTACAATGAATCAGGAAGATTGATTGGTATCGGTGAGCAGACAAAAGGTAACCTTTTCTATCTTGATAATACTAACACCACTTGTTTAATGGCTAGAAATGAAGACATATGGTTATGGCACAAAATATTGTGTCTTGTGAACTTTGACAACATGATATAGATAAGAAACAAAAGGAATGTCAGAGGCTTACCAAGCATGACTAAGCTCGATCATAACATGTGCAAGAATTGTCAAAAAGGTAAGATGACAAAGTCTAGTTTCAAAAGTAAAACCCATACATCTACTGCAATTCTAGAACTAGTCCATACAGATCTATGTGGACCCATGAGAACAAAGAGCTACTATGGAGATAGGTATTTTATTCTCTTTTTTGATGATTATTCTAGAATGATGACAGTCATGTTCTTAAAAGATAAATCATAAGCATTTAAGATGTTTAAAAGGTATAAAACAATGGTAGAAAAACAAAGTGAAAAGAAATTGAAATGCTTAAGGTCAAATAGAGGAGGGGAATTTACTTCAAAAGAATTCACTGACTATTGCAATGAGAATGGAATTAAAAGACAAGTTTTTGCACCGAGAACACCACAAAAAAATGGAATTGCTGAAAGGAGAAATAGATCAATTGTTGATTGTGCAAGAACATTGATGATTGAGAAAAGCATCAATCAAACCTTCTGGAGGGAAGTTGCCAGTACTGTTGTCTACACACTAAACATAGTACAATTGAAGAAGGACACAAATAAGACACCCTATGAGCTTTGGTATGGTTATACACACAATGTAAGTTACTTCAAAATCTTTGGTAGTCAATGTTATATATTGAAGGATGATAGAAATGGAAAACTTGACTGCAAAAGTGAAGAAGGTATCTTCCTAGGGTATTCAACCAAAAGCAAGGCTTATAAATTTCTTAACAAGTCATCTAACAAAATCATTGAAAGTGCAAATGTGAAAATAGATGAATTTGTAGAAAAGAATGATAAGGAAAGCAAAAACGAACCAGAGGAATACAACAGGTTTGTTTATACATAACCTGCACTCTATGTGAGCAATAGTGTCTTGCTCCCGAGAATCAGAATATTGCACCCGAGCATCAGGCTGCAATTACCAAAAATCAAAAAAATCTTCAAGATGATGTTTCGAACAATGGAGATGAGAATGAAGATGAAGAAGATGATTAGAATGATGAACATAGAGCTGAACTGAAACTCGCCAAGTATGTCAAAAGACATCATCCACATAATCAAATCATAGGAGACAAAAAGGCTGGAACAAGAACAAGAAGTAAGTCACTTAACACCAGATGTTTACTTTGTGATTTTGAGCCTAAATATGTTAACAATGCACTTGAGAATGAAGAATGGGTCAGTGCTATGAATGAAGAAATAG
>MU226488.1:532074-557589 GCA_018584345.1 Thuja plicata
AGAATGAAGAATGGGTCAGTGCTATGAATGAAGAAATAGAACAGATTGAGAAGAACAATACATGGACACTAGTACTGAGACCAGATGACAAGAATGTCATCGGTACCAAATGGATATTCAGAAACAAGTTGAATGGGAATGGAGAAGTCACTAGAAATGAAGCAAGATTAGTATGCAAGGGATATGCACAACAAGAAGGTATTGATTATGGAGAAACCTTTGCACCCGTTGCTAGACTAGAAGGAGTTAGAATCTTACTTGCATATGTTGCATTTAAAAGATTCAAGGTATACCAAATGGATGTCAAATCTACATTCCTGAATGGAATACTGGAAGAAGAGGTATACATTGAACAACTAGAAGGGTTTGTTGATCCAGATAACAAAAACATGGTATGTAGACTACATAACACCTTGTATGGATTGAAACAAGCACTGATAGCCTGGTATGAAAGACTTCACTCATATCTCATTAGCATAAAATTTGTTAGAACAAGTGAAAATAGCAATCTGTACTTAAAAGAAGATACCGATGGTAATATTCTGATTGCTGAAATTTTTGTTGATGATATCATTTTTGGGGGAAATGAACTGTTATGCAAATCCTTTGCTAATGAAATGAGCAAGGAATTTGAAATGTCTATGTTTGGGGAGATCAAATTATTTCTTGGTCTACAGATTCTTTAACAAGATGCATGCATATATATCACTCAGTCCAAATACATCAAGGAAGTGTTGAAGATATTCAATATGGAAGAGTCCAAACCAGTTGGAACACCTATGGATACTAGATGTAAGTTGACAAAAGAAGACAAATCCAATCAGGTAAATCAAACCTTATATAGATCAATTATTCACAAACTGATGTATGTTGTTCACACTAGACCAGATATAGCACATGCAGTTGGAATAGTTGCAATATTCTCTGATAATCCCAAAGAATCACATATGACTGTTGTCAAGAGAATTTTGAGATATCTAAAAAACACCAAGGAGTATGGCTTATGGTACAAAAGAGAAGGAAAATTTGAGCTACAACTCTATACAGATGTTGATTGGGCTGGAAACATTGATGACCGAAAGAGCACAACTGGAAGAGAATTCTTCATGGGTGAAAAACTTATCACATGGATCAGCAAGAAGCAAGGATGCATCTCTCAGTCTACTGCAGAAGTAGAGTATGTGGATGCTACTACAAATTGCTCCAATATTTCATGGATTAAACAATTGCTGGAAGGTATGAATATGAAGATCCTTGAACCAGTAATTATCTATTGTGATAACACTAGTGCAATAAACATTTCTAAGAATCCAATCATGCATTCTAAGACTAAGCATATTTCTATAAAATATCTGTTAACGGGACTTTGTGACCAGGTCCGCCAACAGAGGTTCGTTGTCACCGGGTACCGGGGTACTAGCCAACTTTGCCTGTAAAGGTTGTCCAGGGAAATGAGATTCCCCAGGCCTCCAAGCACATGAGAGTCGAGTCTCAAAAGTGCGGGGCTCAATTGGGAGATGTGACTATTTTCGAGGGGGATAGCTAGTTATCTTCAACTCATCAACTCCGGGGATTAACGTAAATGGGGTTTTCTCCAAGCGTGCATTCACTTAGAAAATAAACTTAAAAAAATACTGCAGAGTTAGAAGTATCTCATCTACCTATAGTTATGCTAAACATTCAAAACATCAACAATGCTCTAACACACTACACTAAATACCGAAGAAATACACAACCATCAGTTCATATTTTATCAGTAGCAAAAGAAAGGAAGTCGTTAATCTACTTTAAGCATTAGAGGAAAGGACATGAAGAACATAAAGCATAAAATACCGTTAACCCAGAAGACAAAGTGCCAACAACATCATTGAGAGAACCCTTCCTTCCTCATTAACATCTTTCCAGCAAGCACTGGTGCGTGATACAATGGTAACTCCTAGGGAGCATTTAACTACTGAAAGCTTAAAACTATGGAGCATTGAGCTCTGCAACTTAGAAATGAGAAAACCAGATTGCTATTAACTATGGACTGTAAAATCATCAATTTCGCTGACCCTTGGAATGAGGTCAAACTTATTATTTATACACATCACTTGACCTAAACCTAACCCTCACTTATTTTACACTTTACAATATAGTACATTATCTGGTGGCTGGTACTACCTGCACCACGCTACAAAAGACCTCGAGATGGAAAAGGTCTGACATGTCAGAAGAATAAGACAAGAAAGGTAGAGTGGAAGAATTGGCCTCGAGAAGAGAGCTAGAAGGAGAAAGAAGAAATCTGATCCCCTAGGGATCGAGGCTACATGCCTCATAAATGGGAGGGCAGCTCACTGTCTTTGATGTGCCAGGTATAACATTGAAATGGTACCTCGGGAAGACCATCTGTCAGAAAACCTCTTGTCGAGCCGACGTGCCTTGTTGCAGTTATCCATCTTCTGAGAACCTTCATCAACTACCCTGAAAGTGACCGGTCGGCATTGGGAACCGAGACACGGGTCACGTAAAGAATTCAAAAATGCAGGATCTTGAACTCTAGAATCTAGGAACTTGCATTCTAAAAAGAATAAATAATATAAAACATGGTGTTGGTTGGATCCTCTAGAATTCAAAGAACTTTATTACTTCATGATTTTTTCCAAGCTTCCAATACTTGGCTTAGGCCTTTTTCGTCTACGCCGCAGATGATTTCCCACCGACTGTGGACAACCTCGAATGCTTCCTCAACTTCTCCGGCCCTGTTCTGGAATTTTTCCACCATTTTGATGGCATCATGTGACCGGATCATGGTCTTTGACAATATGGACAGCCTACCCTGGTCAAAATCTCTGGCTGGCGGATACAGGGACTCCATACGCTTGTCAAACTTATTGAGGACATAGTCCTCTAGGGTACATGTTCTAGTGGTGAAGGGATCAAACTTGTGATACCCGACCATGAATGTCTTGAATAGACCCAAGGGATATTGGGAAACTGTCAACTTCTCTTTTAAGGTCTTAACTAGTTCCTTGCAAACCTCAATTTTGAGGGAAAGTTTGGAGTACTGGACCTGGAGGGAATCATATGATTCATCTCCCAAAATACTAGACTCTGTGACAACCTCCTCGCCTAGGCTGCGGATCTCTTCTAACCCAGCTTTCCACTTCTCATATTTTTCCAAGTCTAGCTCCCATATTTGAGTGGAGCTTCTCGCGTGGCTGATGAAAAGATCAACCCTGTATAGGTCTGGGAGGGATGCCGCTAGAAATTATCTCATTGTTGCTACCTACTCGGCTACCCACCCATCCACTGCTTGTGCCTTCTTCTTCATCATGCGCAGAGATTCCACATCACCCTATGCAAATAGAAATCCAGAAGAGGGGGTTCCGGGGTGGACTTCAGCTAAGGGCCATGTTAGTTCTGTTAGAAGTGCGAGGAGATTGGCATTTTTTTCTCTTTCCTCTTGCAAATTTTGGCCCTACTTCATGTACCAGGCCTCTATTACCCTAGTATCCTCTTTCAGCAAGTCCAATTTGCCTTGCTTATCTCTCTTCCCCAATTCTACCTCTGTTATATTATAGTCTTCGGGCCTTACGGCCGCTGCATCTGTGTTTGCTGGGGGTGTTGCAATAACCACAACGGTACTTCCTATTGGGTTGGTCTAGAGAGTATGGACAACCCATGCCCTCTTGGGATTCTTTACTTTGGCATTCCTGGCCATTATCTCGGCCAATGAGAGTGGAGCGCTTGTGACCGCCGCTGGGGTTTTCTTCTTCTTAGTTTCTACCAGCCATTGGGGCGGCTGGGACGACCTTGCAGATAATACCTATTCATTAGGATCCCTTTCAGAATCTGGCAGTGCATTCCCGAAGTGTATGTTATCTTCGGGCTACTTTTCTTGCTCCTTTTCTGGCTCTCCTTGTTCTTGTTCTTTTCTTGTTTCTTGTTCTCCAAAATCCTTGATATTTTCTGCCATGCTGGTGTCTTCTGCAAAGTTACCCAGGATCTTTTCCCTGGTCTCAGTCTCTGTATCTTCAGGGACTTTGTCTTCCCTGGTGGTATTAGCAGCCTCTTCATTTTCTTCATCTTGGACCTCTTAGTCCATTTTCTAATGTTGTTCTTGTGCCTTATCGGCGTCATCTACTACAATATTCTCCTCCTTCGGGACATCTTCTAGCGGTGGGTGAGGTTGCTGGCCAAATTTTAACAAGGCGGTCACCGTTACTACCTCACTGAAAGTGTTCTAGGGCACTTGGTCACCTGGAGTCACCAAAGGCACCTGAAGCGTGATGGTTGGAGGTACAATTGTTCCCTCAGGTTCGGGTTCTCTGACCATCGGTTGCTTGTTTGTGGTCTGCCTTGATAAATCCTCGGTCTCCTGGACCAATATTCTTTCTTGCTCAGGTTTTGTCTGAATCTCTTCCCGAGCCTCTTACTCTGATATATCCTTTTCCATGAGAATTTCTTCTTCTGTGAGGGCTTCTTCTTTATCCTGAGCTTCAATTTCTTCCACCGCATGACTAACACCCTGCTGAATTTCAAGAAGCTCCTCTGTCGAGAAGGCATCATCAAAATCGTTGTGTGACGAAGAGGAGTCTGAAATGTCTTCTGGTTCAGGAGAGTCTGAACTTACATCTACTGGGGGATTTTTTGGCATACCAAGGGCGGTGCTTGGCATGGTGGTCGCAGCTATTTTCTTTCCACTTGTGAGTGAAGCCCTAGTATCTAGAATACTGGTAGACTCCGTCTCAATGAAAGTCTATCTGTTCATCATTATTGCCAACAAAGGGGGTCTTGCGGGCGAGAAGATGTCGTTAGAGTGATTGGGAGACCGGCTGATACTTGCATGCTAATTTGCTGGCTAGCCAGCTTTGCTGACTCCATTTTCTCATGCAGTTGAGCCATCAATAGGGTGGGAATCTGAGGAGGCAACTTGGGCACCTAGACTCCCTCTTTCTCTTTACCTTTATTTACACTTACTTCAGCGGCCATGGCAGACGAAGAAGGTCCAGCACTGGCTGAAGAGGGAATGGTCTTCTTGACCGTTGATTTATTTTGAGTGCTCTTGGGGCACACATAGGAAAAGTACCTATGACTTGCTTCTATGATGGGGTGGCATACCCCTTTGATCATTAAATCCTCCGGTGTGGCCCAATCCATTGGAGGGAGGTCTAATTCATCCAGCCCCTATCCTTTGTATTCTGGATCTTCTAGCGGCTCACCATCTTTGAAACCCTTTGGGAAAGTCTAAAGGTCCAGCGTTTCCATGAGCCCTTTTCTCATCCTTGTATGTTGTTGGGCCCTAAGATCAAAACTATCCTGGCAATCCATCGAGAAATCTTCAACATCTTCCTTATGCGGTGAGGACACCGGAGGTAGTGCTGCAACAATATTTCTGTGGGGATCATAATTTCTTTGGGCGTGGTTGAATTCAACCAACCCCAAACCTTTCAATTCGTTGTCTGCCTCCTGAGCCATGGCGAGGCTGCATGTGTAATTCCCATAAGAGAAAGGGAATGGTATGTTGATGACCTTCTTCAATGTGAAGAAGGCGTGCAGATCCATCATCTGCCTGCAAAATTCCAAGAGAATAATTCTATCCCCACAATACCGGGGAAGAAGATAGGGCTTCCCATTGAAGCTGGTCACCCTAATGTAGGTGTGATACTAGAATTGAATGAAGTACTGGCTGTAGGAGTTAACTAGCGTCATTGCTGCCTGTGAGAGATGGTACCCATAATCTCAGGTAAGTTTTAGAATGTTATGGTAAACGAAGGCGTCATTTACACGGTAGAAGTTAAGGAAACTGAGCTCCCACTACAGTTGGGGATAATGGTCTCATGGTGTGACTTGCCCCGGGCCATTCCCGAGCTCCCCGACTGTTCCCAGACCTTGAAAAGTCAGCCTTTGCTGTGCTAATGCCCACAACACATATGATGTCATGTAAAACTAGGAATTTTGGGCGATGGTCCTCATTTGTGTATCCACATGGTTAGATATAATTGCTGCCCAGTTGAAGGTCTTATTGTGTGTTGTGATGCAGTATAGGAAATAATACATCCACACCAAGAATTCCTGGGCGTGGGGCCATCCAAAGATTCTACATAAAAATATGATGCCCGCTTGAATGGGCTCCTTGAAATCCCCACAGGGAATTTCCAACTTCATTCTTTTATAGTCTCACTTTGGAGACTTCAACCACTGACTGTTAAGGTGTTTCCGGGAAATGATTTAGGCATCACCAAATTCCTTAAATGATTTGGCCCTGGTGATGATGGTGGACCCTTTGAAATGAGGGATTCCCAACCCAGAGGCAAAGGTGGGAGCATCTAATGTGATGATTGTGGTGGGATATTGAAGTGGCCGGGGATCTGAAAGCAGGACTGAACGAGTGGCTGCATTGTATAGTACCGCCAGCTGCCGGATTAGTTCTGGTGATTGCAATGCACATGGAAATTTTTTGGCCTTTATGATGCGCGAGGTAGCTAAGTAGGTTTCTATCTTGTCTCCTTCGGCCTTTAACCTGTAAATGGCCTGGATTAAGCTTTGTAATTCATCCCAAGCCCCGGGATCCAGATCTATTATTTCTTGAACCTCGAGTCTATCTTGGACCCTGCAATACCTTCGTCCTTCGGATACTTGGAGTTCAAAGGTAGCTTCGCTAACATTCTTTCCATCTTTGATTTTGTAGCTGCCCGGGTAGAGGTGGTGGGTAGTTCCGTACTATTAGAAGGTGCAAAATTGTCAGACATTTTCAATCAATTTACCTGCAACCTGCAAGACTGAAGAACCATCAGGACATACATAAGCATGAATTATAACTCTGGAAAATCCTTCACCAGCCCGCACCTGCCAAACAAACATTAGTACGCATATCAAAAAGTTCCAGAGTATC
Source organism: Thuja plicata (assembly GCA_018584345.1). Lineage (NCBI taxonomy): Eukaryota > Viridiplantae > Streptophyta > Pinopsida > Cupressales > Cupressaceae > Thuja > Thuja plicata. Next base: position 538,952 of record MU226488.1, read on the forward strand.
TAGAAGGAACATGACTTATCATTCTGGAGCTTTGCTGACAAGGTGGCAAGGAGAAGTAGAAGACAAGGTCCTGCTGGGGGTCCGGAGTCTGGACAAACTAGCCATTGCCGATGTGGTTGGCAACAAGCCATACTTTAGTCAACGTGCATTGGCACGTGGTAAGATGGTAGGCGGTGTAAAGACAGTAATGACATTAATTAAGACAAGTGGGCTGACACGGGGCAAAAATGAATGCCAAACTAGAGAAATTTAAATATTCATACATGGGAAATTAATCCCGCCATCAATGCAACGAGACAAAAGAGAGAGAAAGCCGCCATGGTTTGAACCAGCGAGGTGCTGAGTTTGAACCATGGCGACTCTGTCTTGATGAACTCATCCTCAGGAAGTCAAAATGCATGATAAAGCACAAAGAACTCGTGAGCTCTGAGGGAATATACAAGACATATATACATAAAGTACAGGAGGGCCAAGGGCCAAAGCATATATACATGCAATATACAAAGATATACATCAATATACACCAATATACAGCTTAAACAAGATATACATGATATACAAAAGCTACCCTAAAATAAAAATACAAAAATGTACATAATCTTACAGCTACACAGAGGGCAGACAACCCTCTAGAAGAGCCGACCCACGAACGAGTGGCGAACCAGAAAGATGTAAACACCAAAAACTAGAATGAAACAAACCGAAAATAAAACCAAAACCAAAACAAACAAAATGAAAGAAAGAACCAGAAGAACCACCTGGGAATCTGAAGAATGGTGAAGAAAGGAGGCACTAAGACCTCTCTGCAACTGATTCAACCTCCAACGCTCATGAACAACTACTAACAATCGACTCGTAGTTATCCACTAAGCTCAGAACAATTCACACTTAATCACACTCAAATCGCCAATGAATTGCTCTAAAACTCTAAGTGTTTTAATCACGGTAACTGTATAAGTGACATGTAAATCCTATTTATACCAAAGGTAAAAAGAAAGTCACCTTATTTCCTGTGAACTTTGGAACAGGCAAACCTCCGGACTCTGGGCCCGGGTATTCTGAACAACCATGTCTTCTTGCGAGAAGGAGACATCGTGGCAGAGAATCCTGGAGTCTAGAATATGGCTCTGGAAAGGAAACAACCAACTCCGGGACCAGGTCCCAGAGACATGAAAGACAAAATAGAAAATCAAACAAACCTTACGGGAAGAAAAACCCGAAGAGGAAAACAAAATAAACAAAGGCAAAGAAAACAAGGCAAGAGCCAAAAGAAAAAAAGTGGGACCCAACATTTTGCACACAAAATGTAGGGATGGGTATGCAAGGCATAAAAAATGGTGACTATCTGGGATGAATGCCTTAGCGCATTCAAGAACTACAGAATCTCTGGTTAGAAAAATTGGAACTGATCGTTACTCGGAGCATCCTACTTGCAAGGCGTGAAACGTCTAAGAAAATCCATCCATACGCGATTCAATCCATGGCCTTTCATCAGTTGTGAAGTGTGTGCTTTGGAAGAAAATCAAGTCAATGACCGCTGGGAGAAGTAGAGAAGAGGCACTAAATATAACCAATCCAAAGTTGTCAAGTTTTCTCATTTCTCCCAGATACCAGAGTTTCGTCCCATCTTTTCTTTTCCTTATTATTTTATTCTCTTCTGGGTTGGAGGGCGGTACTTCTTTCACCATTAAGCTTAAGCTTAGCTAAATTTAATAGCAGTACTTCTTTCACCCCTCCACCCACCTTAATTTGCTGAATGAGGAAGGAAAACTCCAGACCCAAAAAGAATCTTAAAAGTTTAGACTTGGGTCAGCCAACCAGTGTGACCGATCTACTCTCGGTGTGTTCGATTACTTTTTTCCCTTAATTTTGATTTAATTGATTACCAGACTTCCGGGGATAAATCTGATGAAGATTACTCATAGTTTAATACCAAACTTATGAAATAACTCCAGAGATCAAACCAATTCCACCATGATAACAATAGATTCTGAATTCAACACATGCAGAAGGCATCATCTCGGAGACTAGATGTCATGCAAAGTATACCAGCCTACAAAAGGGGAGAAAAAAAACTAGAAACCCAGAAAAGAAAGAACAAAACTGAACAAAACTGAAAGTGAAACAAACAAAAAAGGGGCAGTCCCGGAGGATGGCCAGCGAAACTATTTACAAGACAAGGAACCCCAAATGGGGACACCGGGAAAGAAATATTTACAAGCGAGAAAAATTTACATATAATACAAATTTGGACAAACCTGCCTTACTCAAAGTAATGTTTGATAAAATGTCCATTGATGGGTTCTCCAGTCATGGTACTAAGGCAATAGGTATTTTCCCCGCAGATCTCTGAGATCAAGTATGGTCCGAGCCAGAGCCATTGGAACTTAGTGAGCTTTCCTTGCTTTTCCCAGGCTTTATCCCACAAAAGGACCAAGTCTGAAATCTGAAAGGCCTTATACTAAGCTCTTTGATCAAACCATCATTTTTCCACTACTTGGTGATGCACGAAATGTTTCAGGGCTGCATCTCTTTGTTCCTCCATTTGCACCAGGTTTAGGAGCCGAACCTCCATGATGTTGTCTCGGTTGCTAAATTCATGCATGAACTGTAAAACTGGGATCTATAATTTAATGGGGAACACTGGGTTCTGGCCGTAAACCAGATGGAATGGGGATGTTCCTAGGGCAGCCTTAATTTGAATGCGATCCACCTAGAGGGTGAATCTCAGCTTTTGATGCCAATCCCAGGGATTTTGTTCTAACAAGTGTTTGATCACTTCAAGCAAATTTTTGTTAGTTGATTCAGCAACACCATTCCCCTGGGGGTAATAATTGCTGGAGAACTTAAGAGTGATCTTTTGGTCATAGGTCCACTCGAGTAATTGTGCCAAAGAAAATGCCAGACCATTGTCACATACTATAGCGAAGGGCATTCCAAATCTTGTGACAATGTTTTCCTCCAAGAATTTGATAACTACGTCTGTCGTGTTGTTTTTACAAGGTATGGCCTCTGACCACCGGGTGCAGTAATTAGTAAAAATTAGGATGTATCAGTGGTTGGCAGATGAGTTGGGGTTGATTTCCCCAATAAAATCAAATGCCCATTAGGCAAAGGGTCTAGCTTCAAAAACTAGCTGCAAAGGCATAGCTGGGTTACGCTCACGATGTGCTGCGGTCTGGCAAGTATGAAACTTTTGGACGTGAGTGTAGAAATATTTAAAGATATAGGGCCAATCATATCTGGCCTGAAGGATCTAATGGGTGGTGGCGTCAGCTGAGCCATGCCTGGTTCCAAACTGCCCATGGAATTCTTCAATTATTTTTGCAGCTTGAACCCTATCGAAGCACCGGAGGTACATTCCCTCATAATTCCTACAAAAAAGCGTGGAGTTTTTTATCATGAAGTGTGTTCTTTTTAACCATAGGGTGCGACATTTGTTTGGAAGTAATCCCTCCAGACATCTATTATTTAAAAACAAGTACACCAGGTCTATGTACCATGGATCTAGAGTGATTGACTCCACAGTGTATGTCTGACATTTGATGTGGGGAGTCTCTTCTGCCATCGCTCTGCTTAGTCCCTGGCCTCGAACAATCTTCATGGGTTGCATTTCTAAATCATATTCCTGGAGGATGGTCATCCATTTCCCCTATCTTTCACCCAATTCACTTTGCATCAGCAGAGATTTTACAGCCTGGTCTGGGATGATAGCATGCACCTTGCTCCGGAGAATATAATGTCAAAATTTCTTCATGGTGCAAACAAGAGCAAAGGCCTATTTTCCAATGATGAATATCAGATTTTGGCATTCTTAAAGGGGGAGCTCATGAAAGCTATTGGTCATTCTTCCCCTTTTACCTTTTGGGTCAATACTACTGCGACAGAATGCGACAAACCAAATGAGTAAATGTAGAAAGGGAGGGAGTAGTCTGGACTAGCCAGAACTGGCGCCTCCATTATTGTCTATTTAATATGGGAGAATACACGCTTTTCTTCAGGACTCCACTCAATTTTGTTATCTCTCTTCATCATCTCGTTGAGTGGCTTCATGATTTCTGTGAATCCAGTGATGAACCGCCGGACAAAGTTGATCTTTCCGAAGAAAGATCGCATCTCTTTCTTGATGCCGGGCATTTGCAAGTTTACCAGCACTTTAACTCTCTCAGGGTCAATGGATATACCCTTCTCAGAGACAATATGCCTGAGAAACTTCCCTTCAGTGACCCCAAATATGCACTTCTTGGGGTTGAGGGATATTACGTACTGGCGACATCTCTCGCAAATCTGGGTGAGGTGGGCAGAATGGTCACGCTTGTCCCAAGAAAAGATAGTCAAATCATCCATATAGATGATTATGCACCGGTTCACAAGGCCCTCAAACATAATTTCCATGGCCTTCTGAAATGTGGCCCCTGCGTTAATCAAGCCAAAGGGCATCCTACGATATGCAAACGTTCCCCACTTGGTGGTGAATGTTGTTTTGTCTCTATCCTCGTATTTAACCATAACTTGGTTATATCCGGAGTACCCGTCCAAGAAAGACATCATTTGGGATCCATTCACTATTTGAAACACCTCATCCAACAAGGGGAGGGGGTGATTATCTTTCCTGGAGGCCTTATTTAAATTTCAAAAATCCACACAAATTCAAATTTCACCGCTCTTCTTTCTCACAGGGACCAGATTGGCAACCCACGTAGTGTGCTGGATTGGGAAGATTATCTGGGCTGACAGTAGTTTTTGCACCTCCTAACGAATTAGAGGCTCGATCAATGGGTTGACAGGTCGTTGCTTTTTCCAAAAAGGCTTAACATTAGGTTTGAGTGGGATGGTATGAGTCATAATGGATGTGTCATATGTCTTCAAATCCTCATACCCCACGCGATCACGCCTATGTATTCTCGGAGAACCACGAGAATCTTCTCCTTCTCCTCTAGGGATCATGAGGTGCTGATGTGTATAATTTTCTCTTCACCGGGCTGGCCGATGTTCACTTTCTCAAATTTACCTCCCTTAGAGGAGGACGATATCTTTTCCTGGCCCTGAGGGTCCGAGTCAAAGATTCGTTTAAGTGCAACCATCCCCTTCGGGATGGTGTTGGTTGGTAGGTCCATGATCCCATCATCTTCATCACCTTGTCCAGTGTCGTCATGGTCTCGTTCCTCCACTTTCTGGTCCTCGAAGACACCAAAATTGGCCATGAAGGCTAGGATATGTTGATCATCCTCAAAAACCTAAAAGTGGGTGACATTATCTAGAATGGACGGGGTGGGGATCATCTCAATGAAAAATCTCTAGAGTCGTGAGCCAGTCATAGGCTCAAGTGTGCTGGCAGAAACAACAAGGGCATCCGAGACATAGTTGCGTCGCCGGGGAATAAGATCAATGCTCAAGGCATCAAAATATTCAATAAGGCTCTATGCTTGGTTGCGGTATGTAGCCAGCCTCTTATCATGACATGTGTATTGACTCTGGACTTGTTTGACAATCAAATCTGAATCACCCAGAGCCCAAAGGTGAGTGATTCCCTTCATTAATGCAAATAGGAGTCCAAGGACCAAGGCCTCGTACTCCATGATGTTGTTTTTGTAGTTGAACTACAGCCTGTAGGACGCGAGGAAGGATTTCTCCCATGGGATAATTAATTCTACTCCTACCCCACAACCCTATTTGTATCGGGACCCATTGAATTTAAGGGTCCACAAATCATCATTTGTTGTCTGGGGCTGGGAAGATAGAGCAGTCTTTGGATTATTTTTGGGATGTCTGGGAGGAGCTTCCTCTGACGCTGATGGTACATGGGTGAGGTTTATCTCTGGAGGGATTTGGGATTGAGATCCTCGGAGAAGAGGCACCAAAGAAGTGCTTCCAGTAGGCATACTAGGATTCGGGGAATCAACTACATGTTGTTTGTTCCGAAAGGCATCAATGTGCCGGGTAGCAACAGAAAGACAAGGCTCACACTCTAGCTCTGAGTGTTTCTATTAATGTACCTGACACCAAGTGCCAAATAAGAGTGTGGCAGGGGTTGCTGTGGCACCCTGAGAGTTAACCTCAACCCTCAATTTTTCTTCCAGGTCCTGGGTTCTCTACAGAACTATGGGATCCTCCCCGGGGGTGAAATCGAACGTTAAGATTTCAAGGGGTTGGTACACCCCAGGGGAAGTCTCAAAGAATAAGACTTTGTTCACCCTCCCAACCTTGGTGAGGGCTTGTTTCATCTGAGGCTCACTTTCAACTTGGATCTTGTTAGATTCTCCTTCCCAGGGGAGCCATAAGTGGGAGAAGTCAGTCAAAAAGTATCCGTTCAAGGACTTAGACCAATTCTGACTTAATAACATCCCATAAGTCTCTGGGATGTCCACCACTTGGATATCGACTATGCTAGCTATTCTGGGTTCCTGAATGAGCTGTATCTGAACATTCTTCAATTCACCCACCATTTTCACAGCAGTTTTATCCAGTTGGATTACTACACCGTTAGATGGGGTGGATTTGAATCTAAGCTTCTGGCATATGGATAGGGGCATGATGTTGCCCGAAGCTCCTAAATCTACTAGGAAGTTGTGTATGTTTTTCCCTTATATGTTCAGGCCTAGCAGGAAGGGAGGATATTCAGTATTCCCTCAGAAGATGGCCACGTTGGCGTCCTCAAAAGAGACAGCCTTGGGTGGGCGACTGACAGCTTCTGGGTTTCCCAAAAGCTTCAAAAGAGACTTCTTCTACTTGGGATAGTTCAGAAAAACCTCCATCAAGGTCATGAAGGTGGTGGTTTGTTCTAACGCCTTCGAGATGTCAAACCTTCCTCCCAGGAATTGGTGGCTTCCATCGGCCGGGTCCTTTGCTTGGTTAGAGCTAGAACCTTTTGGAGGGACAGGATAGTTAGTCATATTGTCCCAGGAAGGAGGGTCTTTAGGAGGTATTGGCATGTAAACTGGTCCTTTACCAACCTGGCTTCGATTGTTTTAAGGAGCCCGCAGGTTGGTGAAGGCATTGGCCTCGAAGGTCGAAAATGATTCATCAAAGAATCCTTGCAATTCAGATTCTTCTTCATCTTCTCTGGCGGTCCCAAAGAAGATGGTCTTACAGGTGAATGCACCGTGAGTGGGCTCTTGCACAGGAGGCTCTAGGGGAGTAGGATCAGACACTTGTTGTCTGTCCAGCTAGGAAATCATGATGACTTTCTCTAGCGTGGCACAGTTTACCTCGTTGTTGGAGCCTGTGTCATGCAATCTACACCAATTGGTCATGGGCTAGAAGTCTACAACTGGCGTGAAATGGGATGGTCCAGCACTATTCTGATTGGCATTTTGGTTTGGAGGAAAACCTCCAGCATTTGCGTTGTTGTTCCATTGCTGTTGGTTGGGCCGAGGCCCATTGTTAAAATTTCTCCCTCTAGCATTATTGTTTCGTTGGCCGGAGAAAATTTTCCCTCTCTTCAGTTGACCCATGTCCATAGTCAGGGTGGACAACATTCTCCGTAGGGATTCAACCTCGGTGGTCATCTGGGTGTTTGCGTCATAGTGTGACAGTTGTTGTTGTTGGTTTCTCGAGAAGGCAGCAGTGTTCACCAGAGCCGAGGGCAGAAATCCTCTAGTCATAGACGAATGGAAGAAAGGCACTCTGGGTGGTTGTGTTTGTGGTTGTTGTGCCTGCTACGGCTGGTTCCAAGGAAAAGATTCTAGACCCGGTATCATTTGGGTTTGTGATGGGTACACATACCGGGCCTGTTGGTCTATTAGTGGTGGCGGGGGATTCATAGCCATCGTGGGGGTACCCATTGCCAAATTGGGGTTGTATCCCCCAGCGTAAGAGGTTCCACTGGGGATCATGTTATATGGTGTGCTCTGCCCAACCCCGCCTGAGGATTTGTTGAGGCCACGGGACAGTTCTAAGGCTAGGTTGTAAACTTTTGCCAAAGTATCCCGGTTGCCCGAGATGGTAGTTCTCCAAAGGAGAGTGGCAACGAATGGGTCCATCGCATTGAGATATGTCTGAATAGTTACGTCTGCGGATGGGATGAAGGGACCCGTGCACCGCTTCAAGGCGCGTTGGAACCGGTGATTGAATGCTGTGAGGGGTTTGTTTGGTTCCTTTTTGATGGAAATGAACTAGCTGTGGGACCAAGCTGGGTCCACATGTACACTGAAGGTAGCTAGGAAGGTGTCCTCCATGTCCTACCAACTGTTAATGGAGTTGGCAAGAAGATTGAGGTACCAGTTCAATTCATTCTTTCCTAGGGACAAAGGGAACATCTGGGTCACAATGTCTTGATGTTGGATCCGATGTCGGTTCATGTTTGTATGCCTGCAAATGCTCTTCTGTAGTTCATGAGCCTAAGTGCTCATATCAGGGACAAATCTTTTTGGGGTGCGTCGTTGGTTGTACCCGAAAATGTTCCCATTAGGGACCTGGTGTTTCCAAAATAAGCAGCCATTGGGGGTATTGGATTTTGACTAGGTTGAACATTAATCACTGGGATCCTCTGGGGGACTTGGGTATTCTATGGTATGCTAGATCCCTAGAAAATGGTGGCTGGCTTGAATTTTGGGGTCCGTTTCTTTCGAGCAGGGGGCTGGAGTTTGACAAACCTTTCAGAATTGGGGGCTGATCTAAGGACTCTTTCGAATCTCGATGGGGAGAATGATCCAATCCCACTAAAGGATTGACTTCTAAAACTATGGCTTGGGGAACCCTCTGGCGGTGTAAAATTTAAATCCTGAGAGGGGGACGAGTTCATGCCATCCTTCTAGCGCCAGTTTCTATTGACGAAACTTTGCGACCGGGTCCGCCAATAGAGGTTCGTTGTCATTGGGTACCGAGGTACCGACCAACTTCACCTATAAAGGTTGTGTAGGGAAATGAGATTCCCTGGGCCTCCAAGCACGTGAGAGTCAGGTCTCGACAGTGCGGGGCTCAGTTGGGAAATGTGACTATTTTCGAGGGGGATAGCTGGTTATCTTCAACTCATCAACTCCAGGTATTTAGGTAAATGGGGTTTTCTCCAAGCGTGCATTCACTTAGAAAATAAACTTAAAAAGATACTGCAGAGTTAGAAGTATTTAATCTACCTATAGTTATGCTAAAAATTCAAAACATCAACAATGCTCTAACACACTACACTAAATACCAAAGAAATACACAACCATCAGTTCATATTTTATCAGTAGCAAAAGAAAGGAGGTCGTTAATCTACTTTAAGCATTAGAGCAAAGGACATGAAGAACAAAAAGCATAAAATACCATTAACCCAGAAGACAGAGTGCCAACAACATCATTGAGAGAACCCTTCTTTCCTCATTAACATCATTCTAGCAAGCACTGGTGCATGATAAAATGGTAACTCCCAGGGAGCATTCAACTACTGAAATCTTTAAACTATGGAGCATTGAGCTTTGCAACTTAAAAATGAGAAAACCAATTTTCTATTAACTATGGACTACAAAATCATCAATTTTACTGACCCTTGGAATGAGGTCAGACTTATTATTTATACACATCACTTGACCTAAACCTAACCCTCACTTATTTTACACTTTACAATATAATACATTATCCGGTGGCCGGTACTACCTGCACCACGCTACAAAAGACCTCGAGATGGAAAAGGTCTCACATGTCAGAATAATAAGACAAGAAAGGTGGAGTGGAAGAATCAGCCTCGAGAAGAGATCCGAAAGGAGAAAGAAGAAATTTGATCCCCCGGGGATCGAGGATACATGCCTCATAAATGGGAGGGCGGGTCACTGTCGCCATGCACCAGGTGTAACGTTGAAATGATGCCTCGGGAAGACCATCTGTCAGAAAACCTCTTGTTGAGCCGACGTGCCTTATTATAGTTATCCATCTTCTGACAACCTTCATCAATTGCCCTGAAAGTGACCGATCGACATTGGGAACCGAGACACGGGTCACAAAGAATTCAAAAACGTAGGATCCAGAACTCTGGAATCCAAGAACTTGCATTCTAAAAAGAATAAAGAATACAAAACATGGTGTTGGTTGGATCCTCCAGAATCTAAAGAACTTTATTACTTCATGATTTTTCCCAAGCTTCCAATACTTGGCTTAGGCCTTCCTTGTCTACGCCCTGAATGCTTTCCCACCGGCTGTGGACAACCTCGAATGCTTCCTCAACTTCTCCGGCCCCATTCTGAAATTTGTCCACCATTTTGATGGCATCATGTGACTAGATCATGGTCTCTGACAATCTGGACAGCCTGCCCTGGTCAAAATCTCTGGCTGGCGAATACAGGGACTCCATCTACTCGTCAAACTTACTGAGGACATAGTCCTCCGACGTACATGTTTCAGTGGTGAAGGGATCAACTTGTGATGCCCCGACCATGAATGTCTTGAATAGACCCAAGGGATATTGGGAAACTGTCAACTTCTCTTTTAAGGTCTTAACTAGTTCCTTGCAAACCTCAATTTTGAGGGCAAGTCTTGAGTACTGGACCTGGAGGGAATCATATGATTCATCTCCCAAAATACCAGACTCTATGGAAACCTCCTCGCCTAGGCTGCAGATCTCTTCTAACCCGACTTTCCACTTCTCATATTTTTCCAAGTCTAGCTCCCATATTTGAGCGGAGCTTCTTGTGTGGCTGAGGACAAGATCAACCCTTGATAGGTCTGGGAGGGACGCTACTAGAAATTCTCTCATCGCTACTACCTGTTCGGTTGCCCACCCATCCACTGCTTGTGCCTTCTTCTTCATCATGCGCAGAGAGTCCACATCGCCCTGTGCAAGTGGAAATCTGGAAGAGGGGGTTCTGGGGTGGACTTCGGCTAAGGGTAATGTTAGTTCTGCCAGAAGCGTGAGGAGATTGGCGTTTGTTTCTCTTTCCTCTTGCAGCTTCTAGCCCTACTTCATGTACCGGGCCTCTATTGTCCTGGTAGCCTCTTTTAGCAAGTCCAATTTGCCTTGCTTGTCTCTTGGGCTTCTTTACTTCGGCATTCCTGGCCATCATCTAAGCCAATGAGAGTGGAGCGCTTGTGACCGCCACTGGGGTTTTCCTCTTCTTAGTTTCTACCAGCCATTGGGGCGGTTGGGATGGCCTTGATGCCAATACCTATTCATTAGGATCCCTTTCAGAATCTGGCAGTGCATTCTTAGAGCGTATGTTATCTTCGGGCTCCTTTTCTTTCTTGTATTCCAACTCTCCCTGTTCTTGTTCTTTTCTTGTTTCTTGTTCTCCGAAATCCTCTATATTTTCTGCCATGCTGGCATCTTCTACAATATTACCCATGATATTTTACCCGGTCTCAGTCTCTGTATCTTCAGGGACGTCATCTTCCCTGGTGGTATCAACAACCTCTTTTTTTTCTTCATCTGGGACCTCTTGGTCCATTTGATGATGCTATTCTTGTGCCTTATCAGCGTCATCTACTACAATATTCTCCTCCTCCGGGAGCTCTTCTGGAGGTGGGTGAGGTCGCTAGCCAAAGTTTAACAAGGCGGCCACCGTTACTACCTCAATGAAAGTGCTTCGGGGCACTTGGTCACCCAGAGTCACCAAAGGCACCTGAAGTGTGATGGTTGGAGGTACGGTTGTTCCCTCGGGTCTGGGTTCTCCGACCATCAGTTTCTCATTTGTGGTCTGCCTTGATAAATCCTTAGTCTCCTGGACCGGTATTCTTTCTTGCTCAAGTTCTGTCTGAATCTCTTCCCGAGCCTCTTTCTCTGATATATCCTTTTCCATGGGAATTTCTTCTTCTACGAGGGCTTCTTCTTTATCCTAAGCTTCAATTTCTTCCACCGCATGAATAACACCCTGCTGAATTTCCAGAAGCTCCTTCGTCGAGAAGGTATCATCAAAATCGTCATGTGGCGGAGAGGAGTCTGAAATGTCTTCCAGTTCAGGAGAGTCCAAACTTACATCTACTGGGGGATTTTCTGGCATACCAAGGGTGGCGCTTGGCATGGGGGTCGCAGCTATTTTCTTTCCCCTTGTGAGTGAAGCCCTGGTATACAAAATGTTTGTAGACCCCACCTCAGTGAAAGTCTATCTGTTCATCATTGTTGCCAATGAAGGGGGTCCTGGCGGGCGAGAAAATGCCATTGGAGTGATCAGGAGACCGGTAGATACTTGCATGTTGATTTTCTGGGTAGCCAGCTTTGATGATTCCATTTTATCATGCAGTTGAGCCATCAATATGGTGGGAATCTAAGGAAGCAACTTGGGCACCTGGACTCCCTCTTTCTCTTTCCTTTTACTTACACTTACTTCAGCAGCCACGGCGGATGAAGAAGGTCCAGCGCCAGCTGAAGAGGGAATGGTCTTCTTGACCATTGATTTCTTTCTAGTGCTCTTGGGGCACACCCAGGCAAAGTACCTATGACTTGCTTCTATGATGGGGCGGCATACCCCTTCGATCATTAAATCCTCTGGAGTGGCCCAATCCACTGGAGGGAGGTCTAATTTTTCTAGCCCCTATCCTTTGTATTCTGGATCTTCCAGCGGCCCGCCATCTTTGAAACCCTTCACGAAAGTATGAAGTTCCAGCGTTTCCATGAGCCCTTTTCTCATCCTTGTATGTTGTCGGGCCCTGAGATCAAAACTATCCTGGCAATCAGCCCAGAGATCTTCAACATCTTCTTTATGCGGTGGGGACGCCCGAGGTAGTGCTACGACAATATTCCTGTGGGGATCATAATTTCTCCGGGCGTGGTTGAATTCAACCAGCCCCAAACCTTTCAATTTGTTGTCTGCCTCTCAAGCCACGATGAGGCTGCATGTGTAATTCCCGCAAGAGAAAGGGAATGGTACGTTGACAACCTTCTTCAATGTGAAGAAGGCGTTCAGATCCATCATCTGCCTTCAAAATTCCAAGAGAATAATTCTATCCCTACAATACCAGGGAAGAAGATAGGGCTTCCCATTGAAGCCTGTCACCCTAATGTATGTGTGATGCCAAAATGGAATGAAGTTCTGGCCATAGGAGTTAACCAGCATCATTGCCGCCTTTGAGAGATGGTACCCAGAATCTCGGGTAAGTGTTAGAATGTTATGGTAAACGAAGGTGTCGTTTACCCAACAGAAGTTCAGGAAAATGGGCTCCCACTATAGTTGGGGATAATGGTCCCATGGTGTGACTTTCCCTGGGCCATTCCCAAGCTCCCCGACTATTTCCAGACCTTGAAAAGCCTGGCTTTGCTATGCTAATGCCCACAACACATATGATGTCATGTAAAACTAGGAATTCAGGGCGACGGGCCTCATCTGTGTATCCACATGGTTAGATATAATTGCCGCCCATTTGAAGGTCCTATTGTGTGTTGTGATGCAATATAGGAAATAATACATCCACGCCGAGAATTCCCAGGCGTGGGGCCATCCGAAGATTCTGCATAAAAATATGATGCCCGCTTGAATGGGCTCCTTGAAATCCCCGCAGGGAATTTCCAAATTCATTCTTTTATAGTCTCGCTTTGGAGACTTCAACCACTGACTGTTAAGGTGTTGCAGGGAAATGATTTTGGTGTCACTGAATTCCTTTAATGATTTGGCCTTGGTGATGATGGCCGACCCTTTGAACTGAGGGATCCCCAACCTGAAGGTAAAGGTGGGAGCATCCAATGTGACGATTGCGGTAGGATATTGAAGTGGCCAGGGATCTGGAAGTAGGACTGAACAAGTGGCTACATTGTATAGTACCGCCAGCTGCTAGGTTAGTTCTGGTGACTGCACCGCACATGGATATTTCACAGCCCTTATGATGCCGAAGGTAGCTAAGCAGGTGGCTATCTTGTCTCCTTCGGCCTTTAACCTGTAAATGGCCTGGATTAAGCTTTGTAATTTGGCCCAAGCCCCGGGATCCAGATCTATTATTTCTTGAACCTTGGAGTCTATCTTGGACTCCACAATACCTTCATCCTTCGGATACTTGAAGGTTAAAGGCAGCTTCACTAACATTCTTTCCATCTTTGATTTTATAGCTGCCCGGGTAGAGGTGGTGGGTAGTTCTGGACTATCAGGAGGTGCAAAATCGTCAGACATTTTCAGTCATTTTACTTGCAACCTGCAAGACCAGAGAACCGTCAGGACATACATAAGCATGAATTATAACTCTGGGAAATCCTTCACCAGCCCGCACCTGCCAAACAAACATTAGTACGCATATTAAAAAGTTCCAGAGTATCTAGAAGGAACATGACTTATCATTCTGGAGCTTTGCTAACAAGGTGGCAAGGAGAAGTAGAAGACAAGGTCCTATTCGGGGTCCGGAGTCTAGACAAACTAGCCGTTGCTGATGTGACTGGCAACAAGCCATACTTTGGTCAACGTGCATTGGCACGTGGTAAGATGACAGGTGACATAAAGATAGTAATGGCATTAATTAAGACAAGTGGGCTGACACGGGGCAAAAATGAATGCAAAAATGGACAAATTTAAATGTTCATACGTGGGAAATTAATCCTACCATCAATGCAACGAGACAGAAGAGAGAGAAATTTGCCATGGTTCGAACCAGTGAGGTGCCGAGTTTGAACTGTGGTGACTCTGTCTCGACGAACTCATCCTCAGGAAGTCAAAATGTATGACAAAGTGCAAAGAACTCATGATCTCTAAGAGAATATACAAGACATATATACATAAAGTATAGGAGGGCTGAGGGCCAAAGCATATATACATGCAATATACAAAGATATACATCCATATACACTAATATACAGCTTAAAAAATATATACAAAATATATAGAAGCTACCCTAAAACAAAAATACAAAAATGTACATAATCTTACAGCTGGACAGAGGGCGGACAACCCTCTAGCAGAGCCAACCCACAACCAGGTGGCGAACCAAAAAGCAGGAAACACCAAAAACCAGAATGAAATAAACTAAAAACAAAACCAAAACTAAAACAAACAAAATGAAAGCAGGAACCAAAAGACCCACCTAGGAATCTAAAGAACGACGAAGAAAGGAGGCACTAAGACCGCTCTGCAACTGCTTCAACCTCCAATGCTCATGAACAACTACCAACAATCACCTCGTAGTTATCCACTAAGCTCAGAACAATTCACACTTAATCACACTCAAATCGCCAATGAATCGCTCTAAAAATCTAAGTGTTTTAATCACGTTAACTGTAAAAGTGATATATAAATCCTATTTATACCCGAGGTAAAAATCAAGTTACCTTCTTTCCCGCGAACTTCTGAATAGGTGAACCTCTGGACTCTGGGCCTGGGGATTCCGAACAACCATGTCTTCTTGCGAGAAGGAGACATCATGGCAGAGAATCCTGGAGTCTGGAATCCGGCTCTAGAAAGGAAACAACCAACTCCGGGACCGGGTCTCGGAGACACGAAAGACAAAAGAAAAAACCAAACAAACCTCACTAGAAGAAAAACCCAAAGAGGAAAAAAAAAGAAACCAAGGCAAAGAAAATAAGGCAAGAGCCAAAAGCGAAAAAAGGGGGACCCAACATTTTGCACACAAAATGTAGGGACGGGTATGCAGGGCATAACAGTATCACTATCTAAGAGAAAAAGTGCAAGAAAAGGAAGTGACACTGGAATATGTTCAATCAAAGGAATAGTTAGATGATATATTAACCATGTCATTTTTGAAGGATACATTTGAGTACCTGAGATAGAGACTAGGGGCCCAACCCTTGTCTATCGGTCAGTAAGCTGATTAGGAGGTTGCATCAGCCAATACAAAATCTAAAGATCATTTATGTTGATGCAAACACTGAGATGGACAATAACAGATATATATGTACATAGAAAGGTACAAATCTGCACCGAAAACCAGAGACATTGTATTGCTAATGGATAGGGAAATTCAAGGATAATATTATGTAAAGGGATGGAACATAATATAGATGAATTTTTTTTTTTGGCATTGTTGTCAAAGGGAGAGATGATTCCATTATCATATTAAGGGATATATGATCTAAAAGGAGAGATGACCTCATCATCATAAGGGAGAGATATGATAAAGGGAGAGATTATATCATTATCCATAAGGTGAATTTCCTAAAAAATAGAAAGAAAGAGTTAATCAATATTCTAAAGGAGAGAAATTGATTACATATGAAATATCTATCTAAGGGAGAGAAGTAACAAGGGGAGAGAGTTCAGACAAAGAAAAAGATTGCTGTCAAAGGAAAAATAGCTTATAAAGAAGAGGAACAGTCAAGGAAGAGCACATATTAGAACAAAGATATCAGATGATACATCTATCCAGAGAAGGGATTAAAGATTGAAGACAACCATTCTGCATGAAACAAATCTAAGCTATTTTTTGAGCTTATCGAGAGCCAGACATTTGTAATAGTTACATTAGGAAAGCTTGATGAAATTGTATATTTCATATTGTATTAGTGATAGTATAGTATGATAATGTAGTATGTTGCCATCAATGCCAAAGGGAGAGATTGATGACATGTAACTAATTGAATGTTTGAAGATGTTAAATTGATCACCGAAATGTAGAAGAATAATGCAAGACATTAAATCAATTAATGGATTGTATTGTCATTGATGTCAACTTGATACAATCTAATCGGTTATAATCAATATGAAAGTTCTCAGGAAGAAGAACAATATGAGGGAAGAGGGGATCAATATAATAATCAATCAGGAGGTTTTCAGGGTGCTCAAGTAACAGAATTATTACAACAGATTCTTCAGAGGTTAGAGGCAGGGCAGGATAGAGGCCACCATGGGGAGACTAACACTCACCATGAGGAAAGGGAAAGGAATCCTAGGAGGAGAGATCATACAATGGAACAAGATTCTTTGTGTGCTTCCCACATGCGAGACCTCCTTAGGACTAAGACTAACCCGTTTAAGGGAACTCAAGGTGGATCTTTCGTGCAGACTTGGTTGCTAGAACCAGAAAGGCAATTTTCCATGCACCCTTATAGCAGTAATACTAAGGCTCGGTTTGCAGTCATTCATCTTAGAGACTTTGCATCCACTTGGTGGGAAACAGACAGAGAAAAAATTCACATAGATATTACCACTCTTTCATGGGAACTATTCCTAGAACTCTTTTGAGCCAAATTTCTATCTGACCACTGGCGACGGGAAAGAGCCGAAGAGTTTCACAACCTAAGGCAGCTAACTATGTCAATTGATGACTATGAGAGGAAGTTCTTGGAACTCAAGCCATACTCAAGATATAAGGATGATGAACCCATGTTGACTCAACACTTCCTTAGAGGACTCAACGGTCGCTTGGCCGGTAGTGTACGAATGTTTGAACCTCAGATAGTTAATGATACAGTCATCAAAGCTCGCCTTGAGGAACAAAATATAGCCTTGGCGTTAGGAGGTCGGATAGGTGGCCAAGGGGGTAATGCCACCCAAGCTGGGTCAGGTTTCAAAGGGAATCCATCTCAAGGAGCACCTGGACCTAAAAACTATCCTCCCAAAGGAAGTTAGAACCACCAGAAAAGGAAATTTCACAACAACAACAACAACAACAATTACAATGGCAATAATAATAAAAGTGGGGGTTCTCAATCCAGCAATCCTTGTAACTGGCAGTGTGCAAAGCGATACCCGAACCTTCAGCCAGCTCAAAGTATGCCTCAGAACTCTAGTCAGGGTAGCTATCAGCAGTCTAGTGCACCTTCTGTAGGAAGGAATTTTGTCAAGAACACCAGATGTTACTCTTGTGGTCAACATGGGCACATTGTAGTTAATTTCCCTTAGAAATCCACCCCGACAGCTAGCTATAGGCAGGACTCTTCAGAACCAACAGTAGGTAATGCATGCAAAACTCACTGAGTATTTTCCACCGTAGACTATGGTCAAGCCAATCATTAGGGAACAGTCATCGAAACCCCAGGTTTGTTAAGGGGTATCTCTACCACCATACTATTTGATTCAGGAGCAATAGATTCTTTCATTTCACCTTCTTTAGTAGAGCAATGTGGGCTGATGGCAGTAAGGCAAGAAGATAGGTGGCAGATTGAGCTAGCCTCCGGGACAAGAATAACCTCTGACTCTTGTGTCCATAGTTGCAAGTTACAACTTGGACCTTTTTCCACCTTAGTAGATCTCCGAGTAATTCCTCTAGGCTCGTATGGAGTAGTTTTGGGTATGGATTGGTTGGATGCTCACAAAGCCACTTTGGATTGTAGAAACAAAAGCATTCAATGTTCAGATGACTTAGGAGAACCTAAGAAGATTGTTGGGGTGCAACGAACCATCTCTCCCTGCATGATTTCCGCGATGCAGCTCAAGAGGTGCATGCGCAAAGGGTGCCAATTATTTGCAGTCTTAGTAGAGGACTTGGACCTAGGAGAAAGTAGGGAGGTATCACTAGATCATCCCCTATTAAAGGATTACTTGGATGTTTTTCCCAAAGAAATTCTAGGAATGCCACCCAAAAGGGACATAGACTTCCGAATTGAGTTGGTTCCAGGAGCAGAACCAATCTCCAAAGCTCCATACCGTATGACCACACAGGAACTTGAGGAACTCAAGCTTCAGCTGGAAGAACTCTTAGAAAAAGGATCTATCAGACCTAGTGTATCACTGTGGGGTGCACCAGTAATATTTGTAAAGAAGAAAGATGGCTCTCTTCGATTGTGCATTGACTATCGCCAACTCAACAAAGTCACAATCAAGAATCGGTATCCTTTACCCCGCATTGAGGATCTATTT
>MU226488.1:586395-609194 GCA_018584345.1 Thuja plicata
ATTCAGAGAGGGAATAATAAAATACAAAGAGATCAATCCTTATAAAGGAGATCGAACACCAAGAAGGTGGAGAAACCTAGGTTGCATGAATAATTAATAAAGAATTAATTATTAAATGCCTAAAGTTATTTAGCTTAAGAGAACAAGAGATAAAAAGACGACTTAAACAATTAAATATATAATGATTTAATTAATAAGTGAACATAGAAATACCTTTTTACTCTAACAGAAAATATCTTTGCTAGACCACACAATTCACCTTTTGAAACATGTGTGGAGTGACATGGAATATGTGCTGCAAAACTCAAAACAATATGTTATGAACCTCAAAAAAAACTATCACAACTATGTGATGTGTTCGTAGAAAGATGAAAAATATATTGTGAAACTCAAAACAAACAAGCACAACTATGTGATGTGTGTATAGAAAGATGAAAATTATGTTATGAAACTCAAAACAAACTATCACAAAACAATATTTTAAATTTACCATACTTAATTCAACAACATGAAGGTCATCAATGGAAATCAATCTTAAACAAGTCATATTGATTATAATTAGGGTGGTTTGAGTATGCATATAAAGAAAAAAATCAAATGCATATTTAGGTAGTATACCTAATAATATAAATTTAGCAATCATTAACAAAGTGTCCATTGACTAATTGAGTTGAGGAATTAGGCAAGGAATGAAGATACCCTAAGGCTTAAATAATACCAAACACATAACAAGTAGGGCTATAGGACATCCTTGATAGATGGACATGATTTTCCCAAAGGCATTAGATTGTTGGCCATTGATAGTAAGGAAAAAAAGCATTAGAAAGAATAAGAACCAATTGAACAATCCTAATGCATAAAACATAACATGGAGAAAAGACCACTCAATTTTATTATAAGCTTTAGCCAAGTCAATTTAATATGCATAACTTGTTGTCGTGATTTGTGAAGTCATTACATGTTGTCTCAAAGTACATTATTGTCGTTCAAAAGATAAAATGGTTTTTTCAAGACAACATTATATACAAAAGAAGGTGAGGTAGTTTTAAAGCAAGGGCCTTGCCAATGATCTTATAGAAGATGTAAAGAAGAGTAATTGGTCTTCAGTTGCATATATCCTCTACATCTTTAGACTTACATATGAATTTGATGTTTCCTTTATTTATTATTTCTCTTGATGATTTAGTATGAATGGCTTCAAGGTAAATTTTCTATAGGTTCTTTCTAATCAACTAGAGAGCCTTGTAAAATTTTCAAGGAAACCACATCCAACTTGTAAGGGGTAGTAACTCTTGGATCTCTCCTCACCTATCAATAGTGTCCATTTTTTTACTAGAGATATATGTTACACACCTCTTTGAGTGCTTGGAAGTGTAAGTTTCAAACAAGTTTGTTATTTTAACACCAAGTCTTGCTCATTTATCTTACTATATTATTTTCCAAGGTCTTCCGATTGGGTCTTGATTAACCCATTTCAAGTAAGTAATTCTCAACGCCCATTTTGTGGTCATCAAGATTCTCTCGAGAACGTTTTTGGTTTTGTACTAAGGATTAGGTTGTGTGGGCTTGATTCATGATTTCTAAAGATTTTTAACATGAATTGCATGGAATGATGCCATTGTAGAGAGTGCAACTATTGTGAAATTAATATTGGAGTAAATCATGTGGTGCAAGAGCACCTATGTCAAAATTGGTCAAAATATGCATATGAGGGTCTAAGGTTTTGGTTTTGGTTCATTTGATGTAACAAGGTCTTAAGGACCATTCTCAAATTATTTACGATCAATCTATGTAATATGAAGTTGTTTTGAGTCTATAAGGCAATGTTGTCAATAAATTACCAATGTTGGCATAGGAGGGCAAAAATTGCAAATATGCCTTTCATGGAATTTATTGACACAATGAGGTTATTTGTCCTCATTTAAGAATTATTAGACGCTTTTAGGTTAGTTGGAATGTTTCTACAAAGTTTTGAGGGGTTACACAAAAAAATGCAAAAGTTGTCTCAAAATTGCTAAAGTTGTCATATGTAAAAAGTGCAAAATTGCACTAAGGTAGTCCCCAACGGCCATAAGGTGTTTGAAAATTAGTTTTGTTAGATTGGATGGTTGGTTTTGAGTCTGTAAATGTATGAAGAACCTTGGTGAATAGGTGGAAGTTTGATATAGAAGAAATTCAATAAGAAATCATATCCTGGCATATACAATTTTTTACGGATTTTTCCTCTTTTCTCAGACCTATATGATATGGTACAGTCATTTAATGCCATTAATGTGATGTAGGATGGTAATGATTTGAATCAGATTTAATTTTCTTTTTGTGGCATTAAATTTCATTCAGATTTGAAGGAGTTATGCTCGTATTAGTGACTGTCACTTCCCAGATTTTTCTATAACAGTCTGGTTGCAGGGTATTGTACGGGCTCGTACGAAAGAGTTGTGATCTCGAACTGGATGTATTTGAAATATCAATGAATAACCTTTTATTTGACACCAATTCCATGATTTTTGGTCAAGTTTAGTGCAAGTTATAGAAAATTCTCTGAGAACTGCCTGTGTAAATCTAGTTTCAAGGGTTTGAGAGTGAAAAATGGACTTTTAAGCCATTCCACCCATTGTTTCATGCTGTAAATCGGTGGAATGGATCAAATAATTGTAAATTTTGTGTTTGAGTGGTTTTCAAGAGCAAGGGAGGCCATTTACCAATTTTATGGTGATGCCCTAGGTGCATTCTATGTCTTATTTTGGTAAAAGTTGATGCTTTCATATAGGGTAGGGTTTGATGAAACCCTTGAAGTGGCTGACCATATAATGGTCAAAGAAGCATGCACAAACCTGATATAAGGTCTTTTAAGTGTTAGTGGTCTATGAAGAAGCCTAGAGAGTATATTTTTACAAAACCCTCACTAAATGTGCCTTAAAGAGACCAAAGCCAAGGGTTTGATGCTTGAGGCTATTGGATAGTGTGGCCTATGCAGAAAGTTGTGGATTTGAATTTTTTTCAACCTATCTAGACCTATGGAGAAGAGTTTAGGAGTTGGTGACCAAATATCATTAGGGCTGCTTTGTTAATGTGGCCTAATTAGGTCTAATCCCCCTGAAATCAGTCAAATTTTGAAGATAGTGTTCCAAAACAAGTATACCTTATATTTATATATGTTGTGTAATTTCAAAAAGGGTATCTCAAAATGTCCTCTGTTTGTGCATAAGGTTAAGAGTTGGGGAGTTAAGGTCCAAAAACCAATCAGGAAGGGCTAGTAGGCCTAGGCTTCATGTATGAAGGAAGTATAAGCCAACCTTGTGAAAGGGGTTTGAAGGGTCTTTGATTGGGATGATTAGGATGCAAATAAGTCCTCAAAGCAGCAATAGATCATTGGTGAAGATTATTTCATGTTAAACACATATATGACCATACGAGTCCTTGTTAGGTTGTCAACGTGGAACATGGAAAGAAGCCCATTTGAAGGGTCATCCTTATAACTTGTTTGAGTTTGACAAGAGTGTCCATTCATCCCATCAAGGCCTCTGCATCATCATGGAACATGTTTTTATTAGGGGATTGACCTAGAATCCATTCTTTATATTATTTAGCATGCTTGCAAGTTGGAATTATTTTTCAACTTATGGAAGGACAATAATTCTTCTTCATTGTTTATAAATTTAGTTGATCCTAATTCCTTGCTTTACACTAAGGAAATATTCCATTCTAATGTGATTATGTAGATCTAGGTGCAAGCCAACAAGTTTGTACAAGAGGTGAAACATCTTCAACTGCTTTTGGATCATTGGGGTAGTGCCCCATGCCCATAGTCCCTTTGACTTATGCCCCTGGTTGAGGTTGTTCTTTGCGTCAAGGGTGTTTTCAAGGATACAATCAATTCAAATGCTCAAGGAGAATATGATTATCACCACATGCTTCGTAGCCTCCAATGAGAAGATTCAAGGATCGATCGTAGTGAGGGTGGTCTCCACTTGCCTGCCGCCACTGTACTTCTCCCTAGGATCCTAGCTATGGTTTTAGTGTTGGCTTGACATTGATCAAAATCCCCCACCTTGCTCTTGCTATATTGTCTATCCATGACACTCAACCACTTGATAAAGAAAAAATAATGATGATAATGATGGTTGGGAGCCCCTTGATGATACTATAAACCACATTAATGTATATAATAAATCGGATGACATAAACCCCCTCCTATAACTCTTGCTCTTACTCTTATTGCATAACAACATACTTATTTTATTTCTAATTTATTCCCCAAAAGACTCCAAGTGCCTTTTTTCTATTTCTTTTAAATATTTGAAATCATCTTTTAATTAATAATAAGAACACTTATTATAAAAAATAAAAAAAAATTAAACAAATTCCGTAATAAACGTGAAAATAAATTGCATAAATATTTCAATGCAATATTATTATGCGTGTACGTACCTCAGCAATACCAAAACCAAAATTAGTTTTCTGAATGGGATGGGTATCCAAAATAGAAATACATTCACCAAATTAAAATAGAATCAATTAGCACTAAGAATCTGTCTCCCGCAGTTTTCAGCTTAGTAGGACATAATTTTATTTTAGCTCCCTCAAATTAGCTTCCATACCAAATGGGGAAGAATGAAATCAAATTATACTAATTCGTTTATCTGGAAGACGTGGGTATAAATCAGGAGGTGGCAATACGCAGCTATCGCCATTGAAGTAGACCCTGTGCGGAAATGCATACCCATTTCTGAAACTAAAGTTGGGTTTCTTCTTAGCGAGAAATATATCTGTTTGAACCACGCCAAATCCTTCCTGTTGTGCTTGAATTAGCACACCATTGTAATTTTGCTTCCCCCAGAACATTAAGATATCATCTGCAAGCAATAAACCAAAATCTAGTTACTAGATGCACTTCTTCTAAACATCTAGCAATAACTAGCTGAGAGATTTGAAGTTCGGGTGATTTCTAACATGATTCCACAGTTCTGTGAAGACTCTGTTTGTGGCCCATCATCACAATGAATGAAAAGGAGAATTTAATTCAACAATTTTGAATCTACTCTTAGAGACAGAGTGGCCCAGAAAATAGAATAAACCTTGTGTACAGAATTCCTAACTAGATAGTCTATTTAAAACTCATCCTGGTGATGGTCATAAACAGGAACCCTAAGCACAGATTTAAGACTTGCGTATCCAAATTTCCCCTGGAACTTATTTCACCATTGTTTATCTTAATGATATTCATGCAGAACTTTAAAAACGAAACTTATAAGCAAGATCCTTACTGTCAGGGGATTGCAGAGTCTTGTTATTGAAACTGTAAACGTCAGCCAGGCTCTTGAGATTGGGATGCTGAATCACAATGTTCCAATTGGTATAGTTCTTCATGTAATCAAAGTTGGTGGCTGTGATCTTGACTCTCCAATAGTCCAGGTAGCTAGTTTGTACATGCCAATGGATCCGAACAGGGCACATATGGTTTGTACAGTGTAGGATTGATGCATTTGGATGAGCCAAACGATCCGCATCAAGTTGGTACTTCTCCCTGCAATATTGTTCACACACAAACTGTAAAAGGAAGAGGGAAGAAAAGGAAAAAGACTTATCAGAACTTTTTAAATCAATATGACATACTGGATACAGTGTTTTTGATCAGGATTTTGATCTTCATGGCAACTGCAGGTACAAGTATTGCAGGGGATTATTTCATCATCATAAAAATCAGATAACGAAACACAGCAGGTTGGAGTCCTGGAGGCCAAAAGTTGACAGTACATGCAAGTCACTTGCCAAGTATCTGTAAATAGCAGAAAAAAACTTTCAGTCAGCCCAGCGTTTTCTAATTTTCTTACTTTCCCTCACACAGGTGAGACTGAACAAACATATTCTCATGATCTCCAACGTAAGTGAAGGAATACCTTATATCAACCTTAGGAAGCTCATGCAGGATTTATGAAATGAAATAACACAATAAATTTAGGAACTAAATATAATTCTTTAGAGTTAAGACATTAGTGTTTATGTAATGCGTGTGATTAGTGAATAAGGTATTATCAGACATCAGATTTTTACAGCTCGGTCTCAGTTTTTTTCTTGTCTAATTTGTTTAGTATTAATGTTTCATGAACACATCACATTGAGTCATCCATCATCATGCATTGATACGGCGTGTTGAAATTGAGTCATCCATCATCAGAATAGTAGAAAGTTAAAAGAGTAGATACAGTTTTAACTGTTGGATCATTTTGATAACTAATCTATATTTAACTCAAGTGTAATTCATTTTCGAACAAAAATGAATTAAAAAAAAAGCTGATTTATTGGAAAAACAATAGTTATAAGAAATTTAAATACAACTAAAAGATAGGAAAGACATCAAGGATAAAACCTACAGAGAGAAAACTGAAAAGTAGGAAAGACTGCATGGTTAAAGCCTAATGAGTGAATACTTTTTCTCCATCATATTGAGCTCAATCTAATGATACGAAACAGCAATATCTTAGAAGAGAAAATTGGTGAAAATGTATCTATTAACCATTCAGGTAGGAGGGTCCAGCTATATATTGAGTTAATTTTGGCAGGTCCTATCACATAGCGAATATGTATTATTCAATAATCAATACTATGATTAGATTAATTGATATTTATTATTAGGGTGGTGGTATGGGCAGGGTAGTTAAATCTCGATGGCTAAATTTGAATAAATAAATTGACACAACCATTCAAGCAGAATTATGTCCATCTATACAGAAAGTTGAAAAATATATGTAGTAGGAATGAAAAACATGTGGCTTTTTATTACCTTATTTTTATATTAGAAAATGAAAAACAAGGGATTTGTCACTGTTGAGTTATAATTGAACAAGACAAACACTTAAATGGACCAAAATGACAGAATCTACTGACCTTTTCTTCCTCAATGAACCAGGTAGTTGGCTTAAAAAACACATGAATATGATTTTAGATTGCGAGTTGTTTTGCAAACAGTATTGCTCAAATTGTGTAGTATATAGTTCTATCCATTTTGGTTTTCCATGGCTATTAATAAGAAAGTGTCATTTCGCTTCATCACTGCTATCTTATGCAGACTTGAGGAGTTTACACATCTTTTTGAGTTTTTCTAATAACAAGGAGAAATTCATTAATCAACCCAAACTCTTTAAACTAAACCCTACAGCTTCTTAAATCCTGTTGCTCTGTAAACCTTATAACCCAGAAACAAGGCTATAAAAAGTGATACTTTTATATGCTTTTCCCTGATTCAGTTGAAAGAACCTTACCTACAGCCTGTGTTCTTCTTCGTCTATCAAGTGTGTCAGGAAACACAGTAGGCTTCACTCTCTCTGCAGGGCTACAAGAATACCCTGTCCCTGGACCATTTAACACAAAATCCGTAGGCAAGTTTACGGCCTTATTAGTATTACCAATTCTACCCACTTTGATTTCAAAGGAAGAGATGGAATTCAAAGGATCCTGAGCCCAGGCTGCAAGAACACCCCCTTTACAGCAATTCTTGTATGCTTGGTTTCCATCATTAACTCCTGGCAACATGTCCACAATGTTTGGATGCTTTGAACAAGAGTGAGGGATGGGATCAGTTATGAAGTCCGAGCAGTCTCCTTCCTCTGTGGCTTTAGCTCCTCTCATTCTCCATATCACCTCGTTATTAGCCCATGTCCATTCTAGGTTCCATCCCGGGCTTTCAATTTGCCGATATAGCTGATAGTTTTGGACTGTTACAGAGGCCTGCATGAGTATAATATCAAAATAATAGTAAAAGGATTTAATCAATCATTTTATTTCACAAAGTATTAGTGAAATTATCTCTTATATTTATTTATATCAAATTGCAATTTTTTTGCTGATCAACTTTACTCACTGTTGGAGCCACCATCAAAGAAGGGATGTGACCCAAGACATATTAAAATATACCTTATTCAGGGAAAAAATTCTTTAAAAAGAAACAAAATATGAAGAAGCTTGTTTCAGATGATTAGCATTGGGATTGGTGACGTCTTTCCTAGTCTGATATTTCACTTTTATGAACATCATCTAAATGCAATGAATGATTTGTGAAAGATAGATTCATGAAAACTACTACTAATAAAATATCGTAACTTGACCTGTCAAAATAGAAATTAGATTAAAAAGAAAAATTGAAATTACACTCTAAAATGAATACTATTTAAGATATGCTCCCAGGGCCAAAGGATGGAAAAACTAATTTTATCAGTAATCTACTCCCAAACCAACTCTTTTTCACAATTGTTATCAATATATACATTGATTTCAATCCAGATAAATGAAGAACAACTCACAAGATACCCATCAGTAGTCCATTGTAGTATGTCCCATGTGATGGTAATGTTGGCAGAGGGATCGAGAGGATCATAAGCATCTGCAGAAACAATCATCAACTAAGTTCCATACAAAATTAAAGCCATCAGAGTTTTGAAAATTTAAAAGAAACGAAAATATAACTCACTGATAGAACTGAGTACAACTAGAGGAAAAAGGATATTTGCTTTTAAGAACCAATATTTCTTCATTGTTGACTCAGAAAATCATGTCATGCATTAATCTGTTAATTGCAATATTAAATACTACGGTAAGAAATTAGAGTATAGCCGGGCAAACAGTTGTTCCAAAGTCATAGAAGTCTTGTAGACATTGGAGATATTGAAATATAGGCCATAAACTATATATTATGCATTGAAATATAAACAACGGACACTCCAAAATATAGTTGGGAAGCGAAAATCCCAAGGCTTTGTTTGAAGATACATACAAACATTTCGATTTCAACAAAACCTAAACAATGACATGTCAAAAAATTAAATTTCATATTGTAGAGAATATACCTACCTGCATTTTCTAGCTGTAAAATATGATAAAACAAACAATGTAGTAATTGCACCTAATTAACTATGAATTCAGAAGAATAAATGTAAATAGAATTGTTAGAAGTTATTTAGTTTTTTTATGATATTAAATGTTTAAAAAACTAATTTACGAAAATAGAAGTGTTGGGTGATTAGATTTGGAATTTTGGTATTAAAATTAGGTTGAAAATTTTATAGTTTTTAAAGTATATTTTATTGTCAAATGTTATTTCTAGACATCTAAAATTGTTTTCATTTAATTACTAAAAGAGGGGTAAAAATTTATTTAAAGTCAAAGAGAACATAACAACAAAAGTAACAAAGAGCTCTAGTAAGCCTTACCCTCATCAACAAGTTGATCCAACTCATGAGATAAATCAAGGGGAAGATGCCTCTGATCAACAATATTCCAATCTTGCATATGCTCGGAAGCCCATTTAGCCAAGCAGTCAGCAACACCATTCCACTCACGAGGGATATACGTAAAAATGACAGAGTCAAGAGACCTGCATAACTGAAGGATCTGGTTAATAACCAAAGCTAATTACCAGCAAACATCTGCTAGCTCTTGTCTATCCAATAAATTCACAATCACCTGCGAATTAGCCTCACAAATGATCCTGCGCCAACCACGCACACAACAATGTTCCACTGCAACCAAGATGGCAAGGGCCTCCATAAGATTATTGACCTATGAAAAGCTTTGTGAATAGAAAAAAGAAATTGAACTTCCCCAGAATTGCTATGCCCAACTCCCCCTATGCCTGCAGGACCAGGATTTCCCCGAGAAGAACCATCAGTGTTGATTTTAATAACTCTAGGCAGAGGAGTCCAATGCCCGTCACGATTAATTCGTTGCAAATGATGTCTAGTTCTACTTCCATAGCGTTGGGTAGCAAACAAAGGAACATCGCCTTGTAGAGGAAAAGAAAGGTGGGTGCAAATACCCACATCTCCAGGGACCATGTACCTCTATGCAAACCATATTTTGCCAGAACTATATCATGGAGAGAATGTACAATTTTCCCCCACAGGGGCATGACCCCAAACCTAAGATCCTCATATTTCTTTCTAGCTAAACATGCCAAAGAATAAAGGAAGGGCCAATAGCCCAAGCAACCTCAAGAAAAGAGGACCTAGAAAGGGAGTGCCCCAATCGGTCCCAGAACTCAGACAGAGAAGAAATATTTAATTAAATAAATGTTTTATTTATTTTATTATATTTTTTTTAATTATTTAAATAAGTTTTTCATTAGATATTTTTATTTATATAATTAATTTATTATTATTTTTCTTTCTAACTTATAGCCTTTCATCTTATTCACATGGATCACAATCTAAATTCATAGTCATGTAACAAATATCACTTGTCTTTTAATCCACCTTTTTCTCTCACATTTCCCAACATGTCTAGGTCTATTGAATTCTAAAATGTGTTATCAAAAGTCAACATCTCTCCTACCCCTTACTCTTATCCCTTCATTCAAATAAATCTCTTAATTTAATTCATTCTCATCTATTATCTTATCTTAGCCATTCATCTTTTAACTTTTTAATCTCAACCCTTGATTTTCTTGAAGACTTCTATAAAAAAGAAAGAACAAAAAGCAAAAACATGTTCTCCTCTCATTTGAATGTTAAGGCTATTATTGTGATTTTGGAGAACTATTGCTTACTTCTTTCATTTCATCATCTTGCATCAACATTAATCAACCACACTCCATTCCTTTTATGCTATCTTGTGCATGTGCTAAATAGCTAAGAACAAACACCATATTTACAAGATCTTGGAGGATTGGAGAAGAATATAGTCAAGCATTTCAACTTTGCTTATTTTATATTTTGCATTTCATGAAGAACAACTCTATTGATTGTTTGTTGAAATAGTTTGTAGATCTAGACTTGTGGTTGGATTATTAAAGTTTACAAATAGGATTTCAAATTCAAAATAGACATTTTGGCACACTTGGTGGGACTATTGTCCCTTTTACCTAATCATTTGGTGTTTTAGCAATTTTCAAGTCAAATTTGTGTGTACTTACCAAAGCTGCAAATATTTTACCAAATTCTATGTATTTGAATTTCAAAATTGGGTTTATTTTTAGATTTCTTGTATTTTTTAAGGCTTTTTGAGTTTCTATGCATTTTCTCTTTATTGTTGCGCATTTGCTCTATCATTTTGTGCTTCTGTGTTTTGTTAGTTTGCTATTTTTGCAAGTTTTTTGCAAAATTCTATTTATACGCATTTGATTCATAAACCTGCATATTTTCTTCTAGATCCTATGCTTTTGCTTCATAGATGTTGTGCATTTGATAGTTATACCAGTGCACATGCTTCAATTTTTGTGTTTTTGATCCATAGGGTTAATTTTCAAATTTTATTATTTTTAAGCTAACATTTTTGGACTAACCAAGTGTTGGTGTAGATACCTAAAAATGGTAAACACCTACAACTTTGTTTGCTAGTAGGTCGTTTGTTTGCATTTTAAACCAATTTTGGATCATTTTGATTATTCTGATTAATCTCTTTTATTTTTGTCATCAATGTTGATCATGTCATCGTGCATGTTATCTCTTATTGATGATTGTTGCTTGTTTGATTAAATAATTTTAGCAATTATTTAATCTATATCCTTAGTTTATCCCTAGAGGATTAATCATTTAATTAATTCCCCCATGTCCTAGCACATGTCCCCCTTTGACATAAATAAGTTACATTTATGCACATATTTTGTCATTTTGTTGAACAATTAAATATGCAATATTTCATTATTCTTTAGCCTTTTTGGAGGGAATTGGTAAGTATGTTTTTTATTATTGGCATTTGGCCCTTCTTTTCCACTTGTCCTTTCACAGGTTCCTTTTGCTTGGTCCTTTTATGTGATTTTGTCCATTCATTTGCTTTGATCCCGAACATCCATGAATTGAAAGTCTATAAATTTGGCTCTTATCTATCATTTTTTGCAACCGTGATTTGTAGTATCCTCGCCCCATTTGCTATTGACTTATCCTTTTTTTTGGCTATATTTGTGCACTTGTCAACAGAGAGAAACATATCAAATTATAGGAGAAACAAAAAGCAATGAGACACCATCAAAGGAATGCTTGAATGTTGGTTTGAAATTTATTATTATTTACGCAATTTTTGATAGTATTATTGGTAAGATTAGGATTGTTACTAACAAAATTGTTATAACTTTTGTGGTTGGATAATCATGTGTTCAATCTAACCCCCCATTTTCTTGATCTACATTTAGTGATCCCGACATGAACTAACCCTAATTTTGATAAATTTTGAGTTTTATATGTGTTTGCAGGTCTATAATTGAATTGTGCACTTGATTTGTCAAACTACACTTGACTAGAATCCTATGCAGTTACACCATCTGGTTGCGCACTTGTAGCACAAAGTTTTGCAATTGAGATCCAGTGTTGCACAATTAGCTAATTGTTTTCGTAGTTGTACTTGTTTCCTGCACACTTGTTATTACTGACATGATTTTGTGGGTTTTTGGCAGATTTAACTTGTATAAATTTGTGATTGCAGGGTTTCATAGAATTGGTTCATTTCTATTTTAGTTTTGGGGTAAAATTGAACCATATCTAGTCTAATTAGGGTTTGGAAAGGAATAACACCTTTTCATCTAGTGTAATTAGGAGGTCAATTTACAACTAATTTTCATTTTTGTTTTTATGAAAATGGTTAAAATGAACCACTATCTCTCACATAGTCTAACTAGGGGTTCAATTAACAACAATATATCTCATAGCCTAACTAGGGGTTTCAATTGACAACAATCTTCCACATAGTATAATGAGGGGTTAAATTAACAACAAATTGAGCATTTTGATTATCAAATTGATCATTACAAACTAAAATTTGGTTGATTTAGATTAATTTCAATATTTTGGATAATGGGTGTAACATTTCTGCATTTGAATCACTTTTTGTATATTTGTTTTGTTTGTTGTGATCTTGCTTGAGAAAGTTGTACACTTGCATTGTTTTGTTGTGCACTTTCCTGATTAGGTCTTTTGCATCTATTTAGGTTTTTTATACAATTGTTTTGGATCACTGCACAATTGGCTAGTAAAATCTAATTTTTCATTTGCTTTTAGTCCTTTCAATTTCATCAAATTTAGTTAGGGAAGTTCTTTTTGTTTGCAGTGCGCTAGCGTCCCTCACATGATTCGTGACATGGATTTACCGCCTCCTATGGATTCTATAAGTCTAGTGGTTGTATCGGGCATTAATAGGTCAATCTTTTGGTGCAATGACAACCACACTTTTAACAAGTGGTATCAGAGCTTGGTCACAGGTTTGAATCTCCTCTGTGAGTGATGCGGGCCTGTAGCGAGTGACGCTAAGGGGATTGTTGGCAATGCGCTAACGTCCCTCGCGAGATTCGTGACATGGCTTAACTGCTTCCTGTGGATTCTATAAGTCTATTGGTTGTATCGTGCATTAACAGGTCGATCTTTTGGTGCAACAATAACCACACTTGTAACACTTTTTGGTGTTAGTAATCATAATATGAATATGATGCAAGAACATCTTGGGATCTTGGCAATCTTGCATCAACCAAAAATATTTAAATTTTATATTTTCCTGTTTGATCAGTCTTTGAGTTTCTTTCTGTGTTCATTCGGTTTGGATCTTTTGCAGTTGCGATCCTTATAGCATGTTCCTAACATCACGATGAACCTTTTCCTAGGTTTGCACTTCATTTGACCTTATTTCACACATGATATCTTACAAATTCTTGGCGAGATCGTATTGTTCTTCGTGTTTTCTTGAAAGTTTGTGTTTTCCGATCTCACGAAGGAATTTCCTGATCAGTGAAGCTTAACTGCTCATTTCTCAATGATATTACGTTTGTGGCCAACCTACTTGAGGGATCGCGATTCATATTTATTTCATTGGAAGTAGATCCTGATGATTTGGGTCCTGACCTATTGTTTTGTATTACATTTTCTTCTCATTGGGAAATGTGATCTTTCTAGGCCGACTTGATGCTCGCGAAGACTTTATAAGCAATGTAATTGTTTCTAGTAGGGTAGTGGAGATAAGTCTAGTTTCTTGTAGCTGAATGCTAAAGATTTTGTAAGGATTTCTGATTGTAATAAGTCTTGTATGCCTGACATATATGACTGCATGTTGCATTTCTAGTATATATGATTTTCTAATAATAAAGAAGTCTGATCTCGTATCTGTATTGTTACTTGAAATCATCTTTTAATTAATAATAAAAACACTAATTATATAAAAAAAATTGAAACAATTTCCGTAATAAACATGAAAATAAATTGCATAAATATTTCAATGCAATATTATTATGCTTGTACGTACCTCAGCAATACCAAAACCAAAATTATTTTTCTGAATGGGATGGGTATCCAAAATAGAAATACATTCACCAAATTAAAATCTTAAAGAATCAATTAGCACTAAGAATTTGTCTCCCGCAGTTTTCAAAACGAGCTTAGTAGGACATAATTTTATTTAATCTCCCTCAAATTAGCTTCCATACCAAATGGGGAAGAATGAAATCAAATTATACTAATTCGTTTATCTGGAAGACGTGGGTATAAATCAGGAGGTGGCAATACGCAGCTATCGCCATTGAAGTAGACCCTGTGCGGAAATGCATACCCATTTCTGAAACTAAAGTTGGGTTTCTTCTTAGCGAGAAATATATCTGTTTGAACCACGCCAAATCCTTCCTGTTGTGCTTGAATTAGCACACCATTGTAATTTTGCTTCCCCCAGAACATTAAGATATCATCTGCAAGCAATAAACCAAAATCTAGTTACTAGATGCACTTCTTCTAAACATCTAGCAATAACTAGCTGAGAGATTTGAAGTTCGGGTGATTTCTAACATGATTCCACAGTTCTGTGAAGACTCTGTTTGTGGCCCATCATCACAATGAATGAAAAGGAGAATTTAATTCAACAATTTTGAATCTACTCTTAGAGACAGAGTGGCCCAGAAAATAGAATAAACCTTGTGTACAGAATTCCTAACTAGATAGTCTATTTAAAACTCATCCTGGTGATGGTCATAAACAGGAACCCTAAGCACAGATTTAAGACTTGCGTATCCAAATTTCCCCTGGAACTTATTTCACCATTGTTTATCTTAATGATATTCATGCAGAACTTTAAAAACGAAACTTATAAGCAAGATCCTTACTGTCAGGGGATTGCAGAGTCTTGTTATTGAAACTGTAAACGTCAGCCAGGCTCTTGAGATTGGGATGCTGAATCACAATGTTCCAATTGGTATAGTTCTTCATGTAATCAAAGTTGGTGGCTGTGATCTTGACTCTCCAATAGTCCAGGTAGCTAGTTTGTACATGCCAATGGATCCGAACAGGGCACATATGGTTTGTACAGTGTAGGATTGATGCATTTGGATGAGCCAAACGATCCGCATCAAGTTGGTACTTCTCCCTGCAATATTGTTCACACACAAACTGTAAAAGGAAGAGGGAAGAAAAGGTTAAAGACTTAGCAGTACTTTTTAAATCAATATGACATACTGGATACAGTTTTTTTTATCAGGATTTTGATCTTCATGGCAACTGCAGGTACAAGTATTGCAGGGGATTATTTCATCATCATAAAAAGCAGATAACGAAACACAGCAGGTTGGAGTCCTGGAGGCCAAAAACTGAGAGTACATGCAAGTCACTTGCCAAGTATCTGTAAATAGCAGAAAAAACTTCCAGTCAGCCCTGCGTTTCCTGATTTTCTTACTCTCCCTCACCTAGGTGAGACTAGACAAACATATTCTCATGATCTCCAACATAAGTGAAGGAATGCCTTATATTAACTTTAGGAAGGTCATGCAGGATTTATGAAATGAAACAACACAATAAATTTAGGAACTAAATATAATTCTTTAGTTAAGACATTAGTGTTTATATAATGCTTGTGATTAGTGAATAAGGTATTATCAGACATAAGATTTCTACAGTTTGGTCACAGTTTTTTTCTGGTTTAAATTATATCTAATTTGTTTATTATTACGTTTCAGATCACATTGAGTGATCTATCATAAGAAATGTTCATACTAAACAAATCAGACAAACTGGTTGAAATTGTCAAAACTTTTTCTGGGTTCAAATTTAAGATGTTATATCATTGAACCGTTCGATCATTTTGATAACTAATCTATCTTTAGTTCAAGTGTAATTCATTTTCTAACAAAAATGAATTTAAAAAAAAAGCTGATTTATTGAAAAAACAAGTTATAAGAAATTCAAATACAACTAAAAGATAGGAATGACATCATAGATAAAACTTTAAGAAAGAAAACTGAAAAGTAGGAAAGACTTCATGGTTAAAGCCTAATGAGTGAATATTTTTTCTCTATCATAGTGAGCTCACTCTAATGATACGAAACAGCAATATCTTAGAAGAGAAAATTGGAGAAAAGGTATCTATTAACAATTCAGGTAGGAGGGTCCAGCTATAACATAGCGAATATGGATTATTCAATAATCAATACTATGACTAGATTAACTGATATATACTATTAGGGTGGTGGTATGGGCAGGGTAAATTTAAATCTAGATGGCTTAGTTGGAATAAATAAATTGACACAACCATTCAAGCAGAATTATGTCCATCTATACAGAAGTTGAAAAATATATGTAGTAAGAATAAAAAACATGTGGCTTTTTAATGCCTTAATTATATATCAGAAAATGAAAAACAAGGGATGTGTTACTGTTGAGTTATAGTTGAACAAGACAAACACTTAAATGGACCAAAATGACAGAATCTACTGATCTTTGCTTCCTCAATGAACCAAGTAGTTGGCTTCAAAAACACATGAATATGATTTTAGACTGCAGAGTTGTTTTGCAAACAGTATGGCTCGAATTGTGTAGTCTATAGTTCTATCCATTTTGGTTTTCCATGGCGATTAATAAGAAAGTGTCATTTCACTTCATCACTGCTATCCTATGAAGACTTGAGGAGTTTACATATCTTTTTGAATTTTTCTAATATCACGGATAGATTCATTAATCAACCCAAATTCTTTAAACTAAACCCCACAGCTTCTTAAATCCTGTTGCTCTGTCAACCTTATAACCCAGAAATAAGGCTATAAAAAGTGATGCTTTTATATGATTTTCCCTGACTCAATTGAAAGAACCATACCTGCAGCCTGTGTTGTTCTTCGTCCATCAAGTGTATCAGGAAACACAGTAGGCTTCACTCTCTCTGCAGGGCTACAAGAATACCCTGTCCCTGGACCATTTAGCACAAAATCCGTAGGCAAGTTTTTGGTCTTATTAGTAGCACCAGCGTTACCCACTGTGATTTCAAAGGAAGAGATGGAGTTCAAAGGATCCTGAGCCCAGGCTGCAAGAACACCACCTTTACAGCAATTCTTGTATGCTTGGTTTCCATCATTAACTCCTGGCAACATGTCCACAATGTTTGGATGCTTTGAACAAGAGTGAGGGATGGGATCAGTCATGAAGCCCGAACAGTCTCCTCCCTCTGTGGCTTTAGCTCCTCTCATGCTCAATATGACCTCGTTATTAGCCCATGTCCATTCTAGGCTCCATCCTGGACTTTCAATTTGCCGATATAGCTGATAGTTTTGGACTGTTACAGAGGCCTGCATGAGAACAGTATCAAAATAATAATAAAAAGATTTAATCAATAATTCTAATTCACAAAGTGGAATTATCTCTTATATTTACTTTTATCAAATTGCAATTTTTTCGCTGATCAAAGAAGGGATGTGACCCAAGACATATTAAAATATACCTTATTCGGGGACCAAAAAACAGAAACAAAATATGAAGAAGCATGTTTCAGTTGATTAGCATAGGGATTGGTGACATCTTTTGAAGTCTGATATTTCACTTTTATGAACATCCAAATGCAATGAATGCTAAGTGAATCATACATTTTCATGAAGGATGGATTCATAAAAACCACCACTAATAAGATATAAATCAATAAATTTGACGCAAATATTCCTAATTAAATTCTTAAATTAATATCGTAACTTGACAGTGCAGGAAATACCTCTTACTTATCAAAATAGAAATAGATTTAAAAAAATAAATTGAAATTACTCTCCTAAAAAGAATACTATTTAAGATATGCTCCCAAGGACAAAGGATGGAAAAACTAATTTTATCAGTAATCTACTCCCAAACCAACTCTTTTTTCACAATTGTTATCAATATACACATTATTTCAATCCAGAGAAATGAAGAACAACTCACAATATACCCATCAGGAGTCCATTGTAGTATGTCCCATGTGATGGTAATGTTGGCAGAGGGATCGAGAGGATCATAAGCATCTGCAAAAACAATCATCAACTAAGTTCCATACAAATTTAAAGCCATCAGAGTTTTGAAAATCTAAAAGATGAAAATATAACTCACTGATAGAACTGAGTACAACAAGAGGAAAAAGGACAATTGCTTTTAAGAACCAATATTTCTTCATTTTTGACTCAGAAAATCATGTCATGCATTAATCTGTTCATTACAATATTAAATACTACGGCAAGAAATTAGAGTATAGCCGGGCAAACAGTTGTTCCAAAGTCATATAAGTCAAGTAGACATTGGAGATATCGAAATATAGGCCAGAAACTATGTAATATGCATTGAAATATAAACAAGGGACAATCCAAAATAAAGGTGGGAAGCGAAAATCCCAAGGCCTTGTTTGAAGCTGCATACAAACATTTCGATTTCAACAAAACCTAAACAATGACATCAGAAAAATTGAATTTCACATTGTAGAAAATATACCTGCATTTTGTAGCTGTAAAATATGATAAAACATACAATGTAGTAATTGCACCTAATTAACTATGAATTCAGATGAATAAATGTAAATAGAATTGTTAGCAGGTATTTAGTTTTTGATGATGTTGAATTTTAAATAGCTAATTTACGAATGTAGAAGTGGTGGATGATTAGATTGGAATTTTGGTATTAAAATTGGGTTGAAAATTTAATGGTTTTTAATGTATATTTTATTGTCAAATGTTATTTCTAGATATTTAAAATTGTTCTCATTTAATTAAATAAGTATTTTTTAATTTATATATTTTTTATTAATTAAATAAGTATTTTTTATTAGATATTTTTATTTATTTAATTAATTTATTATCTTTTTTTTTTCCTAATCTTCTTCTTTCATCTTATTCACATGAATCACAATCTAAATTCATAATCATGTAACAAATGTCACTTGTCTTTTAATCCATCTTTTTCTTTCACATTTTCTAACATGTCTAGGTCTATTGAATTCAAAAACATGTTATCAAAAGTCAACATCTCTCCTACCCCTTAATTTTATCCCTTGATTTAAAAAAATCTCTTAATTTTATTCATTCTCATCTATTCTCTTATCTTAACCATTCATCTTTTAACTTTTTTATCTCAACCCTTGACTTCCTTGAAAATCTCTATAAAGAAACATTTTCTCCTCTCATTTGAATGCTAAGGCAATTATTGTGATTT
Organism: Thuja plicata; assembly: GCA_018584345.1. Classification (NCBI taxonomy): domain Eukaryota; kingdom Viridiplantae; phylum Streptophyta; class Pinopsida; order Cupressales; family Cupressaceae; genus Thuja; species Thuja plicata. The sequence continues at coordinate 605,778 of MU226488.1, forward strand.
TGGAGAACTATTGCTTACTTGCTTTCATTTCATCATCTTGCATCAACATTAATCAACCAGACTCCATTCCTTTTATGCTATCTTGTGCATGTGCTAAAAAGCTAAGAACAAACACCATATTTACAAGATCTTGGAGGATAGGAGAAGAATAGAGTCAAAAATTTCATGAACGTGATGGTATAACTTTTCTTATTTTATATTTTGCATTTCATGAATAACAACACTATTGATTGTTTGTTGAATTAGTTTGTAGATCTAGACTTGTGGTTGGGTTATTAGAGTTTACAAATAGGATTTCAAATTCAACATAGACATTTTGACACACTCGGTGGGACTATTGTTCCTTTTACCTAATCGTTTGGTGTTTTAGCAGTTTTCAAGTCAAATTTGTGTGTGTGATTACCAAAGTTGCACATATGTTACCCAATTCTACACATTTGACTTTCAAAATTGGGTCTATTTTTATATTTCTTTTATTGATTTAAGGCTTTTTGAGTTTCTATGCATTTTCTCTTTATTGTTGCGCAATTTTTCTATCATTTTGTGCTTCTATGTTTTGTTAGTTTTCTATTTTTGCAATTTTTTTTGTCAAATTCTATTTATATGCATTTGATTCATAGACCTTCATATTTGCTTCTAGATCCTATGCTTTTGCTTCGCCAATGTTGTGCATTTGATAGTTATACCAGTGCACATACTTTCTATTTTTGTGTTTTTGATCCATAGGGTTAATTTTCAGATTTTATTATTTTTAAGCTAATATTTTTGGACTAACCAAGTGTTGTTGTAGATACCTAAAAATGGTAAACGCCTACAACTTTATTTTCTAGTAGGTCATTTGTTTGCAATTTTAACCAATTTTGGATAATTTTGATTAATCTTTTATTTTTTCATTAATGTTGTGTTAGAATCAAGGCAACCCGCACAACTGAGAAGGGGGGGGGGGGGGGGGGGGGGANGGGTTGAATCAGTTGTGTCCCAAAAAATCCAAAACTTTATTCAACTTAAAAAATTAATCTCATATCTAAATGATAAACGGATAAAAGCATGAAGTTTTGTCGCATTTTGGGCTAACCAAGACGACTCGGCCAAGTGCCACCCGACCGAGTAGTACTCAGTCGAATCCACATACTCGTCGTGTGGCACCTAATAGCGCCTACATGGCTAGAGGTACTCGGCCGAGTGGGACTTGGTCAAGTCCCTCTCGCATAATAAAAGTCACGGAAGGCAGTTTAAGCCCCTCATTTGCACAGTGAGGGGCTAGTGGAGCAGAGAAGTGGGCTTGAGGAGACTCGGCCGAGTATGAGGTAGGGGCCCCACTTTTTTTTATTTTTTTTATTTTTAAAGTGTTTTTTTTGTAATTATATGGTTAAAAATGATATTTTAATGTTATATTAGTACTAAATGTTCCATTTTTTCATGTTTTTTTTTTCATAATTATATGTATAAAATGGTTAGTTTTAATATTTTATTCTGAAAACTAAAACCTTAAACCTTAAACGTAAATGTTAAACCTTAAAACATAAACCTTAAACCTTAAAAATTTTAAAACTCAAACCTTCAACCTTAAACCTTTAGAAGCAATGGAGGAATTACACATCGGAGATACAACTATTATAACCAGATAATTGTGTAGCTATAAAAAAACATTATAATATAAATATCAAAATAATTATTATGCTCACCTTACCCCCTTATTATGTTGATTCTAAAAACATCAAAATTTACCTTGTCCAAGGGACCCTCCTTAAGGTTTACACAACAAAAATTGTTGATTACGTAAAATAAATACATATTAGAGTAAACATTTCTTTGAAGAACCAAATATTGAATCAAGTGGAACTCCCCTAACTTTCTTCATACCCTTGTAAACTTGTATCTCTAAGTTGAATTCTTGAGTTATCCACTACAAAATCTCTCGTATCATTGACACCATACTATTGGACTACCATTGTCTAAGTTGTCTCTTAACCCTTGTGAGGGCATAATTCTCAATCACAGCCTCATGAACTCTCGTGGAAACCATCTATATTAAGCTTTTACACCAAATCCCTTATCTATCTCCAAAAATAATGCTTCGCAATACATGCATACTTCATATCTATTAACATCTACAAGGGAAAACTAGAAATATATAGATAATTAGAGCCAACAATGCTTCCATGTTCCTTCATTCGTGACTGACCTACTTGTGTGATCGCATGGCATTTAATTCATATCTGGAGGAGATCCTTATGATTTTGGGTCCTGGCTTATATTTTGTAATGTGTTTTCTTCATTCTATAGTTGTATGGCAGTTTGTGAAAAGGTTTCTGAACTAATTCAAAAAAATTATTTTTTGGATATAATTATATATCTAGTTCTATAGGATTTTGTAAAGTTCCTAACTAGTTTCATACCACAATTTGCCTGATATATTGATGAAAGTGCATATCTTTTTTTATTTATTTTTAACTGATTCCTCACACAAGAGTATAAGGATGGATACCGATCACTACTGTTTTCTCAAGCTGGCTAGATATGTCAAGAATTTGAACAATAACAGAATATAGTAGATGTGTATATCAATAACATTAATTTCTTACAAATTTCAAATGACAGTACACGTCCCAGCCACAGTTGAACATTCAGATAACCCAAACAATAATTCCAATCCTATCTCATTACATATGCATGTATTTAGAACTATGAAATGACAATAGTTTATGCACCTGTTATGCTGTCTTCAAATAGAACGGTAAAGAGATCCTTTCCAAGAGCACTGGGTTCCGGTTAACTATCGCAGCTTGCTGAAGTTGTACATTTTGTACATTCTGGGCGGAATAGAAAGGATATGGGTGCCCGTGTTCAGAAACAATCTTCACCACCGAAGGCAATACACATCTCACACTCAGCTTGTTACCTACGGTGCCCCTATGCACAGCTGGTATCTCCACGTGGCTGTCTTCAGCTAAAATGACCTCCCGTAAAGCTATAGTTAGTGGTCGAGTGGTCCAATCACCATGCCACGGTTTGCATATGTGCTGCTGACTAATCCAGCGCCTAGCATTTAGCCACAGATAACAATCAATGGGGCACGACCTGTATGTTTCCTCCCATTCACTGAGTCTTGTGGGTGTTGAACCCGCGATATTACTACTACGGTAGTCACAAATAGAAGGTAGTCTCGAGTTTGTCCTTCTTTTAGCCACTGCAGGCGTGAGCTTGCACACAGTCCACGACTCCTTGAACCACGTTGATTTCCAAGGGAATATGTTCAGCCAGAATGGTTATCGCAGAGATGGAGAGGTTGGTGTTTCCCACCTTACGGCCCTGTGTATTTAATCTGCCTTTTAATACCACAGTGTCAAATTAGACTTCGAATGTATTCTTCTCACACATATGAAACCAGTCATTGTAATCTGAATTCTCCTTACT
>MU226488.1:615600-631240 GCA_018584345.1 Thuja plicata
TGGTGTTTCCCACCTTACGGCCCTGTGTATTTAATCTGCCTTTTAATACCACAGTGTCAAATTAGACTTCGAATGTATTCTTCTCACACATATGAAACCAGTCATTGTAATCTGAATTCTCCTTACTGCTGGGATGTATTGATTCCTTCAATGCTGTGCAGAAATACTATAATAATAATAAACTTAAGATTCTAGACTTACTTTTTGAGCTCCAATATGAAATCTGTGTGATTTCACCTTATATGAGAAATGCTGGGATTTCGTCCAATTTCTCCAAATCCTCAAGGGGCTACGTCCTCAAGAAATCAGTCACATTCAAGCAACCAAATATAAAAGCTTTTTATATTTTCTCATTGTACTTTCCCAAGGAAGATTTCCTTCCTTTTATCACCTCGAAGTGAGAGCCAATACATCTGAATAGGCAATGTGGGATAAAAAAGCACTTTCGTCTTTTAGTCACTTAAGTCACTTTATAAAATAAAGTAACTTAAAATTATAATATTAAAGTGACTTTATAACAATACTTTATAAAATAAAGTATCCCAACCATATAGTCTGACTCAGATATAAAATAAATGTCCAAGTAGCACCTGTGACTGACTGGCATCCTCTGAAAAGCGGCCATTAGACTATCCGGATGGCTAGATAGACTAATCAGGCATAAAATTGCATTACTGCAGAGAAGGGGACATTACAGATTTTCTTTTGTCTTAGTTCTTGGTTTGTGATCCCAAAGTCCTATATTCTCGTGTTGTCTGGATTGGCCAACCATCCCCAACTAGAGAAACTATTGAGAGTCTCTATAACCACCCTTCCATATGTTTTCATTTCAGTTTCGATGGTTAAGACTTTTCAGGACTTTGATGTGTGTGTTATACTATTTATGATGCTTTGATGTTATGATTTGATGATGATTCTACTTGATGATATATATTTATGAATGATACATTGATATGGTTAGGACCATTACTTATGTTCTCTTTATGATTATGTTCAATGATGATTACATGTTTCATGCTTAATATATTGCATTGGTCTAACCTATGATTCTAATAATTTTATTGTGGATGATTTAGGATATTGACATTCTTATGTTAATCTTTTCTATGATGTGTTTGTATGAAGATGGAGGATGTTGTATTACTCATTCGTGAGACCCATATGATTTTTTGATTCCCACTTCATTGATTACTTTAGCTATAACACACACACATACACACGGTAGAGGGGAGGTAGTATTAAGGCCCAAAATTATACCTAACCTAATCTAATACCATATGTAAGGACAATATCCTAATTCCTGACTTACCCTATCAGAATTGTCATGGAGACAATACCGTTCACCTTAACTTATGTGTGAGATTTAGTCTTGAGATTTATTTTAGTGCTATTGATGTTATGAATTTATTATCTTAGTATTATTGATGTGTTTAAATTATTAATATCAAATATAGCCTAAGTGTTATAATTATATTAAGGAATATTTATGATTGTGATATTTTTATAGTAGATATATTTTAATTATTAAATATTAACTATTTAGTAGTTTACTATTATATTTAATTAAGGATAATTATATTCCTATGTGGGAATAAATGTATTATTCCAAAGGTGGGATAGGGTACTCAACCATCTGATTTATCTAGGCGAGCGGTTGATATATTATTGGGAGAGAGCCATTACAACAAGGAGTTTATCTTCGGGGTTAATTATGACATTACGGGTATACTCATGGCCATTTTACTGACTATGAGGATCCATAAACAACATGCAATTTCTCTTTGCAGGACAATCTTTGTGCAAGAAATATTAGGATGTTTAGAGGAGGCAGTTTTTAGTGTGAATGCTAATCTAGAAATCGCATACCTCGACAACTATATGATTGCAGAGGTAGGGTCTCTGGAAGATAATAGACAAATTATCTGCAGGCCCATTCTAGTTTTTAAGAATATAGAAGTCTTTAATGGCCGTCATTTGGAGGTTGGCAGGAACATCATTTTTTTTTTTGTTAAAATAGTAGTGTATTGTGTTGATTCAAGATACACTTTGGTTTAAGGATTACATAAGGGTTGAGGGCTATGAGATACCAGATTCATTGGGAAATGTTGATTTGGACAAAATCCAGGTCATCCCACCAACTATTATTAGGCCTAGCTAGGTCAAAGGAATGCCAAAAAGTGGTGGATTGAAAGGGAAAGGCATTGCAGGAAACCCCAATGTGCAAGGGGATGCTGACTCGGCAGAATCGACAGAGGAGCTTAAAGAAGATATGTATTACATAATTCATAGTTCGAAGGTATAGGGTGTCTCACTTTAATAGACTATAGGTAGTTATAGGTTGGAAAACTATTTTTATTATAATGTATGGTTTTATCTAGATATGTCTATATAGCTTTAAAGATGTTTCTTTAGGATTGTCATGGTTTTAGTTAGGACTTTTCCAAATAATTGTCTCTATATATAAATCCAGTAACGATCTATTATGCACTGATGGGAAGATTGGAGGTAAACATTGTTAAGACTTTGTTTTTTCTCAATATTATATTATCTTTATATAAAAATTAGCGAATGAATCTTTGGTTAGATATTTCAAATGCTATGATTTTGGGAGCTAAATGATGGTTTAATGTAAGATTTTACTCATGATACTATGATGGATTCTGGATAAGATTTTGGTTGACATTTCACTAATTTGTCCTATTAGCTCTTTAGTTTTGTCCTTAGCATTTTTGGCTTGTTTAGGTCTCTTTGTCTTGTTATGTTTAGTTATTTGTGTTTTATTGCTTTTGGGAGTCTCTAGTTTCATTTTTGGGTTGAGGTGTCTTCAGTTTTCCCCCCTTTCCTGAGGATGTAATCTTGGAAGTTCAATTATGAGCTTCCCCTTTATCTACTAGTATCTTTTTTTTTTGTTTCTAGGGTGGTTTTGTTGTCTGGGTTTGGACTCTTAGTCTGGTGGGTTCTATTGTTCCCCTTGGTTTTCCCATTTTTCTGTGGTTGTTCTCTTTCACTTTCCTCTCACAATTTCCTCACTTGTTGCTCGTGTCTCCTTCTTGGGTTTTTCTCTTGTAGCTTGGCTAGTCTTTTTTCTCCTTCCTTTGGTAGGTTTAGGCCCTTTCTAGGTTTCTCAGGTTGTGGTTGTATTTGCTGGTCTCTTTATTTGCCTTTCTTTTTTCTTTTTTGGCCTGATTCTTGTTCTTCTTTGGTCTAACTGCTTGTTGGGCTCATGTTCTTTTTCTTTGGTTTTGTGAGTCGTGGTGTTGGATTGGGTTGGTTGTTATTTCTTATTGTTTTGTTATTCCCTGGTGCTTCTCCTCTATTTCGTATGGTTGGTTCATATGTTCTTTATCGTCGGGTACTTATCTCTTATATATGGGTGTAGGTTGCGTCCTTGTTATCTGGGTATGGTCTGCTTTCTTTCTTTTGTATTTTCATATGATCTCCAAAATCTATGTGGCATTTTCATACCTCATGGATTAGATTGATCTCAACTTTATGTAGCCTTATTTGTTCCCCTTGCTTCATGTATGTATTAGCAATGTGTGAATATGTCTATCCTTATTTTGGCTGCTTTCTGGCTTTATGGTTCACTCAGATTCTTATAAGATTATCCATTGATTTCTAAAGTATAATGGTTATTGTATTGAGTTTTGGAAAGGATTGAGATAGTTACTCTGGTAAGTGTGTGAGTGTAGAGGGTTTCATCTTTACTAAGGTATAAGTGCAGTTTAGGAAATGGTGTCTGTTATGAAACCCCAGCTATGGTAGTATTTTAATGGGAAAGATAGCTACGTGCATGATTTTAAAAGATAATTCACTTCCTTAAGCTTCAGTCATGTTGGTTCCCAAAGGGGTTTTATGCTTCAAAAGCCACCAACACACTCACTACAAATTCTAAAGAGTGGCTAACTCCAACGATCAAATCCCCATGAATGACTGGACCAACTGACAAGGATTAAAAAACCCCCCCTACAATTTTGGCTCTGCAAGACCAAGGCGGGAAAACCTAAATTCAATATAGCACTATCCTCTTTAAAATACCCCCGAATTTGATAAACAGACTCTTTACAAACTCTCACTCTATTATCTTATACCGTGGGAACACGCGGTAACATTAGATTTCTATTCAATCGGTAATCACATAGGCATGGGGTCGGTCACTTAATGAGATAAGACCCCTATTTTAAAGATCTTTACCAGTTGCAATAGTCAACATGGGAATATAACAAGGTAAATAAAAAAAGAAGACCAAGGGTTCTATACTTAGCCAAATTTTTTGAAACAAAATGCTTGACCAGACCTACTAATTTGACTCTAAAAGAAACATAAAATGGAGGTCCTAACAAATCCTTTTTAAAATTTGGAAAATTAAATTAGACTTAAGGAAAAATAACCTATCAAAACTGACCTAAAGAGTTATTTGGAAGAGAATATTGAATATGAGAATAATTACAAAACAATCTAATTGCAATATGGTAAGATGGTAGTACAACCACAAGATGAATATACTAACTTAAAAGGCCTTTAAAATTTTGACTTAAAATAAAATGCTTCCCAAATGAAGGAGGCTAGAAGCTTACACCCATTCATTGCAAAGAAGTAGAAGCAAACATGTTTTTATATAGTTGTATCGAGGAATGGATTAAGAATACATATTATAATGATAAACTTCGCACTTAGTTATTTAATAGGATCTCATCACCTTTTTGTAAAAACTTGGTGCATTAACCAAAAGAAAATGAGACAAAACACACTTTCTAAAAATTATTTTCATTCTATAGACAAAACACATTTTTTGGGGTGTGATATGATAATCTTATACATGGATAGAATTATACGACCAAAAGATGTAATATAGACATAACTATACACACATACATACATATAGAAAAAGAAATAACTATGTATATACATTTAGTCTAATAAGTATGAATGAATATATACATATAATGTAATGTATGATATTGTATGGTAAGATAGAGAATGCTACCTAATCTAACAAAGTTATACATGATGAACATAATTCTATCTCAAATTGGTTTAGATCATAGGTGTTGTGCTATGAAGCATTTTGTGTAGGTCAATAGATATAATTTGTCAATTTAACATATTCTCTACTTAAATAATAAGATATTTCCACAATCCAATTTATCAATTTTACATATTATTTCTTTTAAACTATATTTATCTTTTTTTAATCAACATTACAGTACTCCATCAAAATTAAAAAATATTATAATAAAATAAATACACTAAATTTATTAATTATTTTATAAATAAAATAATTTTATATTTTAAAATCCATACCTGAATACAACAAGAAACCATGAAATATTTCAACAAAATACAAAATAACATATACTCTTACTACATTGTAATCACATCCTGAACTCTTTGTATGTATATCCACTCACTATACAAATAAACAACTTAATGACATTAAACAAAACACCTCCAACAATTTTTGCCCATAATGTTATCTAAATCTATTTTAAAGTAAACTTGAGCATCATTAGGCTTTCTTTTTGCCATCAACAAGAGAAATATCTCTACTCTGACGATCCCGTAGACGAGAATTGTAGTAAAAAATGACAACGCCTTCCATGGTCTTGAGAATACTGAGTGCATTATTTTGCTTCTATAAAAATCCTTCATAAGCATTTCTTTGATTCCTAGTTTTAGGTTTTGCTCTAGAAACCCTGTGTAGTGAATATCCAATTATGTGATACTTGAAGGCAAGAGGGATAAAAATTAGAGCTGAGAACATTAAGGTTATCCTAGATCTGATTGATATTTGCACGAGAGAAAGGAAATGGGATGAGAAGCCGATTGAGATCGAAATGTCGGGCTCCTTTCATTAATATTTTCTCTTCATTAATATTTTCTCTGCAACATCTAACCCTGATGAGCAAATAGTTCCCGATCTACAATTGTAATAGTGAAAAAGGCAATTGAGAACAACGCTATAATGAAACAGAACCGTACATACATAATCATTACGCCGAAGGCGTTTCCTTATATGAAAGAGATGAGCTAACTTTTGTCACGGATGGTACATATTTTTTGGAGAGAGCATGCACTACTATTGAAGTCATCGCCACTGTTGATTATTTTTGTTGTTTTCATTGGTTAAAGCAGTTCACTATGACGTTTACTGCTGAGGCTATCAGATGATTGTCATCGACATTTCACTTCGAACTGATGGGCCGTGAAATTTGAGCAAAGCGGAGATCGAATCTGCAACGTGTTGCCCACTCAACTTTTTGTGACAGACGTACACTTCAAATAAATTCTCTATCGTCTCTTTGAAATATATAATCTTTCCTTCTGCTTGCGGTTGGCTGACAAGCTCTACGTGCTCTGCTAGTTTTAGCGACACTTCTTTTTAAGCGGAAACGACTCTAAATTTGGAGGCAAGTTATAAATACGTGTCGGATTTCAGTTGACCTAACATAAAAAAAAATGAAACATGAGAAAAATGAGGTCTTGAATTCGTTTTCTGTAATAGGTTCATTTGGTAGCTGGAATATGTCTGTAATTGGCATTATCTAATTCTCAATTTTGTTTCTTCTATGTTTGTGTCTATCCAAAAAAAATTGAAATTGGAATTTCAAAATTCCAATTTTGCCCCAAAATGGGCATATGCATCTTCCACCCAAATAGGTGGAATTGGAATTTTGAATTCCAATTCCAATTTTTATAAAACCAAATTTAATATGTCGTGGTGCCCATGACTTCTCCAACAGGCCATATACATTTTTCACTTTAAATTCACCATTTTTTAATTTTATATTCACCATTTTTTTATTTTATATTCACGAGTGTCACGTTTTTTTATATCTCCTTGAGTCTGCAATTTTATAAAACCATTCGCTCCCATATAACAGTTTTCAAACCTTTTCAATACGTTTTAAAAACAGTTTTCAAACCTGGTTAACTAAAAACATATTTAAACTTTTTAATAAATGATCTCGTCTGCGGTTTTTACAAAAACATTACCCTTTTTTTTTTTAAATACATTTATCTCTTCAAACTTTTTTTTTAACAATTTTCAATTTGTCTGTGTTTTTGGTGTTGCGCAATTTCCTTATCTGCGTTTTTTTTTTCTCTAATTTTTTTTTTTATATATATAGCTTAGCTGTGTTTTCAACCTTAAGCTGCATTAAACAAGCAACATTATTCAAACCTTTAATTTTGTTTCTTTCCATTTTTCATTTTACTCCTTTAAAAACGTTAAAGTCAGTTAGATACAAATTTGCAATTAAAAATAGATCTCCCAGTTGTTCTTCTCTCTAGTCTTGTTGTTTACTATTATATATTTAAACTCCTTGAACCTTTATTCATTGAATTCTTTGTGCATTTCAAAAATAGTGTTATCTGCATTTGTAAATGAATATGATGAGACGTTAAATTCCTCCATGTTCGCTTCACCTTACAAGCAGACGACTTTGCCAAGGTATGTCGATTGATCTGTTTTCTTCACTTATTCATGTGGTTGGGGAATGCCAGTTATATTTAGTTTGTAGGGTTTTTACAAATATGTAGTTTCAGAATGTATTATTTTTGTTTTGACAATGATTTTTACTACAGATAGATTGGCCTATAAATAATAGAACTAGTTAAGATATTGTTGATGAATGATGGATGAGCAATTTTTTTAAAATTTTCCCCAACTCTGTGTTGTAGGTTTGAAAGATCCATCCCTAAAGATGCAACATACCAGATCATCAACGATGAGTTGATGCTGGATGAGTTAAATTTAGAGGTGAAAGATATTTACATTTCACTGGCAGTCTCAAAAATTCCATCCTTTTAAATGTCAAAAGATTTGACCGTCTGAAACCCGATTGATATTAAAGCTAGAGGGGAAATCTAAAGGGGTTTGGTAGGCTAGAGCTTTTTATCAATTAGAAAAGGCATTTTCTCAGTCATCTTCTAGGTGAACCAAACGGGTCCAGTCCATATTCCGAAAATCATTCTCAGTCATCTTCTGGGTGAACCAAACATGTCTAGTCCATATTTCAGAAATCATTTTCAGGATAAGTATCTTCCAGAATTTCTGCATCTTCCAAAATTGACGTTATCCACCATTTGGCATCCCAGCAACCAAACAGACCCTAATAAGCTCTCTTTCCTTTGGGGTTTTATATTCAGTTCCCTCCAACATTCCCGACGATTAGGAAAGTCCCAGCAAGTCGTCGGTAGATCCTAAAAAATCATGTACTGGAAGGCATGGACCAAGGCTCTTGGCTCTTGAAATCTAATTGCAAGTGTGGAAAATATGTGAGCCATTTTTGGCAGCCCGATGGTATGATTAGCACGAGTGTTAGCCACAACTAGGGCTACACGAGTCCAGTTCACACAAGAAGGTTTTCTTATTTTTTATTGAAAAGGAAATGGTATTAAAAAGTGTTATAAAAATGATAGACGTAGGTAAGGGAAAGGATTCAATACTTCAAAGCGTTTCAATAGTTGTGATAGCAATTGTTGATTTAATACCTACACTTGTTAATTTACTATTTAGAGTTGTTGATTTAATGTCTCATATTTTTCACAACAATGCACCAATAGTTGGACTTTTAAGTTGTTATTGTTGATGATGACTACCCATCATTGAATGAAATGTATCGCTTATTCTAAGAAGCAACTAGTTATGTGATGCAAACTAGCTGTTCAAGTATGGGTGTCTTTTTTTGCATGACTATTGGTCTCACTTTGTTGGGGGTTGTTTTGGACACCTTGACAAAAAGCATGCTGCTGTGGCATCATATTTGATGATATGGCCCTAAAACCTTAGTTATAAGCAAGGGCTTAGTGACTAAGTTTTTAATTTTCATGGCGAGGGCAGGAAAATTAATGAATTTATGTTGGTGGGTTCTGAATACCAGTGTTGTTTTCATGGTGGGAATCGAGGGCTTTCATTGTGTTGGATTCAATCACTTCTTCTACCCTAGTTGAGCAGAGGATCATGTCATGTATGGGGGACAAATGCTCAAGCTTAACCTTGAGAATATCTCTGGTACAAGACTAGATAATATTTCTCTTGTTTTATTTTATGGGAATTTATCATGAAGTTTTGCATGGTTTTAAAACACACAATACAACTTACAACTTACATTCTGCTCTAAATAGTTGCTATTGAATTGTACCCACTTACAATTATGAGCACTAAATTGGTGCCCTATTTCAAATTAAACTTATGATTGTGCGCATAGGTTATCAATTTTGAAGCATTGTTTAACTTTACTGACTTAACACTTTGTATTGTACTAGAGTGAATGTAACATGTAAATGTCTTTTCTTATGGATTTCTTTGTACTTCAATAAGAGTGAATACCATTTCTCTCATTTTTCTTTTGTAAGAATGTCTTACGAAGTTTATCATGGTTTAAGAGAAAATAATATAGCTTACATTTTTCTCTAATGAGTAGCCATTGAAGTGAACTTGCTTATAATCATGAGAAAATGGGTGTCCATGTTTGAATTAAATTTGCGATTGTGTGCATAGGCTATCAATTATGAAGCATTGTTTACCCAATTTAAGTTAATGTCTTGTGTACTGGATTGAATGTAGTTACATGCAAATGTATATGCTTAGATATTGCTCTGTAATTCAATAAGAGCAAACACTCTTTTCTCTTGTTCCATTTTTGTAAGAATCTCATGAAGCTTTGCATAGTTTGAGAGGAAACAATGCACTTACATTCTGCTCTAATGTGTAGCCATTGAAGTGCACCGGCTTACAGTCTTAAGCTCTTAATGGGTCCCTTGTTTTTGGGATGAAATTTATGATTGTGTGCATAGGTTATCAATTTTGAAGCATTGCATACCAATACTGACTACAAGAGCATATACCATTTCTCTTGTTTCATTATTATGAAGAATTTCTTAATGAAGTTATGCGAGGTTTGAGCACAAGCAATAAAACTTACAATTTTCTATAATGAGTAGCTAGTGTTCTCTATCTACCCCTCCCCTCTTTATATATTTCTTCCTAATTGACCTTCCAAACCTAAGAGGTGTACCCATTGCACACCAAAGTGAGATTGCTAGTCAGTAATTATTCTAAGGTAGTTCCTATAACTTGAGAGTACCCTCATACACAAAATTTCTAAATTTGTGAGAGCAAGAAAATGTAGCGGCTTCGGCTCCGTCCTCAATCCTATAACCATGGCAGTATTTCTTGAATAGCTTTGGTGCGAACAAAATTTAGTTTTGGGAGCAGTTTTAATGAATTGGGTGGCAAAAAAATTTAAATTTGCAATTGGCTTCTCAAGTCTTTCATTTGATAGAACTCCCACTAAATGTAGATTGCCCCATACATCATTCCTGACACTGTGTCTTGTCAATCTATATCCTGACGCTCTTGTACTGACAAATAATGGGCGATGCAGAGTGACGGTGACTGTCGTGAATCAGAGGAGTGCAGTGCCAAACAGAACGGAAACAGAAGGCAGTACGATCCACTGAGCGGTAGGGGAGTGGGGACCAGAGCCACGTAAGGAGTCAAACCTTAGTGTGTGATCTTTAAGCCTCTCATCTCTTTGGAAACAACTGCAAAATGTGGAATATGAGACAACGCACGGTGATTGTTTTACAAAGACATGTCGTCCCATGAAATGCATTGATTGCAAACTATGGACTTATCGAAAGAATTGTGCAGTTTCCAGAAAATGGCTTTGGTGAATGTGAAACCAAATTCTAAAATCTTTGCCAACACCTGGCCCTTTTAAGTCTAGGTTTTGATACAGAGTCTAGGCATCCATCAAAGAATAACAGGATGCAAAAAATGCAAACACTAACATAGCGTGTGGATTGCTTGACAGAATGCCTCGGGGATGTTGTTCCATGAAATGCCATAACTTCCAAGCAATTTCAAATGGTAGGTGTAACGCCAAATCCAACAACCTTTGCCAGAAGTAACGCTAAAAGGAGAATTTCACGGATTAAAAATGATAATTAATTAGCTTCGATTAGTTTTCCAAGGGACGAGGAAGGGGCTGCATGTAGAAAAGAAAAGAAACATTCGATGCAATTGAAATCGATGAGGAACGCATGCTAGAAGATTAAGTGGCTACGAAGTGAAATATCAACCTAGGGTAGTGAGTAGAGCATAGACATCGATGGCCAAGTGGGAAGGCATCAATGGTGAATAGAGGGTGAAGAAAAGTGTGTGACGGCTACGTAGAACAGAGGGTTGCGCAAGGAAATGCAAATTTAAAAGTTGATAGAGAATAGGCATAGAAGATGAGGGAATGAAAAGGCCAAATAGTAGTCTTTGTTGGTGAGATTTGCAGATAGCGGTGAGAATAGTGTCTTGCATCAACCTAAGGTTTCATTTGTTTTATCTTTAAGGTAGAGATTTTTTTGGGGGGGTTCATGTTCCCTTTCTTGGAATGCATTAAACCATGTTGATTGGTTTAAAGAGTACTTAGCGGTTGAAGCTTTAAGACATAAATGTTTGTATACAACCAATAAGTATCACTAATACTCTTTAAGGCTCTTTAAAGGGAGGAGTTCCTCAAGTCACCAGAAACTAGATATGATAGTTATTTTTTTATTAGAAAGTGTACGGGAAAACTTTGCAATCCATCGTTGATTGTTAAGTAGAAAAACCAAGTTGAAACCCATTCGGGTAAAAGACGCTTCCTCATTTAGCATGGGATAGGAAAAATTTAAAATGTTTGTATTTTAGAAAAATTACCATTTGCTTTTAAATCTGTAAATTCATGACTTTTTTTACCAATAATTAAAATTTTGAAAAACTTACTGTCGTATTCGATTTCTAAATGTTACTAGTATTTTACAATTGTTATCATCTCATCTTTTATGAGAATATTTAGATATGTTGATATAATCTAGAATAGCCTGAGAGAAAGATCTGAGACATTTAACATGTTTGAAAAAACGAAACAAAGAATTTATAGCAGCGTATATGAGATTTCTATGAAAAACATTTTTTGTCTTAATGACCTAGAGGTGGACAGGTGGGGCATAATAAATATTTTATTTGATATGACAACTGCACTCTGAAAGCAAAAGAACGTGCACCTAGGATTGGTGGAGCTCGTCCTTTTTATGATAACAGTAAACGAATCATTTATAAAAGCTTTTGAGAATACATTCAACATTGAAGATGAACATAAACTTCGATAGCAATAGATTGCATTTGTCAATTTTCAAGGTTTGACATCAATGAGCTAGACTTTGAGATGGATTAGGCTACACTTGCTCAGAAAGACCATATTGGATGATGGATATGGCATGAAAATTATATAAAAAATGCTTGCAACTCTCTTACTCTCAAAGGCAGGTAGTTCCTTCAATGTAGAGGGGATTGGTCCACCTACATCGTTATTCGCTCAATTAAAATTACCTCTAAACAAATAGAAAAGTTGATATTCAGTGCCACATTATCACAATCACTAAGTATCATCAAAATTTAAGAATAAAATGGAATATTAATTTCAAGATACTTTGACAAATTGATAGATGTGCGACAAGAATTGCCTGGATCATAGTTTGATCCTGATGTGTGAAGGAACTTAAATCATAGAGCAATTTTAATAGTGAATGCCTGGATGAGGCACAATTGTTCATTTTGTGAATATCTAACTTCGAATCTTTATATATGTACAGCTAAACACACACAAATATTCTCCCAAGACTGCTATCAAAAAATGTGCCCCAACTCCCCAGCCATCCCCATCCCCATCCCAAAAACACCACAATACATAGTTCGAATGTTCATTTTATCCCAATTCAGTTCAGATTTTAATGTTTATATATATAATTTTTCGTCCTATCCTCACTGTCGCCAAAGTCTCAGAAAAATCTTGTTGTCCTGCTCTCAAAACTCAGAAACATTATATAATAGTTTTTAGTATTTTACTCTCCTTCAGATAAAAAATAAACTCCAAAGTATCAAAGACTGTGTTTATGAAGTTCAATGAAACGATGAAACTAGAAAATCTTGTAGGAGATCTTGAATCAATGTTTCGGATCTTTTTGAAAAGCTCAAGGCTGATATTGCTGAGTACTAAGCACTATAAAAAGTAGAGATTCCATTTATAAAGAGAACTCCAATCCATGTAAATACTTATACCAAATGACTAAGTACAAGGAGCGTAAAATGTAACATATAAATTCTTATAATTTAGGTTGACAAAATTATAAATTGAATATACTTTCATCAAATACAACACATTTTAAGGGATTGTATGATTTTTCTTTTTAAGTTTTTGGTTGTTAGATGTCAGGTAAACTTTTTAGCATGATTGGTGATGCTAGTACAACACGAAATCTGGTATCCCGTGAAACGCTTTTGACCCGGAGCCACGAACCGGTGAGGTCACAAGTGGGGGACCTCATCCCCAATTATCAATATTGAGGCTCATACAAGCGAGCACATTGGATCAGCGCAGGCACAAACCTGCGATCACAATGGCCCCAGCAGGGTTTTGAACCTTGCTGGTCACACCACCACCACTACCACCTAACAATACACTATCACACTATCGGATCAACCCAAATTGTTTGTTAACATTGCTGAGTTTTTTTAATTTTTAATACAAAAAGGCCTTACAGTACCAATCTCCCATGAGTGAGATGATGTGAGGATCAGAGTTGAAGTATTCTTCTAGAAAAAGAATTCCATTGTGTTGCATAGAAAGAATTTAAAAACTCAAAGGCTGAAATCCCTATCATTAAACTACATGAACATGGCCATTTTGACCTCCATTAGAATCATCAAAAAAAATTTAATTGAAAAAATAACTGAAATTGGCAGAAGTGTCTAAATTGCAAATTATTTACATTCCAGAAACAATAAAATTATTTCAACAAAGAAACTTTTTTCTATTCTGAAGGTCAATTGAAGCATGGAGGAAAAGATCTAGTCTTTGCTTATAGCTTCATCAAAAAAATTGTGAAACCAGTTCCGTGATCAGAATTGTAAGGCGCCTAAAAATCAAAACCTATCCATCACTGCTTTGCCTTTACCCTTCGGTAGTTTCTGAGATGTGGCTGAATAAATGAAAGCTCGTTCAGTCAGAATTGTAAAGCGCCTCAAAATCAAAACCTATCCATCACTGCTTTGCCTTTACCCTTCGGTAGTTTCTGAGATGTGGCTGAATAAATGAAAGCTCATTCAGTAAAAAATAAAGCATTACAAAGAACAAAAACTGAATCAGAAGAAAATAAGATCAGAAATTACCATCTTCAACATCTTTTAACTTGTAGTAGTGTGGAGCAATCTCCACCAACCAATCGGGTTTTAGCTCAATTACCTGCAGAGCCAAGAAAAAGGAAGTTAACGTACTGATTAATAGCATATAGATAACTAGCAGAAGTTGGTAATCCATCCAGAAAAAAGAAAACTAAAAGTCAAACCTAAAACCTAAAATGAGTACATACTTGTCGCATGTATTCCTTTGTTGTATAAACTAGCTCATAGTAAACAACCCAGCGTGGTAACACCTGCCACACAAGCATCCAGAGAAAAAAAGGCCAGCTTTATTCCAGTACCTTAATGATGACTGAAAAATTGAAGGGTTGGCCATGATAAACCCATTCAAAGTTTTACAGTTGTATCAAAAAATACTTATTTTTCTTGTTTGACTACTAAATGAAAACATTTTAGCAGGCTTTCTAGTATCTGCTTTCCAATTTATTCAGCTTAAAAATATGTAACAATTTGTTGTATATAAGCATATAGATTTACACTGATGGGAATTGTTTAACTCAGAAAGGGCCTCAAGGTATCATTATATAATTTAAAAATATATGCACAGAAAAGAAATACATAGCAGAGTAAACAGAAAACAAAATATCTATTAAGAAATATCCTTCCAATGGCCATTTGTCATCTGTCATTAGATTTCACACACCACTAAGAGCAACACCCAGATAATGAGAGATCTACACTGTAGCATTTACATAAGGGATGCAACCAATATTTATTTTGATGAAGCCTACACAGGGAACCCATGACAGGTTGTAGGATGATGCATGATTAGAGATTTTACAGGCAGCTTATCAGAAAAACATGTGACAAGGCCACAAACAAGTTACTAAGAATAAAGCATTGATCCCTGATAGATGATTTCTCGGAATTGGAGCACAACTTCATTGCAACAATTAAAAAACTCGTGCAACAATTGCCAACTATATGCCTCATTTGACAAGACAAGAAATCTTAATGTGTGTTGCCCCACTTTTGGTCTTCATATCTTTCAGACAAAGTGGATGTTTAATGTGTAGTAGTGATCTTGTAATCTTCGTGTAAGCCCTGAGTCTAAGTCTAGCTATCCTCTTAGGCTAGGAGGTCTTTATCGGATTTCCCTAAATTGCCTTCTCTTCTGTGAGCCGAAGGGAATTTGCATCTGAATTCGTGTTTCATTGGGTAGGTTGTAATGTCCCCTTCTTTGCAGTAATGCAATTTTATACCTGATTAGTCTATCTAGCCATCCGGATAGTCTAATGGCCGCTTTTCAGAGGATGTCAGTCAGTCACAGCTGCTACTTGGACATTTATTTTATATCTGAGTCAGACTATATGGTTGGGATACTTTATTTTATAAAGTATTGTTATAAAGTCACTTTAATATTATAATTTTAAGTTACTTTATTTTATAAAGTGACTT